>VXAZ01003664.1:0-122523 GCA_013399875.1 Gymnorhina tibicen
GGAAGATTAATACATGTTCGCATGATTCCAATATGCGTAAATTCTTTTACCAACTCCCATGCTAAATTTGGTTGAATTTTCTAATTCTTAATAGGTTGAAATAAAAGAATACATCCATAAGATCAAAGTAAAAGCTTTTCGCATTTTTTTTCAGTAAAAAGATTAAATGAACTCAGCAAAAATCAAACTAACAATATGTGAAGTGGTTTGTCTTATATAATCCTACCAATATTTGGTCTCCCAACAAGTTCCCCTCAATGAAAACACAACCAAATCAAAAAAATTGATAAACTGAAAATACAAGCAATTATGGGGGCTAGTTAAAAGTTGCATCAGTTTGTTATCAGCTTCCTATAAAAAGGTGCTTATCTCAAGTTCCTGTTGTGATGGCTTTTCTTATGGGGACAGTGTTTTGAGACATGCAATTGCATTCTTCAAGTCCTCACACAAAGTTAACACAAAAATTTATAGCAATCAAAACAAAATTAGACATCACAACAAAGTCAGTGGTCAGAACAAAGTAGTCAACACAGAACCAAAGATGGACCCTCCAGTCAGACAACAATAGTCAAGAAGGGCAAGACTTGTGGCAGCTTGCGACAAAAGCTAAATAGCTGTCTTTTCAATGCTAGAAGAGACCTAAGCTGTGACCAAAAATTCTCAAAACAGTAAGGGAAAAAACATACATTTTGATAAAAGGAAGTGTTACTAGGAAGTCAGAGAATCCTGTTAATAAAATTAGAATCTCTGAAGAAGTTAACAGTGATTTTTTTTTTGTCTCTCTTGCAGAAGGCAATATTTTAATGGATAGCTTTGGTTGGTTGGTTGGTTTTTTTGCTATTAATCAAATTCAAAGCAAAACAAAAAACATACAGAAATCTAGGGCCTTAAAAAAAAAAAGAACTTACTGGAAATAATATGCTCCAGGAAATAATGCTCATCTTCAGACAAATAAGGTTTGAAATGATGTAGTTTTTTCAAGTTTCCACGTCAGTCTTTCTAGGCCTTTTTATGTAGAGTAGTTGTGTTCTGAAGCATCAAATTAGCTGATATTTTGGAGTATTTTTTTTATATCCCTATCCAGTACTAGGAATATACAACACACAGTAGTTCCATGTGACAAACGTGTCATGGTAATAGAATAATAGCTGTGCCCCTAGTGTTAAGTATAATAAATAATTGCAGTTGGTCCCTATAATGATATCCTATGTGATTTCTATCTTAAAATATGTGTCAATATATATCATCACATTACTATATATTAATAAATCTTACAGGATAATGTGGTTGTCATTAACTTGCTCACCATTGCTTCAAGAAAAAAATCCAAAGTAAGTTTGAAGATTGATATGGCTTTGTGTATTTCTTTACATAACTTCTCAGTGTATTTTTTAGAGGGAGTACCTAGGGATATTAGTAAAAGTGATCCATCTCTGTGGGTTTTCATTTTTATACAGCTTTTTAAATATTAATATAAAGGAGTGTTCACAATAAAGTTTCAAGACACTCAGGTAGTTTTTGAGAGTATATATTGTCTTTGAAATACAAAAATGTCTCCAGTTGAAAAAAATACAGATTTCAGAACTGTCTTGGTTTGAAAGACAGCTGTCTGCTAAGGAAGGCAGGAGCCCCCATTGGAATGGAAAATGCAATCCTCTTCCCTCCAAGTATTTACAGATTTGAACTTAAGGGGCTTTCAGGCAAAGATATGAGGAACAGGAATAACAGGTTTTTTCTAATATATATATATATATATATATANGTGAGTCATGGGGCAAGGCACTGATGGGCCCATTAACAGGAGATAGTCTGGAGGGAGGAGGCAAGGAACATTGCTACACCTGGTCTCAACAGCTCATGGTAATAGAATACACTGTAACCCAGGACAAGAACATAAATATCATTTTATGAAAGACCGTTCTTGTGCTAAGATTCTTGCCTTCAGTATTATCATTAAAAGCAGCATAGGTTATGGTAACATGATTTCATTTCTTAGTGCTAATTGTGCCAACTCAAGAATACATTTGAGTAACAAAAGTAACTTTCATACCTAAGAAATATTAAAAATTAGAAAGATGAAATGGATGGGATGTTGTGTCTGATATCAACCATGTTGACACCAGGTCAAGGGAGGTCATCCTTGCCCTCTTCCCAGCACTCAGGAAGTCACACCTGGAGTGCTGGGTTCAGTTCTGGCCTTGTCAGTACAAAAGAGACATGGACAGACAAAGTCCAGTGAAGGCTATCAAGATGAGTAAAGGACTGAAGTATGTCTTCTGTGAGGAAAGGAACAAACACTTTTAATTGCAATTCCTACTTTCCCTGATGTTACTTGCTCAGTTATGTTATCAGATAGTATCTAAGCTTGGTGTCTGACTGAGGGTCTACATTCTGCAGAGAGCTGTGGAAGGTTTCTAGATAGTGCTGGAAATTATTTTGGGATTCACTGAGTATGTATGACTGATGTTCTGAAAGAGACAACAAGGGATGCAATCTTGACTTTCTGGCAGTGTATGTAAGTACACCTAAGCAAACCCAGAAGGTATATCAGGTATACCAGTGAAACATGTACCTAGGCCTGTCTCAGACATATATTATATCAGCATCAACTCTGAGCTTACTTAGACAAGCTGACCTGAGAAACAGAAAGGCTGGGTAAGTTACACCCTCTTAATAGGGATAGCAGTGACCACATAATCTCTAGACATACTGATTCCCGCACCGTCCCTTGGGCTGCTCTATTGTGCGTCATCTCTAGAGTAGGTCAGTGGCTGTAAAGCACGCACTGGTCTCCAGGGAGAGCACAGAAAACCCTGATCTCTTATACCCTTGAGAGCTCTCTTTAGCTATCATCTCCATTTTCCTCAGGTCATCATCATATATGCATAATTTGTCTCTTTCAGGGATAATTCACATTCCTGACACATCTTTAAAAATAATTATAACTTAGATGAAAAGGGAAAAGTGAGACTGAACAATTGGGAAAAAAAAGGAGGAGGGAGTGAGCATTTGGCTTCTGTGAGCAGTTCCAACAACTTGAGAAGGAATAGTTATGTTGCCTTTAGGACTCATTCATTTATTTTAAAAATATATTTTTCAAAATTTAATTTGTGGTTTCAGGAGCTAGTATAGACAATTGCATAACGTCCTTTTAGAAACTGATGACTAGGAATGATCACTTTAAATTAATATAGCAGCATGTAGTTTGTTAAAATATAATTTGATTCATTGCAAGTTTAATTTTTTCCAACATTGGTTGGGCTAAATATAAATATGCATACTATAAGAGCAAAAGCTATACTCCTTAAGATGTGATGATAAGAACCAACAGAACACAAAGGGACCTATCAAGGTTACTCTGGGAACAGAGTTAAAGAATTTGTGGTTTGTAAAGCACATCCTTTTTCAAAAATATTTGTTTCTGAAATTCTATTTATGGCCTTTCAAGGTGTCTCTTATGTTTATCAACAGCATTTTTTTCCATTTTTTTTCCATCAGGTGTTTCATTCCAAATGCCTATGCTGCTCTCTTCACCGCTGCTCTGGTGCCATTGATGTGCTTGGTGGTGGTTTTTGTGGTGTTCATCCACGCCTACCAGGTGACTCCTCAATGGAAGGCATATGACGATATCTTCAGAGGAAGAACAAATGCAGCAGGTATGATTTGTTGGCTACCCCTATGCAAACAACTTGTACTTTCGAGTGGTACAGATTGTTCTTGCCAGTTCAGAGAACCCCACCTGAAACCATAGTTCAGTAGATACCTACGCACTTAGTTTAAGATTAAGCCTGCTAGTGTCCCTTTGAAGTCTGTGAAAGTGCTTTGATGATCAAAGTTATGCAGATGCTTAACGGTCTGAGGGGAATAAAAATGTGTAAAACCTAGAACAAGAAATTAGTATCACTGGCTTTGTGACTAAGTTTAGTCTAGCTAAAGAGAGCAGAAATAAAACAAAGCACTGCCCTGCTAGAAGCACTGTGTCCCCATGCCAGGTTTTGGCTGGGAGTACTGAACATCCTGTCCCATGGAGGGCTGGGGCTGCTCAGGTGTAATGATTGCCTGCTTGCAGAGCATGATAACTTATGGATGCAGGCTGTAGCCCCTGCTCAACCCCAGGTGATGGGCACAGCTTTGGTCCTGATGTTTTGCAGTGTATTTGGTGGCTGCAAAGCCAGGCGCGGGGTGTGCTGTGCACTGCACTATTTGGTTCTGTTTTGAGATTTCCTATGCTATTTGCAACTGAAACATGCTTGAAAGGAAAGATCTGTCTTGTGCAAAACAGGAAGTTTCAGTTGGCCTCCTCCATCAGAACAATTTCAAGTACAACAATGTTCCCAAAATAAAGTTGCAGCAGTTTAGACCAATACTGTAATAATAATAGTACACTCTGTGGGAAGCTTGGAATATTGCTCTTGTCTTCATGGTATTTTTTAAAAAGAATGTGAGTTTTATAACCTAGTGCAAATCATTTTTTTACATTTGGATTATAGAGATATATTACTTTCTTGAGAAAATTATAATAAATATTAAATATTTATAATCTGGACATTTCTGCAAATATTTCTGTTCTTTTTAATGACACAATGTTAGCTTGACTAAGATCTGTATGCATTTGGATAAGGTCTGATGATATTCAAGACCTTAGTTGCACTCTTACATTTCTCTCTAATATAAATGCACAGAGGTGGCTCCTCTTGTCAGTCTTTCAGTTTATTTATAATTAACTTTGTTTGCCTGTCTCGAAGGATATTCCTAATTAATATGTTGAGGGTTAGGGCTTGTCTTGGAGCAGTTAAACTAAAGGAAAAAAGCAAACTGAATATTGAAACAATACCATAAATAAAGTTGTCAGGGAAAATAGCAGAAAATACTAATAAAAATTATAACTGCAGGACATAAACACATGAAATAGTAGGGTTGAAACAAATCTTTGACTTAGCATAGGATTCAGGGTGTTTCCTTTCTTCAATAGAATCTAGAAAATAGGGTGGAGAATGCCAAAGTCTTAGAAGAAAAGAAAAAAAAATCAGGAAGAGAAAAGTTCAGTAAGATACACTCTTTTTTTTTTTTTTTGAGTCAATATTAACTTTTAGTACTTGTGCACCTGCGAGGCAAACTGCTGTTTTGCTCCCAAAGAGCTTTTGCAACCAAGAATTAAATACTCCATACAGTGACAGTGGGAGCAGGTTGGAGAGAGGCTGTTTTAGAGAGGAAAATGAGCTGTCTCCTGCAATTTATGGTGCCCGAGACTGTATAAACAGTCTCCGTGTAGCTGTGTTTATGGTATAAGCTTCTAGAGAGAAAATATGGTGATTTCTGTACTTTCTAACATTGCCTATAACTACATGACAGAATACTAACTGTTAATTAGCGGCCTCTGACTTTTTTGACTGAATATTCCTCTTCTGAAATTAAAGGTGGTGGTAGTATATTTACAGTCTTTTCAATATCTTATGGGTATATTGTGCTTTATAAGACATATTCAAAGGCAGTTTGCAGTGGTAAGGCCTAGTATCCACTTACAAATCTTGAATCTTGATGTTCACTCAGCTGATTCTATCTTTTCACAAAATCACTGGGAGCTGCTCCTGCTCCTGTTATTGTAGCTACGTAAATGGCTGCTACGGGAAACAACATTTTTCACACCAGCAAAGTTGTCTGCAATCAGCTTTATGATATCTTACTTTTGAAACATAGAGGGGGTCTTGGATCATACCTGCACCAAGTTCTGGCTTACCAGACACTATGTGTTAGGAAGGTATTTCGGCAATATTGCCTCCTTAAGTTGCACAGACATCCATTATTTTTCTGTTTTCTTATGGCAGTGAGTATGCCAGTATTTCTCTCTGTTTCGTCCAAAACCAGAGGAAAGGTGGAGCCACCAAGCAACAGTTTATCTGTGTCAAAGGCCTTAGAGAATTCAAGACAGGTGACATCAGTTGCTCTTCCCTTTTCTACCAATACAGTCACTCCATTAGAGAAGGCCACCACATTTTTCTTCTACAGCTATTAGAGTTAATTCTGTAAATTCTGTAAAACATCTTCCTGAACTTAGGTAGCAGCACAGTGTTTTGCTATTTATTTCTGTCCTAGGAGCAGAGAGTTTGTTGCTGCTTACACTAAAGGAGACTCCTGTGTATTTTTAATTTCCCAAGAGCAGAATAACAACACTGGGTTTCACCATACATGCCTAAAAGAAAACATTTCATAGCTACAAAGAGGGCCGGTTTGTAGACAGATAAATATTTTCTTGGAAAGCTATGGGATATAATTGGAGGTTTTTTTACTTATATTTATACACAGATGCACATTTTCAATTGTACCTTCTTTTCTGTCATGCATATATCCTTCCTAGCCCTTTGGATTTGTCCTGGGTACCTTTAGTAGAGTCTCATCTCTCATACCCTATTCCCGTAGTTTCAAGAAAACACCATGGCCCAAAGACAGCTAGCCCAGCAAAAAATCTGCTTTTAGTAATTGCTGTCAATTCCTTTGGCGGTGGTCTGTGATCTTCCCAGAAAGTGTTTATAGTCTTTACTTGTGACTAGGCTATCACTGTAAAAGAATATTCTACACTACAACCTTGTTTTAATCATAAACACAAGTAAATAGGGTTTGTAAATAGGTCAAATCTTAATTTGAGCAATATACACATTTCTCATTACCCTGTCTGGAACGCCAAATATGTGGGGTTGCCCTCTCATGCTCTGTTTTACTGTTCCAGAATTGCTCTGTTACTGGTCATGTTGGTTTACATGGTGATTGATATAGTTTACTTAGCTCAGGGAATTTTCCTCAACAGTAGAGGGCTCAAGAAATGGCAGTGGAAGGGTCAAGAATTTGTTATCTCTCAGAGCAGTCAGCTCTTCCTTCTCAAAAGTGAATGTTGGAAAGAAAACCGTTAAAGGTTGAAAAAATTGTGAAAGCTGATTTTCAAGGAATGCTATCTCTAATGTACTCATTCAGAGATGGCATTAAATTTGCTCAAAAAGAGTCTTCACTTTGTACTGGTTCTGTTTGCCAGCCTTTCAGCAAACATGTTATCTTGGTTGACTGTTCTGCTATATGTAGAAACCACCTTCTCAAAAGTTAGCCTTGGCAGGAGCCAAGTCAGAACCATCCATTGGATAAACAGCCTTTGCATTAACTAATATTTAAATTTGCACCCCAGGACATGCTTGGCCCTCAGGGCACTGCTGACTCAAATTCAACTTGCCATTGACCAGGACTCCCAGGTTCCTTTCCACAGCACTGCTTTCCAGCATCTCATTCCCCAGTCTGCCCATACATCCAGGGTTTCCCCATCCCAGGTGCAGAATCACCACTTTCCCTTGTTGAACTTCATATGATTGGTGATTGCCCAGTGGTTTGACTTGTTAGGGTCTCTCTGCAGGGCCTCCCCGCCTTCAAGGGAGTCAAAAGCTCTTCCCAGTTTTTTATCATCTCTGAACTTGCTCAGTATCCCTTCCAGTCCTGTGTCTAAGTCATTTATGAAGATGTTGAAGAGCACGGGGCTGAGGATGGAGCCCTCTGAAATGCCACTAGTGACAGATCCTACTATGCAAATACAGAAAATGAATACTAACAAGACAGCAATACAATATATGTGATTTTATTTTCTGTTTGCTAAAATTTTATAGTTTCATAAAAAAGACTTAAAAATGTAACAGGACAACTTGATTTTTTTTCCTGATAATTGTAAATAGGTGAGCTTCATTTATTGAATGAATCTTGAACTAGCATAATTTTCATGCCCTACTCATAAATATGCAGTAGAACTTACCTGAATCAGATATCATAATTGTAAAAGTGCCAGAATTATGTAAAGATTAAAAATTCATGTTGCCAAAATAGAACTTCATGAAGAATGCCTTAGATATTTAGTTGTAAGATTTTAACTACCTACTTACATGTTGCTTCATTAAATTTCTTTAATATAAAATCATAGAGTGGTTTGGGTTAGAAGGGACCTTAAATATCATCTAGTTCCAATCTCCAAATATATTTGTTGTGTTAGCAGGTTGCAAGTCCTAGTCACAACAGAACATGCTGAATAGTCTGCCTATACCTACTACTATCTGATGTTCTCAAGAAACAAATAAACCCACAAAAAGCAAGTGCAGGACATTCCGAGCATGCTTCTGTGCTCAGGAAATGATGCTGAAGATGGGGCTTTTGATTTCAAGTGAGAATGTATGTCTAAACATGTAGTTACATGTCTTTCCTATCCTGTAAGATAGATGCTAAAGTCTTTATCTCAAATCATACGATAAATATCATGTATCCAAGAGAATCAAAGGAACAGTGAATTGCAGGAATGCTTTCATCTTGAAATGGCAATATGCATCTAGAAATCAAGAATCAGATGTTGGCTACTTCTGAACTAAGATTTATGGGCAGTATACACAGTATTCATCACACGCACTGGATATAATATTTTAGTCTTCATAGTGCTCCAGGAGCTTTTCTTTTTTGTAATTAGGAGAAAAAAAAATCTTTGCCTTCAAGATTTTTTACAAATACTGTTAGGACAAAATGTGCAAGCATAATTAGAAGCTGAAATAAAGAACTAAGATCTGAATAAGATAATAACATAAATACATCATCTTCACTCTTGTAATTTAGATTGCTTGTACTGTGCTTCACATGTCCAAATTAGCTGTTTTCCTTCAAAGAAATCTGCAGAAGCAAGGTCATGTACATGAGTTGTGACTGCACAGTTGCAAATTTAGCACTCATTTAATATTTTTCATAATGGATCTAAATAATTTTGTTTTGTGGAGATAAGTAGGCTCAATTTTTTCTTTATTCTTTTGATTTGCTACACTTCTGGGATTTGCCATGTTCCCTGTGTAACAGTAATAGCATAAGCTATGACAAAATGCCCTTTTTTTCATTCTATTATAACACAACGTGTCTTAAAGATGTATGTGAAATTTTGCCAAAACCCTGAGATTTAATGCAAAAGTTAGAGAGGTTAGTCTTCTGTGATTTTGAAGCAGTGATGTATTTCTTATGCTTAGTGGGAGATGTGCTTTTCTTTTAGCAAGTGTCGTTTAATTTCAAAATTTTCCTTGCCATGAGGAGCAGAAGATCAAAAAATATAAATTAACAAAAAATAATATTTTAACGTGTTTTTTACTTCCTGTTTCTACAATCAATGAACATTTTTTTCCCAGTTGGATTTAATGGACATGGAGCTACCATCTTTCTGGTTTTCAGTATCTGATACTGGTAAATTCTGCACATTCCCAGTCAGGAATCAGTGGTTTTGTTATGATTCATTGATTGCATGTTCTTGGTGGTGTTATTTTCTTCTTTGAACTTTATGAGAGAAATCTGTTTTGTTTGTTTGTTTTTTGTTTTAATTTTGGCCACAAAATCCTGTTACCCAACTCCTTTTTTTTTTTACCGCAGCTGTCAAAAAAAATTGAAAACAGAGCCAGCAGGATTCGGAATACTGTTATTCAAGCTTATTAAAAAAAATGTTTTTGAGGCATTTTTATATTTACATTGCTAAGTTTAACTGATGACTTCTTAAGCAACAGCCTGTAAATATTTTACTAATTTAGGTCTCCCACAAATTGTTGAAATTCTGTGAAGCAACACACTCTCCCCAGTCATCTGGGGAAAAATGTTTGTAAAGATCTTTCAAGTTTTGCAGTAGGTCTTCATGTTTAGCCAAGAACTGTTAAAAGCAATTAAAGTTGCATTATCAGTTGCAGTTTAACAGGAGAAGACATAGTAAATATTTACGGGTAAACTCAGAAGATAATTAAAGCTGTATTATTCAATTACTTCGTTTATTGAATTTCTTATTTATTAAAAAAAAATAATGAAAAAGGAAAAAAAGAAAGAAGACATATTATGGACCAACACTGTGGTGAGCATACAGACATTTCGATACATTATGGAACCACAGTTCATTCTTTATTTTCCACAGTTAAATCATAGAAATATTTTCTGCAAGGACACATTCTGCATTATACTTCAAAGCATTAATATTATTTAATAATTTTCAGTTTTCTGAATTTCTATTTGATTTAACACTTTTCATTGTTCAGACTTGTTCTGGAGAATATTTTCTCTAATATCAGGGAAGGAGGGAAGGAAGGAAGGAAGGAAGGCAGGCCTTCAGGTTTCATAGGGCTTATACTTTACTTCTGCTTTGATGCCTTTGTTTAAGTGAGTTGTTGCTTAATTCAGATAGTAGATTTTCTCTGTAAGTGCTTGTCCATTGCTTTTCCTAACCTTAAAGTAAAAAACCCATAAAACAGGAAGGCATTTTTCAAGAACTTTTCACTATGCACCATGAGCAGTTGTTGACTGAAATTGTCCGGGAGGTTTTTATCGCTTCTTCCCTGCCTGGTAAAATAGGTTGTAGAAGGCACCATCAAACCATTTGTTCATAATCAATAGGCACTACCCAGAGTTAAGAGGTTAACCGTGGCAACCGTCCCTTCATTAGTGAAATTACAATGCCATATATGAATCCACCTCAATCTTCAACTTGCTGTTAGATGAGCTATTGAAAGTGTGACAGTGCATCATGGTGCAAGGCTCCTCCTCATCTTCTTGTTCCTCCTCACAGTTGCTTCCGCTTCTTTCTTCTTCAATGCTGCTCATCCTCCCAGCCTTGGACTACCAAGAGGCCACATGGCTCTTAGCGCTCTCAGATGCAGAACCTGGCAGGTATCCCCTTCCCATGATTTCCAAAAGAGTTGTATCATGCATATGAAGGGAGTCGATGGACAGGATGCATTTGGTACTGGAAATTTTTTTTTTTTTTCACTGCAGCGTCTGAAGCAGCACTATTCAACCAGTAGGATCTAGACCCCAGCTATGAATAAATTTTAGGCAGTTTCATCCTGTGTTCTAAAATTTAATGTCTATCACCACTTTTCCAATCCTTTCAGGCACACAAATGTGATAAGTTTTGCAGTTCTCATTTCTGAAGTCATGCATAGACTGACTGGAACCACAGTCCTGTGGAGTTAAAATTCTTTGTAGACGTCAGTAAGCAGCCTTCTTAAGTAGGTGTGAGTGTGGACATAGGAGCCTCATCATGAGATTATTTTTCTCAGTAGGTCATTACAAACCACAGAATCATAGAATGTCTTGGGTCATCTTCGATGCCTTATAA
The DNA here is from genome assembly GCA_013399875.1 of Gymnorhina tibicen. Classification (NCBI taxonomy): domain Eukaryota; kingdom Metazoa; phylum Chordata; class Aves; order Passeriformes; family Artamidae; genus Gymnorhina; species Gymnorhina tibicen. The sequence goes on from VXAZ01003664.1 coordinate 11,144, forward strand.
TGCAACGGAAGATGAAACTTTAAACTGTCACCAGTCTTTCTTTTCTTTGTGAGGTTTATTTCAGAAATATAGAATTGTGAGGGTTTAGTTTGTTACAAATTTAAAGACACTGTAGGTGAAATCATAACAGTTTGGAAATGTTCCATGTTTTGTTTCCTGCTGTTTCTTGTTCTTGCTTCTACTATAAGGAAACCAAACAGCAAACACAAGGCTGACGGCTTTTTCAGCTGGGCAATCTGGCATTTTATTACCTGAATCTTATGATGTTACTGTAGAGTTCCTTTCACTGATAATTGCTCTGAACTATCAGAGTTCACTATAACTGGTTCAACATGATTTTGTGAAAGAAAAGTCCCCTGAAGATTACTTAATAGAAAAAAAGTGCTGTGCCTGGTGAAGGAAGTTCCTGAGAATTGCTGGGAGACATATCATATCTGGCCAACTTTTTTGGCCCTTCTTGAAGGCAAGGCCAGACAAACTTTTTATATACCCAGTACAGTTCCTTTTAGGTTCTTGATGAGGTAATTAATTTTTTCCATCATCCTTACATTTTACCTCGTTCATGCATTTTGTAATCTAGTCCAAATCTGTCATGAAAATATTGCAGCCTGTCTTTCAAATTCTCACCATCGTTGTTTTTGTGTGAATCACTTACAAAATTTTGTGTTCACTCTAAGGACTCCCCTACTGTAGTAAACGACAATTTTATTACCTTTAATAACTTATTACAATGTACTGCAGCCCTCAGAACAGAAAGCATTGTAGAAAATTAATTTTATAAAGTTAATAAGAAAATTATCTTTTCTCAACAATGGAGAAGGAGTGACAAACAGTGGACACATCTAGTTGTTTGGTAATATGAATATATGTAATTTCACTGAGTCAAATATCAAGCTGGACTCTGGTAAGTTTTCAAGCTCTAAAAAGCTGCAACTAGAGGTGCATAAGCTTCATTTATCTGTATTGAATTTGTCAACTCTGTCAGTATTTCTTAGGCTTATAGTAAGGAAAAAGATATTTCTGGGAAAGACATGAACAATCGGGACAATGACATATGCATGCACACATATATTTATGTGTATTTAAGGAGTGTGCGGGCTAACTGTTGCTTAAATAAAATCTTCCATCACTCCTAGTATTAAAAAATGGTGTGATAACAGTACAAAATCCAGCATGGTTGGATTATGTAGTACCCAACAGAACTGCTTGTCCGTGTCTCAGTTACATCACAGTGATGTTGAGCTGCCTTCTCCACATCAGTCTTAGCTACTACGGTTTATCCAAGTAGTCTAGATGCAGCTGCTTGCACTCGGACTTAGAGTAAAAGTCATGTCAGTGAAGGTTCATCTGCTCAGTATCACCCTTTGAGGTTTATTTGGGAGGGGGTTGTTAGTTTTATTTTCATATGAAGAAAACGACAAATAATTAGACTATTTTGGTTCATATCAAGCCTATTTATTGGCATCCTTTTCCTTTGTGCAATGCTGATTTTACAAACTTAAAAAATTTTTTGCTTATTTTCTGATATGTGTGCTCTAATTTTTGAGCTTTTGTTTGATCAAAATTCAACAAATGGATATAGAGAACTTAAACATCAAGTTTTAAACATCAAGTTTTTTAAACATCAAGGCTTTAAATGCTGCCAAAGTTTCAACTCTGTATTAGCTCTTTACAATACTGATAACAGGGTAATTGTTACCAATGAAGAAAAAAACCAGAACCATAAACTGTACCAATATTCAGCATGTGGCAAAAAGCAGGCATCTCTACACGTTTTCTTGTTAAAATATTATGTTTGTATGACTTGGGGTATTGCCTGCATTCTGCAGGCCCTTATTATTTGTACAGTATTAAACAAAATTACTAAAGGGCTCCCAAACGGCTGTTTCTGGAACAATACCTGTCAAAAACATATCTCAAGTCTTTGCTGATGCTGCATAACTAATGTGGAGAGGGGCAATGCCTGGCCAAGCACCTCTGCCCCTGATGTGTGGAGACCTGGCAAACATGGACTTTGAATTCTGCTGCAAACATGGTCAACACAGGGGCTGGTTCTTGTCAGTAGGAGAAACATGTGGGAGTGAAAACTAACTTTTGCTTTCCTTATTGCAATGTTTGTCCCTGCAGACATCTTCCTGCAGGCATTCCCTAAATCTTTTATTCTGTAAATGCAGTGGGGAACATAAAATGGAGATGTACGTGTGCATGCTTACAGACACATTTTGCACTTATTTTTGAAGGCGAATGAAGTTGACTGGTTCAAGGTCTACCTTGGGAGTCTCCTGAGCTTAGAGGAGGTTATCACTCTAAGTTTTATGGGGTCAGATGTCTTATATGGAGAAAATAATAACAAATCAAAGACTAAGTTATTCTTAAAATTTCCTACACCCCTATAAGTGGCCAGAGCTGGGGCTGGTTATGTATCCATAATACCTTTCCTTTTTCTCCTTTTCCTCTCAATTCTTAGAAATCCATTTTCTCTCAAAATTTCCAGAGCTTGCCAAGAGTTCTTCCATTCTTCTCCAAAGTTCAGCATATGTTCTGACTCCATGTGTGCTCTTCCCACCACTTGGTTTGCTGAGCTGTACTCCCTCTGCCCTTACACCTCCCTGTCCCCTGACTGTGTCCTTCTGCTGGTTTTCTGATCCCAGGGTGGGGTCCTAAAAGCCCTGGACCAACTAGGGCAGGAGAAGGGCTAACCACCAATGGAGAACAAGCTCCAATGTGGGCCAGAGACAGGAAAACCATGTCCTGTGTCAGTAACGCTTTAGAAAGTGTTTTTCCAAGGGCACACATTCCAAGGGCTGAAATGCTGTGTTTGTGGTTTGCAGAGATCCCCTTGGTCTTGTACCTCTTTGCTCTGATTTCCATCACCTGGCTGTGGGGAGGACTGCACATGGCTTACCGACACCTCTGGATTTTAGTCTTCTTCATCATCTTCAACAGCCTGCAGGTAAGAGCCAGCACCTGGTCCTTTAGTCTTCTCACAGACCTGGGGGTGCCTTCTCCACTCACGTGTTTGTTGCTTTGGCATCACCAGCTGAACAACATCCAGTAACTCACTGTGGCAATGTGGAAGTGTTAATTGTGTATGCTGTTTATTTCTCAAACTGACATATGGAATGTATATTAAAGCAAGAGATGCATTGTTTTTAAGCAATAGCATTATAATTGCATAGATTTAATTTCATAGCTAATACACTCAGAAAGAAAATTGCTTGCTTCTGTATGTAAAGTGTTACTGAGATAATTATACCAGTAAAACGGAAGTATCTGCAAAATTGATGAGGATTTAAATTTTCTGTAGATGTTAATTAACTCTAATAATATTTAATAATGTTATTATTAATAATAATAAAAAAACCACACAAAGATTTTAAATTATATAGCCCTAAGACTGAATTTTTTTCCATTGTAAGAGATGAACCTTGAGGATTAGCTTTTCTCTCTCTATATATAACATATATATTGGTAAAGCAAATAACTTTTATTGAAAAAAGAAACAAATAAAGACTAAATGTTCATCATTAAAAATAAAAAATGTACATAACCCTTTCCAAAATTTTACATGTGTAAGTGTTTCCACTGGGCTCTCTAGTGCATTGCACTGCATTTAATGCCATATTGCACACTGCAGAATTATTTCTAGAATAAAGGTTATTATATCACAGATGGGAAACTATCTCTGATATCTGAAAACAGTGAAATTAGCAGAAAATGTAAAATTATATATTAAAATCTTTGGAGAGCAAGTTCTTCTGGATGCAAATATGCCCTTCTTACTTTTTTATAACAGAAATCTCTGTGACACCTTTTATTTCCCAATATTAAAAATCTTTATACCCCATCAAATAAAAATTAATTAATTAAAAAGGCATATTTTCATGAAATAGCTTTATTTTAAATTCAGAAGGTGGGAGTTTCCTTACGCAATATTGAAACACTTTCAAAATTACATCTCAGAAATAAATTCTTTTTTTTCAGTTGAGGAAAAAAATGTACCTTTTTCTCCCTATAATGTATTTGATTTTTCTGTATATATTGTCTTTTAACAATTCTGTATATATTGACATATACTGGCTCTGCTTCACCAATATATGTGGTCTTTTTTGGCTTCTTGCCTTAATGATAGTTCCTAATATCTGGGAAATAACTGTATACGAGAACAGCCCTGCAGAAGATAATGCAGCATCTCTATTCAAATTACACCAGTATTGGTCTTCCACATCAGGAAGAAGAAACCTGTTATTTTTGTTATTTCTAGCCCTAGAGAATCAGTAAAACCTGAAATATAAAATAATTTTTTTCTTTATTAAAAGGAGGTGAAAACATTTCAAATGCATAGTCTCTTCCTGCTTGTTATTTTAAATTAAAACATGCATGTGTGGACCTCCAGCTCAAACAGTAGTAAACAAAAACTTTATTTTCAGCTATGAGAAGCTTATAACTTACCCACCATGCTTTAAAAGCAATTTTTATCCTTTGCTGGATTTTTGTGATGAAAAAGGTAATAGGACAGTATCCACTGCATTTTACAACTACTTACTAGCTGCTCTTTTAAGTATAAAGCTACCATATATTTAAAAGGAAAAGAGCTTTCTGATAGTGTGAGAAGTTAAAAAAATAGAGTAGCTCTTTCACAGTACTACAGTTTTTAAATTTGTTTTAGTAGATGATTGTGTTTAGTGCTTTGTAAATCTCCATAATAAAACAACTTTTAAAAATATTTCCTGAAATGCCCCCATCCTTAATAACTTTAAATAAACTTAAATCCTTAAATAATCATCCTATACAGAATGTTCTCCTCTTTTAAATTTAGGATTTTTCTAGTCAAGAAATGGAAAAACTGATGTGTGATTCAGGTGACCAAACATGCAGCATGAAATGAAAAACAGGGAAGGAACAAGGTGAAAAGCCTGTAGATTTCTTTAATCTGTGCTTTTTGTCAAATAACCAGGTACAACTAACTAAGTTAGTTAGAGAAAATATCAGCATGCAAACCCTTTGTGTAGAACAAAATTATGTATTACAAATACTGAAAGAAATTAAGATTTTGCTCTAGGCAGGTGTAGCTTCAGAAAGCTTTTTAAACCATGTTCCCACTGACAAGGGGCTGGTCTTGGGGAGTATGCACTTCCTTCTGAGAGTCATTCTGACCCACAGGCCACGTTCATCCAGCCCATGGACAGTCATGTCCAGTGTCCTTTGAAGATGCCCATCTGTTTGTGACTGGGAAAGGAAATGGGACCTGATAGCGGATAACACATTTTCTTAATGATAACAATAGAAACTAGTCTTTGTAGTGCATTCTGTTGGCATCTTATTCTCATGTCTTTGTCAGCTGTCAGAACTGATAACTGTTAAAACAAGGTCGTTTTTCTGCAATAAAAGGTGAGTTTACCATTTACTGGTGAGCATTTCTGTTACAAAGGAAGCCCTGTTTCAGCTGGAAAGCAATTCATTAAGAGCTTTTTCATGACAGAAAAGAGGACATGAAATAGTTTACAAGAAGCAGAGGCTGGTTCTCTGCTGCTCAGGACCTATGGACTGTGTAACGAAGCAGAATGTGACCCATTAAAATGTGTTGTAGGTCCAAATGGATTCAACACAGGAGATTGAAAGGACACTGAATGTTATCCACTGTGTTTGTTTAGCCTTATGACATGCATTTCCCAGGAAATGCACTTGCTTGAAAAGTCATCCACTCAGTACAAATTGTTTCCAAGCACTTCCCTCAGGAAACAGTTCCCATCAGAGACAAGTTTATAGTATGAGCTATTCTAGTGCATGGCGGGGAAAAGCAACCCTTTCCCTGTAACTTCAGGAATAAATATGCAAGTAGCTGTATGGGAGGGCAGTAGCTGATTTACAAAATAAAAAGTACATTTAGAAAACCATGAAAGAAAAAGAATAAGAAGGGCCTTTGGGATATCTGGTATTTTGAATTCCTTAGCAGTATACACCTAATCATCCTACCCAGACAGCATCTGTGATGCACAAATATAACCTGTTGCTCATACGTGAAAAACCTCAGCTCCTCATCTTTTCCCTTGCGAAACAGAAAAAACCGTTTACCTCTTTTCTTAATTTATGATTGTCAGTGTGGATTTATTTACAAGATATATGTTTTCTGGGGTCAAGAGTGAAAGAATAAGCTGCTATCTTAAATACTTCTCTCAAATGTTTGGAATTTCACAAGCTCTTTTGCATGTGCTATACCCATCTAAATGATCGCATGTTTTTCATGCAGTTAGGGGAGTGTTTCTGATTTGTGTAGCTGATGTCAACAGCAGCATATCTGCATTTGATGGATCCAAAGTTCAGGGCAGTGGGTGGATCTCTTCCACCCATTGTTTGCAAAGGGGTTAAAGTGAGGCTTCATACCATTCATTCTTAGGCTATTCCCTGCAGCCAACTTTCTTAGTATAATCTAGATATTTCTTTGGCTATATTTACAGCAAACTGCAGTACACACTTCCATCCTCTATCTTTATAACTTAGGGTGTATCTACACCGCAAACTACAAGGTATTAGGTATGCCACAGATACCCCAGTCACAATTGCCTTGTGATAAGCCCCACCACTTTCCTCTCTCAGAAATAAATTAATTAAATTTTTTAATAATTAATTTTTAATTGAAACATTTCTCTTATGAAACACTGTGATATTACCCATCAACAGTATTAAGCCTCCTGATATAAAATTTTTCAGGAATTTTATATCAGGAGAAAAAATAAATGGCAGCTGGTAGGTATCTCATTATTAATGACAAAAATAATTCAAAAAATCCTCATGTGTTTGTTTTGGATGATGCAGGTAACGGTTAAAAGTCTGCCTTGTTCTGTGTCTGAACGTACCAGATGACTCATGCCCGTTTAATTAGCTTCAGTGTTACATGCAAAATACTTCTTCCCAAGAAATACAGGAAAAATCTGGAAGTAAGAGTTGATTGGTGATTTTCCAAAGTGGGCAAATGGGCTGACTTGCCTAACACAATGTCTCAGTTTAGAGACAAATTTCACAAAAAGTTCTAAAAGTGAACTTATTTGTAGTAGATTGCAATAAGAGATTATTCAGAAGTCCAGATACAAATACCTGAAAAGCCTTTAACAAGAAATATGGGCATACAGAAAACAAGTGAACAGGTGCACATCCAAACCTTACATTGACTGGAGAAGATGTGGTTCACCAAACTTCATTCATTAAAACAATTAATTAAAACAATTAAAATAGCTGGGACAAGCCAGAATGGAAGGAAAGTCTAGCTTGAGTAGAAAAGAAGATATCAATGAAAACTAATAAGTATGTGGGCAAAAAACCCCCCAAATATTATAATGAGGAATACTCTATTTAAGAAACAATAGAAAATACAGTAAGAGAAATCAAGAAGACACGGTTTTAGAAGGAAAAATAAAGTTACAAAAATACCACATATTGTGATAGTAAAAAGTGAGTAAAGACATACTCTTTTATAAGTTGCTGCATTATATTATGCAGGAAAGAGTATAAACAAAAGCACACAGTTTATAAAGCTCATGCCAGTACTGGTCTCAAATGAAATGTATTTTTTCCTAGAACATACTATTCAAATCTGGGATGTAGCCAAGGGACACAGAGAGGGCCACCGCTATAAATAGGCTCACTTCCTGTGTCTTATGACATCTTCTGAAAGTATCCGCTCTGATGAGTCAGAGGTAGACTAGAAGATCCCATGCAGTGGTTCAGATTATCAAAGTCACACAAAACTAAACAAAATCTCGTACTAGACAGACATGAGATGCGAGTAAATGTGGTAGGCTGTAAAAACTGCCTACAGATTTTGCAAAAAGTGATTCTACACTGCAAATAAGCCCAACAAAAGGCAATGAAGGCCTCATAGTAATGCCTCATCTCAAAGATGAGGTGAACTTCAACTTATATCAAGGACATCAAGAAAAGGACATATGCTTATTCAAGTAGGTACAGTCCAACCAAATCTTCTGCCAGCTGAGTGCATAAACCAAATACAATTAAAGACAGGCCAAACAATTCAAATACTACCCCAGACACAAAATAAAATACACATCCAAAGCAATTGACATCTGCTTGTTGACACTTGTTCAAGAAAGCTGTTTCCAGAGGCTTGAATTCTTACCTGGAAGGCAAGACAATAGTATGTGTAGAGCTGTTCATTTAACCTTGAAAATTTTTTCAGTATGTGCATTTTTTTAAGTAAAAATAGCTACAATAAAGTAAATAAAGAAAGCTTGTAACTTTTGAGACTTCACACGTTTTGACATCAGCTAAACTTCTGGGTTGTAATCTTGATTGGAGAGTAGCACTGGTGTGCATTATAGTAGCTCTGCAAGCATACAAAGCTGTCCAAGAGACTTGATTATCCAGTGAATCAAGAGAATGCAGCAGTTTGATATCCCTTTCTCTATGTTTATGACTTCTTTCTTAAAGAAGAGTCCTCTCTGTTCCCAGTTACCACCTGAAACATACTCTAACACATTATTCCTGTAATTACTTATGAAATTATGGTAAAAGATTCTCTTTAACTAATCAAGTCCCTACATAATGGACCCAAAATCAGTCTATAGCTGAAGAAAAAGTGACGAAAAAAGTGGGCAGTGTCAGGTAAACATAGGAAGCATTGTTAGGACAGAACTGAATATCTCTTAAATAGACATGAGAAATTGATGTCAGAAGAGTAGTTTGTGTTTAGAGCTGTGTTTATAATTTGTTTAAATAATACAAAGTGAAAGAGTGGGCTTTGATTTACTGAATTTTCAGCTGATCACTGAAAAAACATTTAGACTTTTCAGTGACACTTAAAATAGAAAAATGTGACTATAATATATTTTTAAAAAACATATACAGTAATTGAAAAACATTTTAAATCTTCAGCATCTGTGAAGTTCCTTCATCCATTCTTGAAGAATTTTACGTTATTAATATATTTCAGGAAAGAACTCTTAACACTAAGTTTTTGCAATAGAAGGTGAAAAAGCAGTTTCAACTGATCTCCTTAGGAGATGTTACTAATGGCCAGAATTATGGAGTACATAACAAGTAAGAAATGCAACTATAACATGTACTGCTGCAATCAGGGGAAGTATATCCACTGAAAAGGACTTTGGATCAGGTGTGTTCTTTTCATTTTCCACCTCTATCAATATGAGTTGACTTTTACTGTGAAGAATAAAATAACAACAAAGTTAGTTTGGTATCTAACAAATTACTCATCTTTTGTTTTGCATTGGTACCAATCTCTTTCTGTCACCATAAATAGCTTTTTTCCTTCTTTTTTTTTTTAATAACTCAAGTAAAAGAAGTATCTTGGTATAATCATAATGTAGAATCAATTTCTTTTTTTGCCTTTAAATTCAAACGACTAAATTCTTTGCTGTTATTTTAAGGTCATTAATTGATGGGGCTGAAAGGGCTTGATCCAAAAATGCATTGGTGACTGAGGATAAGCATGACAGCAAGGAAAAAGATAACATTGCTGTCAAATTTTAGGAAGGCAAAGCATAACTTCAGGAAGTTGGGGACTGACAGTACTAGGGAAAATGAAATTCGTCTTGGAAATTTGGTAAAGCACATACCAGGCTTCACCAGAAGGAATTTATCCGGCAGATTCAATTATCATGCCTGTCCAGTCAGAGTTATGCCACACGTTGAAAACTTCATTCAGTTTCTGAGTCTCCATTTCATGAGATGGAGAAACTGTAGTGTCCAGGGGAAGGCTACCACAGTGGTCAGAGGCCTGGATGGAGCACATGTCCTTTGAACCGTGCTTGAAGGAGCTAGGTTTATTTAGTCAGGTGAGGAAGATACCACTGGAAAATGTAATACCAGCATGCAAATATTAGGAAGGTGGTTAAAAAATTACATTGTCACACTCTTCCTCTCTACTCTCTTCATAGCTCCAGGTAACAGCAACAAGGGTACATGGCCACAGAACTTTAGTATGGGAGGTTCAGACTGGATATCAGGAAAAATAATTCATGAGAAGGAAGTAGGGAACTGGAACTGTTTCCCAAAGAAACAGTTTGGAATCTCCAATGTTGTAGGCTTTTAAAATTCATCTAGAAAAGGATATACTGACCTGATTAGTGGACTGACCATCTGAGTCTGCTGAATGACCGTCAGACATCCCATCCAGCCAGTTTTTCTGTGGTTCTTTGATTTGACACATGGTAAACTTTATTCACAACCCATTCATTGTGATAAATGAACACCAGTTACATGGACAGAGCCCATTTTTAGGAAAGCACCAAATATTACAGAACTAATGATAAACCCAAAAATCTGGAAATTATATGGATAAGAAATTTTAGATAAGACTTTAGCTATCTTTAGGAATGACTTTGAAGCAGGAGATTCCATTTCTTACATTTCAGCACTGCGGGGTAGTCTCTGTGCATACAATATCTTCCTGCTGAACATTGTTACCTTATGCAAGCTGATCTGAATTTTTCTATGAAATAAATGCATTTTATTTTAATATCCTCTAAGAAAAGAACCATTCCCTTTTCTTCCACCCACACATTTCCTGCACAAGAGCCCTCTATATTGTACAAGCCTGATGTTTCACCAGTAAGAGAAGGGTATTTTCTCCTTTTCTTCATAATAAATACAGATAAAACCTTGTTTGGGAGATTGTAAAATTCATGTAAAAAAAAAAAAAAATTTTCCGTGTTTTATGTACAGCTTCAAGTGGCCTTCAAATGCTCTACTGATTTCATCTCTCATGGTTTCATTATTACTCAATATATTCATGACATGCAATTTTAACAGAAACCATAAGCTGAAGATTTCATTAAGTGTTTCATGAAGTAGCACTGAAATAACTGGAATTCAGTAAAGATTGACTTAATTAACTTTTTTTTCTCCTGTGTATGCACCTTAAAGACCTCTTCGTATCTTATTGTATATTTGACTTAGAATACATTTTAAACAGGTGTCACTTTTGGAAATTGTTTAGGTTTTTGTAATGTCCATCTGATGAGTGTGAAAGGAATATGAGTTAAAGGACCATCACCCAGCCATGATTTGTAGATGACTTTTGAATTGGCAGGAGAAGAGCACAGGATGGGGTATGAAAAATGTGTACAGATTGGGAAAAATAAAATCCAATCAGTTTGGTCCTTATAGAATCAAATTGCATGGTCCTTATAAAATGTATGAAAGAACTTCTGTCATGTATGTAAAAAGTTATTGCATACAGTCATCAGTGTGAGTTCAGAAGGAGTTCCAAGCTTCAAAAAAATATAGACCGCTCAACAAGTTTTCTCAACTAGACACAGTTAAAATCATCTTGAAACCATCCGTGAGACCAGTCTTTGGCAGCTTTTCCTAATAGCAGTTAAAAAAAGCATTTCTGGTATTAATCTGCATGCACATAAACTGCAAATGTTTATTTTACACTGAGGACAGAACAATTCCCTAAATACAGTTGATAATGACTTTGCTAGCCTAGGAAACAAAGAGTTAGAAGTTGTCCAAAATAGGACAAAATTAGCCTAAAAGAAATTCTTCAATGGATTCTTTTCAGAAGTGCTTTCCTCTAAAGAATCACAGAATCATCTATGTTGGAAAAGACCTCTGAGATCATCAAGTCCAACCTATGTCAACAACACCATCTTGTCAACTAGACCTTGTCAACTAGCACTGTGTGCCATGTCCCGTCTTTTCTTAAAAACCTCCAGGGATGGTGACTCCACCACCTCCCTGAGCAGCCCATTCCAATGCCCCATGACTCTTCCTCTGAAGAACTGCTTTCTAATATCCAGCCCAAAATCCCTCTGGCACAGCTTAAGACTGCATCCTCTTGTCCAGGTGTTGGTGTAGACTAAAGAGAAGGTAGTTGGCCAAAAGAAACAGTGATTCTTTGAAAGAGTGGCATGATATGAAAATAGTTTGTCTTTAACTCAAAAGTGGTTTGGAATAGAATTAAGAAAGAATCCATGAAATAGACTTCTATACATCAGCAAAACTTTTTTGCATGCAACAATGGTTCAGTAGCATCTTATATTCTAACTGTGTTTTGATTTTGACAACTAGAAGCCTGTTAGTTAGATAACAGTTTTACAATGAAAGATCAGATACTTGTAAATATTATCTGGTTTGGATATATTGAAGTTGTCGTACTAATTCAAACCATTATCTGCTAACCTGGACAAAATAAAAGCAGCAAATCTGTTCAACTCATAGGCAGGTATTGAAATACAGTTTCTCAGCAAAATTGAAGGAGAAAGAGTTAAGGAAAAAATATGGTGAAAATAAAATGAGAAAAGTATAAAAAATAGTAATACTGGATCTTGATACTAACCTTTACTTGAATTTTCCTTGTAAGCATGGCAGAAGAAATGCTATTATATCTGTTTTATTACACAGATTTAGGAATTATTGTTTATTCAGAGGACTGATATGTCCCACTTAATGAAATGGATGAACTTTAGTCTGCAGAATGAGTTCATATGAATTATATGAGATCCAAGCACACTAAGTGCAGAATTATGAAGTAAGACACGAGTAGTGAAAGAATTTCTTCTATAAATTGAAAAGCTATATATATATAAGAAGTAGAAACTGGCATGAGTGTATTACTTATCTCAGGACAAATGCAAATCAGCAGTATAATACAGGTCTGAAAGAAGCAAATATGATGCTAACTTTGTAAACATGAGCAATTTAAATGCTATTGTAAAAGGTATTGATGATGCATTATTTGGGATCCTGTGGACATTTCTATGCCCATTGGTCCAAGAGGTGAATTCTGTAAATGAAATTAGTTGGGAAAAAGCTTAAGTGGTAAGCAGGCTTTTGTAAATCTTATTTCAGAAGCCTGTCAGTATTTCACATGTTATCTATCATCTATTGTCTGTGTGTATATTGGCCTTGATCCAGCAGCTATATAATCACACTGGTGTCATCTTGCATGCAAAATAGTATATCCTAATTTTTTAGTGGCTTCACTCTGTTTTCAGAATTGACTCTAATTAAGAACAACTTTTTGAGTTCCAGCACCTTGATTCTTCTTCTTGGTTCAGAAGGCAGTGTGGTGTGAGGGCACAGACAAAGCATTGAGCATCCTTCATAATTACATTCACTTTGCCTGAATGTATGTCATAGGTTACAATGTAAGATGTAACCAAAAGTACGTATTCTTTCACCATCTGTTAAAACCAGGTGGGGCAGGGTTCTTTATCTCTTCCAAGACACATCCCTGATAACTCCGTCCAGGGAGATATCTTTCTGTTAATGGTCTATCAAGCCTCACTGCATGACTCATAAAATTACATAATCCCATTGTGAGATGCTCTGCCCAGGGGGAGGAACCAAGCATTCCTACCTGGATATAATCTGAGGTTTGGAACACCACAGGCAGCCCTTACCTACTGGATTCCCAGAGGATAAGAGTTACCACTGGACCTTCAGGTGAAGACCAGACCTTTCTACAGGATCACCGCTTCAACAGAACCACTTCATCTGGACTGCTACCACCACCCTGACTAACAGGGTGTCAGGTTGTATACTGACTCTGTCAGTGTTGTTGTACTATTGCATTTATTTTAATTTTCCTATTAAATTATTCTGACTTGTGATCTCCCACTGGTTTGTTTTCAAACTAGTACAATGTACTAGCACAGTGCTCTGACAGCTGTGGGGCAAACACTTAAACATCTAACCTGCTCAGAAACACTGAGTGTAGTGTGACCTCATACCACTAAGTTCTTCAATATTTTCAGTCTTTCCATCTGTTAACAAAAAGTCCATGAATTTAAGGAATGTGTTAACTGCACTGTTGTAAATTCATTTATAAGTCAGTTTGTTTGAAAATATGTGAATGTAATGTTGTCAGTGTTTCCTTTTTGTATCGAATTTTGGTGATGGATTTTATTCTCCAAAAGGGAACATGTCAACAGTTAGATGTGAGACCTGAGTATAACAGCCCAGAAGCAGCTCTCAGGAAGTTTCCTGATGCATGTGAGAACTGCAAATATTTTGGGTCTGGAAGGAGCTGAGCAACTGTGAAGCTGGAGCTAACCGCAGTTGGATGAAAATTGCTAAATTATGTTTTCTTTATTTTCAGCAAAATGTCAAGTATTGCTCTTTTGCTTTTGCCTTTACAAAGGTCAATTTGATTTAAAAAAGCATCAAACCTACTTGTACTGACAGCTGATTGTTTGTTTAAATCTTCAGATATGTTGTTTTGCTGCTAAAACAGAGTCATGAAAGGTTTTAGTGACAAAGATCCTCAATTACAAAACCGGGAACCACACTGAATTTTTTTCTTTTTTCTTTCTATATCTTCTTAAAGGAGAGTGACTAGAAGATTTAGTTTTGAGAGGGCTATCATTTTATTTTCTCTGTGTGAGTGCCTGTGACTGTTTGTAAATAAAGGACATAATCTACTGGAGACTTGCTAATGTTGTGATTGTGCTTCAAAAAATGTGAAATAGTAAAGCAAGGTGAAAATTGTGACTCATCCTCAAATAGGCTCAAATACTCTGTATAACCGGTAGTAGGTTTTGAAATTTCAGTATTTCTTATGCCCCAGAACCCCCTGGGATTAATCTTTTGAGTTCCAGAAAAGAGAAAATTGTCATTTTAATACACAGAGTGATTCCATACTGAGTGAAGCAGAGCCAGCATCTCTTGCAGAACCTTTTTCTCGTTCCTGACTTCTGAAAGGTAGCAGGAAAACAGTGATTCTCACCATGAAGACTTCTGCTTTCCTTTAAAACTTTGTTATTTTCGCACTAGTTTTTCTGTTCCCCCCATTATTAGCCAAGTAGGCCAATGTATGTGACAGAAATTTTTACTTCATAAAAGGAATTTGTATTTAGAGATCTGTTTTCAATTCCCTAGTTTAATTTTCTTCAGTGAATAGAAAAGGGTTAGTCATACTCCCCACCACCAGGCTAATTTATCACACTGATTTCCAAAGGCTTTTTATGTGGTCAGTAAGGAGGGTAGTGTGATTCCAGAGCATGCTTCACCAGAAACGTGTGAGGTTCCTGCTTTACTTAACATAGCATTTCAGTATTTAGGCCCTGAGATTTCATCCCAAAGACAACACTGTCCTTAAGCATCTTTGCCCCCTTCTGCCTGGATTTTAAAAAAATAGAATCTAGACATTGCATACATTGAAAACAGAAAGCCAGAAATCACCCATCCCAATTTTTTTTGGCTATTTCTGAATCCTTTTTCATTTTCCCTAAGAAATAGGTAGTCTCAAAAGGAGAAACAAATTATGTCTATCCACATTTCCACCGAAAAAGTGGTCTTTGCTTTGCAGATAAGTACAGTGTAGAAGTCCTTCACAAAGCTACAAGCAGGGCCATAGACTGATGATGAGATTTTTGGACCACTTGAAGGTCTTTTTAAGAATCACTGTCTAAAGTCATAGTCTAAGCCCTAAGAAATAGTCTAAAAAGTATTTGATCCAAGATCTAGTTGTGTGTGCTAAATTTTTTCTGGGGTTATCATACCAATCCCTTGAAAAACAACGTAAGCGTCCTACTTTCCTTGAGGACACATGAAAATCAACGGAGAAAGTTTCTTTAGAGTCAGTTAAAGAACTTTAGAAATATTTAAATAATGAAAATTTTGGTAGTTTTACCTCTCAGCAACTATGTTTGAGGAAACCAAATAACTATTTGGTGTATTTAGACAAACTTACAGAAATCTGAAAATATGGAAAGTAAAAACTTGGAAATGTAGTATTTTCACTAATGTAATATAAATTTTAAGTTTATATGTAGTAAAGAAATCTCAAAGAACACACAAATAATCATTTGTACAAATCATCACAATAGGAAACAATGATATATGAAAAGCAGAGACTAAATTATTTTTTATTTACTGTCTTCTTTTTGTAGTTCACCTGTAGGTAGCAATGTCTGTCTGACCAGCCTGTCAATCTTCAAAGATGGATATTATCATCTCATTATAGATGGCTGGAATAAAAACCATGGGAAGATAAGTGACTTTTCTGGGGCCAACATATTTGCTAATATATGAAGCAAACTTAATGGCTCCTACATTTCAGGTTTGTTCTTAATTTATTAAACCACATTACCACCAATCTCTCAGTCTGTATTGCTCAAGCAATTTATTTTTTAAATGAATTGTATTTTCTAAATGGAACCCAAATTTAGTTCTACTAATGCATTAAATGCCTGTAACAATAGAAAGTAGAAAGAGCTGTCAGATGAATGATTTTCAGGAGAATCTAAATAAGGCCCCTCTTCCTGGAAATGGAATCTTTTTAGATTGCCACCCTCATTTTCATTGACAAAGAGCATTAGCACACACTGTTAGCCACTTTGCTGACATGGTTTGGCTTAGTTTGTAAAAATTTTTTGTAACAGATAAAATCTGAAGTAAGAGACCAGTGTTATCATCTTTGGCACAAATTTTACTTCTGGTAATGTAATTTTGTGTCTAATTTTACCTTTAGTTTTGCATGTAGTAATTCATTGCACATGAACCTTAACCTAATGCAGTGAGTGCAGTTGCAAGTAACTGAATGCATATGCTTTTAGGAACTCTGTGTCTGAATTCAGAGGAAGGTCTGTGTGGAGCAGAGTTACCTAACACCTAGGGTGGAGGTTCATCTGAATGTTATAACTTGCATTTTTGCTGAGTGTTCAGAGAACAATTGTGCCTTGTGCCTAGTTTATTGATATTAAATTATCTTTACAGAAACATAGTTATACAGTTTTGTATATATAGTTATAGATAATTACAGGTAAATACAAATTAATATATAAATATTTGAAAATATTTGTTATGTCTTAGTCAGCACAGACACCACCTTAAAAAACCCTCACAAGCTGTTGTAGCTTTGAAAGACTCCTAAGGAGAAGCATGGACTGACTGTGAGGCAAAAGCTGGGTATGTGGAGAGAGGCTATGGTTTTACACAGAGAGGCCTTGGAGAAACTGGCTTGGCTGGGTGTAGGAGTGTCACTATGTTACATTACACTGAAGCCTTCCAAGGGAGCCTGCATCAAGGACCACCATCCTGGTGTTGGTGGTGGAGCCATTGTGCCCAATATAAGAGCAGCAAAAGCAGAAGCATGCTCAGGTACTTTCCATTCCCAGTGTCCTCACTGGAATGGGATGTTGAACATCAGCCTACAAATTTCTGCATTCAATAAATTATATGAATTACTGTAATTATTAAATATATTAAATGACACTACCAGACCAGTTATGAGAATTCCTGTACTTCCCTATGTCACTGGGCTTTATATAGATTTATGTTTAATTTGCTTAACATAAAATGCTTCAAAATCCACCTGCCTGGCAAAGTTTCCCTGTTTCACTTCAGAATTTCTTGCAAATTCCCTCACGAGATTGATTTTACCTCTTACCAGGCTTTTCATTACTTACTTATCAGCCCATCTCGTCTGCTAACTTTGGCGATGAGCCAAAATGCTTCTGCAAACATCTGAACATGCACATTCTGGAGGTGGAAGTCCAACTAGGTCAGTGTTCCCCATCAGGTCTGACCTGTAAGTACCTCCAGGCTTGTGGAGCTCGCTTCTCTATGTTGGCCCTGCTCAGCAGGCAGAGCCAGTGCTGCCTGGGATCATATGTGCAGGGAGGACGAGGCTGGAGTTTTCTCCCAGCTCTGAGTGGTGGAGGGATAGTGGCAGACCTGGTAGCTGCCTCACTGCCACTGGGAACAAAAGAGTGCAAAGGAAGACCAAGTCAAAAAGTACTAAAGTAAAAAAAACCCCAAAAAACTAGAGAAGCACTTGTTAGAGCCATGCACTCTCCTCTTGACCCACCCTTCAGCTCTACAGCTGGCAGCTGTCTGTGTTTGCACTGCATTGGACTTGCCATGCATCTCAGACAGCTCTGCCAAACACTGGATGTTTTGCAATGAGAAAACATGATCCTGCAGAGCTAGCAGTTATTGCCATAGAAAAGTGCTGGAAAATAATAGACAGTAATCTGCAGCCCTCACACAAAGCAGGAGACCTCAGAAGGACATATATTCTATACTAAGCAATAGGAAAATATAAGCTAAAATTAAAAAAAACCAAACAAAAAAAAAAAAAAAACCCAAACAAACAAACCAACAAACCAAACTAAACAAACAAAAAAACCCCCAAAACAACTAAAAAACAGCTGAGAAATTTATTGCTCTTAAAAACATGTAAAAGTCCATTCTTCAACAGTTCCTATGATATTTTCCTCTGAAGAAATGCTCCACAGATAGCAGGAATGGGTCACAGAGCAGGTCATATCTAAATTCTTCTGTTAAGTGCTGCAAACATGTCTTAGGTAATTTCTGGCATTAATCCATTGCAGAGAATTTCAATGAAGGAAAGCAACTTCTGGTTTTCCAAGTGCAAGGAGAACCAACAGTTTTGATAGATATTTCATGACTCACACTATCTTTTGCTGACTATGGGTAGAGCTATTTTATGGCAAAGTTCAATAAATATACCAACACATGGAAATCAATTGTTCCAATTGCTTAGTTTTGAAATATATATCTATATGTATATCTCTATCCTTTGGCATTGCATTGGTATGTATTGACAAACAATTTATGGTTTTATTAGTAGAATAAATAAGTAAATACTAATAACTAAATACTATATAAAATATAAAATAATATTTAATTATACTATATATATTTAGTTATGTTGTATAGGCCATTGCTCTCCCAAGTGCTTTTCGTGTTTCAAAATGCAGAGGGATCCCTGTTTAGAGACAGCCATTGGAATTGCCTCGATGTTAATTTAATTTGCTTTCCATTTTCTCTAAATTTTCCTTCTTTTGTTTATTTATTTTTGTTCACAACGTAGTTGGTATTTCTGCCTGAGTCTATTTAGAAAGTCTTGATAGAAATTTTTGGTGGCAATGATGTTTTCTGTTTAAAAAAAAAAAAGTTGTAACACACAAATGCAAATTCTAGAAAGCTTTCTAAAAATGCCTCAAGACAAGAGTTGCTAGGAGAAGAATGACAATGGTGGTATTGAGACCGCCCTCAGCAAGTTTGCTGGTGACACCAAGCTGTGTGTTGCAGTTGACACTCTAGAGGGAAGTGATGCCATCCAGAGGGACCTTGGCACGCTTGACACGTGGGCCCATGCAAACCTCATGCAGTTCAACAAAGCAAAGTGCAAGGTCCTACACTCGGGTCGTGGCAATCCCAAACACACCCACAGGTTGGGCAGAGAAGTGACTGAGAGGAGCCCTGAGGAGACACACTTGGTGGTGATGGTTGACAAAAAACTCAACATGAGCCGGCAGTGTGCGCTCGCAGCCCAGTGAGCCAAACGTGTTCTGGGCTGCACCCAAAGGAGCGTGGCCAGCAGGGCGAAGGAGGTGATTCTGCCCCTCTGCTCTGCTCTTGTGGGACCCACCTGGAGTGCTGTGTACAGTTCTGGTGTTCCAACATGGAACTGTTGGAGCAAGTCCAGAGGAGGGCCAAGAAGTTGATAAGATGACTCCCCTAAGAAGACAGGTTGAGAAGGCTGGGGCTGTTCAGCCTGGAGAAGAGAAGGTTGTGTAGAGACCTCCTAGCAACCTGCCGGTAACTGAAGGAGGCCTACTGGAAAGCTGGAGAAGTGCTCTTTATCAGGAACTGTAGTGATAGGACAAGGAGTAATGGGTACAACCTGAAAGAGGGGAAATTTAGGTTACACATTAGGATGAAATTTTTCACTGTGAGGATGAGGAGGTACTGGAACAGGCTGCCTGGGGAGGTTGTGAATGGCCCAACCCTGGTGCTGTTCAAGGCTAGGTTGGATAAGTCTAGTCTAATGAGAGGTGTTCCTGTCCATGGCAGCTGGGGTCAGGACTAGATGATCTTTAAGATGTATTCCAAACCCTTAACATTGTATGATTCTGTGATCAAATACATATTTAGTATAAGTCTGGTTTTTATTTTACTCTGAGTAGCACTCCCTGTGAAAAGAGATCTCAAGTACTCTCTTGAGGTACATTTTTTCTCTCCTTGCACAGACTGGGGGCTTATTATCTCAAGCCAGGAAGTGAGTGATTTCAATGACAAAGCCAAATTATACCTCCACCTACTCTTGTTCACCTACTTGTCAGATGTGGAAAGACATCTAGTCTTTGTCCTCATTTTTGCCCACATTTCCCTTTTCTTGAGGAGCAAAACAGTTTTATCTTTCTGCTTTATAAGACTTGTCTTCTGCTGTCCCTGAATCTGTTGAAAGGCAGTAAATATCTATAGGATTTTTCATTAAAATCAAGGGAAGCAGAGAGTATAAACTGCTGACAGTTCTCATGAGTATCACTTAACAGCAAAGCCTGCTATACAAGACCTCTAGTTCTGAGATAGTCAGTCGTCTGGCAAAATTGCTTCATGTAATAACTTACATATCTGTTATTCTGGATTTAAAAAGCATTAAAAAGTCATTATAAGCTATTTGCTGGGATCAGTTTTAACTAAGGTGAGACCTTTTTTGGTTCCTTACAGCCTTGCATGTCTGTAGCTCTCTAACTGGCTGCAGCATCCTCAAAGGGTTTTCCAAATAGTCAGAGAGTGCTGGAGTACACAAACACCCTATTCCTATCAGTCTTTCCCTAAAACACTCAAGCAGAAGATACGACAAATAATTATGCTAGTTATCTACAACCCGTCGGTTCCATCCAAGACAGTTTTTTGAAAGTTTCTTACATTTATGGCTTCTGAAGTTGCAGAATTCTTGTTACAACTTTTATGGCACTGCAGTGAAATGCTCCTAAATAAACAGTTTATCCAATTTGTCAGTCAGAGTAATAAAAATCAAAGAGAAAACAGAAGGCATAAGAGAGATTATGACTGTGAAAGAATTCCTTAAAGGGGAAAAATGTTGTTATAACAGTAACTTCTAGCTTAACTCTTTGAGATTTTCTGTAATGCCATGTAACAGTTCAGCAATAAACACAAAGTTAGCTTCTGTCTTTTGACTCTTCCGGTCAGTACATGCCTATTTTCTGTTCCTTGTTTCTTTTATCTCTGTGTATTAGTCATTAATACACATAAATAGAAATTACTGCTTTAACAAAAAATAACAATAAAAATAATAATGTGCTGCAGGAATAGATCTTATTTGGACTGTGCACAGTGATGCTAGTTTGTATGGTCTTTGAATGTGGTTTTTTTCAATTGCTAGCTTCTCTTTTGAGTTTTCAATTTGCTTTCAGATATAGCTAGAGAATTAACTGTTCTGAGACTGCTAGGGAATCTCTTGAACAGGAGCAGAGGTTACAAAGGCTTTGTCATCCACCTTTTCTTCTCTGAGAAAGAAATAAAAGCAGTAGTAGGCTTAGATTGTAAGGTGTGATCTAAAATGTAGGTTTTTATCATGGAAAGCAAGTATGAGAGAAAATGTTTGAAAAATGTTATTAAGCATACGTGAAAACTCATGACATTTGATATTTCTAGGAGGTAAAAAATATGTAAGGATAACCTTATTGCGTTTGGTCTTCCTGTTTGTTCTTTTTGGTGTGAGGTTCATCAGTGGACAAAGAGTCTGTTTTTCACTGGTATGTGATCTGGCTGCTTTCTGCTACCGGAGTGGTCCTCCTTGCAGGATAAAGCACAAGAAGAACCTAATGCAAAGAGAACCTCAAAGGATGCTGTCTCCAGTTTCTGTTGCCTGTGCAGGAAAGAAAAATGGAAAAAAAGGCAGAGGGGGAAAAAAATCCACTGTCTGAGAATTGGGGCAGAGATGGGGAACAATGGGGTGCCATTCTGCTTTGTCTGCTCTTGTTTGTTCTTAACCTCCTGCCACCATTTGTGGTTGCTGAGATTTGCTGACTCTCACAGAGCTCTGTAACAAGTGGCTGCAGCCAGAGTTGCAGGGGGAATTGCAAGCTGCTTCTGCGTGCTGGATCTCCCATGTTTGCCCTCCACCTCTCCCAAGTTCGTACCTTTGGTGTTTGACTCAGTATTTCTTTCTTTCTCAGCTAAGCTGAAATACAAAAATAGGGCTTTCTTCATATTTCTGGGATGACTGCATTGGAAGGAAGTGAGAGAATCCTATTCTAGCTTAATCTGCACATTTGGCAAGTTTGGCTAACCATCTGTATTTTCAGTGCATTTTCAAGCTTAAAACCTCTCTTTTAATGTTGAATCTGTGCCTTTAAAACAAACAACAACAACTGACCAAAAAAATCCACAAAAAACCCAACCAAAAAAACCAAAATAAAAGCCCCCAAAACCTTTTCTACCACTTACAGTGCTGAAAGAGGTAAAAATGGCAGTTGTGTGGGAGTAGTTACAAGTATGCTGAGAGCTATGCAAAATATTTATAGTGAATCCTGAGTATCCAAGCAAATCTGCTTTTTAAAGATGTGCCAAAGTGGGTGAACCTGTCAGGTATGCCTTAGCCAAGTTTAGACTAAATCTGAGCTGAATGCAGTTTGCCAGAAAGGAATTTATGGCTTTGTCTTTGAGTAGAAGTTGCAAGATTCAGCAAGGTGTTGGCATAGGTGGCTCTGCATAAAGACAAACTTGTCAGTTTAGACTAAAGTTTCAGATGTTACATTAGTATAGGAAAACTTGTTCAAAATGCTAAAAGCACAGTATTTTTTTCATTATTACAGAATATACTTGTAACTTGTTTATCTGTGGAATTAAAACTTTACCAAAAACTGAAAGCACTCAAAATA
Organism: Gymnorhina tibicen; assembly: GCA_013399875.1. Lineage (NCBI taxonomy): Eukaryota > Metazoa > Chordata > Aves > Passeriformes > Artamidae > Gymnorhina > Gymnorhina tibicen. Next base: position 33,790 of record VXAZ01003664.1, read on the forward strand.
AGTATATCTCAGGGCAGACCTGTAAATGCATTTTCAATTTAATGATAGATATATGAATTATTACTTTTCTTCATTCCATTTTTTAAGGTGGCTTCTGTTCTTGTGTGTGTGTGTGTGGCCGCAGTTGGCTGGTTCAACAAGTGTTGCCTGCCAACATGGTATGAGTTTTTCAGTTCTGAATTACGTTTATTTATCCTTGATTACATCTATTATTGGGGCTTTTTTGCTTTTGATGTGAATTTTTAGGTCTTCAGCTGTAACTGACACAAATCTTGTCCTACAGAGCAAAATGGGGTATAAATGCCTCAGGAAGCAAAGTGTAGATAAGAAGTAAACTTTCCCAGTAGAAACTGTGATAAGATAAATTGCATGATTGATAAGAATTACAATGGTTTCATCAAAACTGGTTCTTAACAGCAAATAAACAGTCAAACACTTGATACACAGCAGGTCCAAAGTCGACTTGCTAAGTGTAATCACCAGCTGATGGGTTGCACTGCTACCGACAGGGTTTTACAACAGTCACTTTGAATGCTAAGAAAAAGAATTACATTTAAACAAAGGATCTGATTTATATTTCAAAGGTTATTATTTTTGAAGAGCCATGAGTAGAAGAGGTTAAGTGATGGCTTAAGATGTATCATATGACTAAGATGATATTTCTGTCATGATAACAATAATAAAAGATCTTCAAGCTGCTCTCAAAATAAAATATGAAGAAGATAATGACAAAATAAAATGTACATTAAAGATTGCATACAAAAATGCCATGCCTGCAATTTATCATAATTATGTCTGAAAACAAGGAAGGAAGGGAAGCAGGAAAGGAAGGAAAGCTTTCTCGCAGAAAGAAATTAAGAATTATATGTTTTGTGTTTGCCACTTGGCACACATTATTAATACTACTGCATGTATGAATATTCAGTTCCATAACTAATCCAAAAATTTTTAGGGAAGATGATATTATCAAATTTATGTCATGCATCGTACAGTGGCACTGATTATGATTTCTTGAATATGATTCCTTTAATTTTGTGAGTAAGTTTTTTGCTGTGCAGAGACTAGCTTTTGAACTTAGTGAAACATGCATTTTATTTATATTAATCAGACTGGTGTTTTTCCCAAAAGAAGTAGGCACTTGTTATGTAAATCAGGGTTAATCCACAGCAGTCTTTGACCAGCCAGTGATGGAAAACAACATAAGAACTTCCTGTAAATTAATGAAAACCCCAGGGAAGTTCACAAGAAATCAGCCAAGGCACTGAGTAACACACCACCAGAAGTGGCAGCAGTACCCCTGACCATTGACAGCCACCCAGGAAGAACAGTGTGACCAATAAATTAACAAGGAAAGGACTTCCTAGGACTGGTTGCCAAGAGTAAATTAGCACAGTCCAGACAGAGAATGAGATTAAATTTCACCCTGATAAAATTAAAAATCTGAAGTAAGACTAATCAAAGTGTAAACCATCATACAGAAATTACAGTAATGACAGTGTCCAAAGGTGATCCAAGTAAGGACAACTCTTCTGTTGTCAGAGATACATTTGTGTGCCTTATTGGGGTGTTTTTACCAACTGGCATGAATAAAGGTGTAACTGTAAAAGTAATAGTTTTTTTCAGCCACTGTGTTCTAAGGATCAAAATGAGCCATTTCTGGTAACTGAAGTGTTTTTGTGTTCTGACCAAGAGGTCAGCTTTCTTCAGGAGCCTTGATTTTGCCTTAAATATTCTCCTTTGGAAAAACAACTTTTAGTGATACAGTCATGTGATGATAGTTAACAAAAAAAATTTTCCAAATTAAATTAGGAACCTGAAGAGTGTCTCTGTAAAATGTCTGCAGTTTTTGTTAGTGCTGATACATACCCAGAAGCAGGTTGAGGAACTGCTAAAATGGAGTGATGAAATTACTTTTCTTTCACAAAAGTCATCTTAAGATACTTTAGTTTTATTTATAGAAGTGTCATTCCTCTAAAAGAGATAATGGTATCTGAATGCACTTCTTGAAAAATGGGTTCTACAGTTTCAGGGTAGGGTATCTCAGACATGGTTAAAAATACTTGTGGGAGAAGTATGATGTATATTAGCTTAAAAAATAAGTCTAATGCCTTGGTGTGTTTGTGTATATCAGAACAATAATAAAATCATGTGATACAGTAGGCATCTTGTTTTTCTCTCTGTATGTAAAAAGGAGATGATGAAAAGATTTGTTGATTGCCTACAGTCTGTTTTATCCTTTCTCATTACAGTAACAGAATTAGCTCAGTTTTCAAATTAGACATACTATACTGTCAGCACAGTAAGTTGGAAGTCACAAAGTTAGAGGACAAAGAGACAGAGAGACTCTGAGTGTTCAGTGTGCAGCGGAGGTTTTCTGTGGATCAGTTCTTCAGCTCTTCATGGCATCTCATGAGATCCCATGAAAAACATATTAATGTATTCTGTCCTTTCATTAACAGCTCTGGAAGTCTGTCCTTAATTTACTAGCTTCCTGCAGCTGCCCCTCAGAATAAATAAATTAGTCTGTTGCATAGGAGAATCCCCTTCACACACATGCATGAACAAAACCCTCTCACCAACTATATTTTGTACATGTATACCAGAAAAAACCTCCCTTTTTCTTCTATGGAGAAATTTACACAGTCTCTTTGGGCAGGTTTTTCCAGTGCTTAATTACCCCTACATTAAATATGTTTTCCTCATATCCAGTTGGAACCTTCCCCATTTCATGTTAGGATCACTCTCTCTCATTCTGTCATGTCCCACTGCCTTTTCCACTGCCTCTGGTAAAGTGAACTACCTGGCATAACCTAGAGCAGCACTGAGGCTGCTCCCACCTCACTGAACAAAAATACCCCATCAAACTTTTCCATGTGAGCTTTCTTTCAGACACTTGTACCTGTGTTTATATGGATATTGTTTTCCCTGTACATAACAGTACAAAAGAGCTGACCAGCCAGACCAGCTTGCCGAGGTGAAATAGTAAGAGCTTAATTGTCTTCCATCAGCAAATATCAGTAAAATAACCAGCAGCCTTTTCAGATAGTCTCTTTCAGGCTTTTTTCAGATAGGCACCACATTTGAGAAGAACTGTAAGTTATGCGTTTGTGCTCCCTCCTTTGGGACAAGCTAATTGTCTGCTTGAAGTAGTTCTCACCTTCTTTGATGAGAAATACATTAACACCACTTTTTTCTCTTATCTTTTACTGTCACATTATGCTAACACTACTATCATAATGAAACCATAAATGAAATGGGGTTAAATGTTTTGTAAGTAGTCCTGTGGGCCCAGTGCACAGAATTTATGTAGTATTACCATTAAATCCTCTGGAGTCCTAGTTCTTTAGCTTAGTTGTTCATTCTGGTTCCATGGAGCCCAGGTCAAGCTGTCAGATTATCAGTCAGTCAATGCACTCTGGGACCCAAGAGATTGTCATGGCACCCTGGCACATACTTATGAGCTGAGGAGTCTGGCTCTCAATTTTATATGCAACAGCAAATGTTACTGGCACTAGAGTGAGATTTTGGGGTTTGAGTTTTTGAGTTTAGGTTAGGTTTTTTTGATGCAAACTTCTAAGAATAAAAAGATAATATTTCCCACAATTTTAACAGAGATGTCATTGCCTGTGTTACTAATATCCACACCCTGACCAAACTCTTTTCAATCCTTTTGGGGGGTGTAGGTTTCCAGCAGGCCCGTCAGCAGAAATTGACTATTCTCTGCATTTCCTACTTAGTTCAACCATCAACGACAAGGTCTGTGTGTCTCTGAAAAAGTGTGGTAGTTCCAACTTGGCTAGAGTTCTCTATATGATAAACAAAGAGAAACATATATTACAATATCAACTGCCTTATTTTCACAGCCATTTATGACTATTTTTACAGTGTTAAAGGTTGAAGTGAAAAGGAACATAAGGAGAGTCAAAAGCATGAGGAAGACTGGTTCAATTCTCAGACTGGTGCTTTTGAGAAAACGCACTGAGACTGTGAAAGCTGTGGTTGCACTGACACAACCTGAATATCTGCATGCTGCCCATGCTCTTTCAGAGTAAGGAGCCTGGTAGCTGCTGGCATGAAAAGAAACAAAAATTAGTATAATTTACTGCATGATGTCTTCATGTGTATGGTCTTTGGAACTCAGTGCTGTTTGGGCAGGACCATTTGATTTGTTTTGGCTTCCTGACCACCTTCCTGGTGGTTTCTTGTAGGGACAGAGGACTGTCAGAATAAGACCACAAAACCCTTTTGTGGCTTCAAACAAAACCACAGTGATGCTACAAAGAAACATCAACAGAACATTATCTTCTTGAGATTCTAGATTTGGAGAGGAATATAGGTGAAAGAAAGTTCCATCCTTTGTCCAGCCAAGCAAGGAATACTCTGTCCAGAAAGAATTCTGTGTACGTGTATTGCCTACTTAGGAGTGTTGGATTTCATTAGGTATAAGTTTCTGTTTATAAGGCACTGCTGTAACAATTTACAAGATGGGAGAAATAAACCACAATTTTTGGTTCTGCTATCTCTCTCAGCCTTTGACTTCTCCTGTCCTTAGGTATTAAAAAACCTCCCTGAGTCCATGTGATTATTATGGGAGCATCCAGAGGAGTTGTCTCATCATCCATCTGCAGAGAGTTACATCAGAGAGGACACAAGACCAAGTTAAGGAGATAGTTGTGACACTTTATTCCATGTTTATTTGTTTTAGGAAAGTGAGTGTCCACACTTGAGGCTGCTCAGGAGAGTGACTTCTCATGGATCTTGTATGCCAATGCCTTATGTCCCTGCAATTTCAAAAGACAAGGCTGTGCAGCATTTTCAGCTAATGGATTTTCCTGAAAAGTACAAAACCACTTGAAATGTGTGTGCAACTTCTGTGGCTAGGCCCTCAGAGACTGAACTGCCAGAGGCTACTCTGAATTTTGTATTGTCACTATAATCTGTTCTTCTTGGGGTTTTTATCCTTTTCACATCCGTTAGACAATTTAAATTAAAATAAATCAATTTGCTGGCCCCTTTATGTCTGACCTATATCAGAGTCCTTGAATTTGTTTATAGAATGAAAGGATATTTTGGTTCCTTTTTTGTGTCTCAAACATGTGTTTGCATCTATTTTTTTGGAATGTATTTGCTTATACGTATCACAAAGAAATTTCCTCTCAGTGAACTGCTCTAAGTTGTCATGACAAATAAACAGTAACCTGGAAAAGCGGGAAAATGTTTTCTCGAAATAGTTGTTTTTAACATTTTTGCTTGGTAGTCTGCTGTTAAAAAAACTCACATGCAGAGCTGTATGGTTTTATGGCAGCTGTATGAGGGTATTTCCAGTGTTCAACCAGCTGAGATTGAAATCCTGTTGAATCCCATTAGCTTCTGTTATGTGTCACTTGGGACCAGATGGTTTTGTCATATCATTTTGGCAATAGAAATTATCAATCTATGTATCGTGAAGCGCTACTGGGTATTTGCAGTCTCCTCTTTTTTGAAGTATTTTCAAAATTCCTTTCATTAGAAATTCACAAATATAATTAGATGAAACTCCTTACTATTTGTAATCCAAGTTAGTATTTCCATGCCAATGGATACCTTTGAAATGAATTGTTCTGTTTAGTGCAATTGGCTTCAGGGGTCTAGAGAACAATGTGAATTACAAAAAAAAAATTGTAAATATAATTGTATTGCAGCAATTGGTAAGAATTCAGAACTATTCTTTCTGTAGTATTTTGGTAACCCTTTCTTTAGTAATTATTGAACAGGTTGATTTATCAGTTGGAGTTGATTATTTTCCCTCAGTATTACTGCAACTTAAAAATTAATCTAAGTCAGATTTCATATTGAGAAGTTCAATTACTGGATTTCTTTACAAAAAAAAGACATGGTTATAATAATTTCTTGGCTTAGTCTAATGGTCAAAATGGGCAAGTTTTAAAGAAGAACTGCAGAAGTATACAGCAGAGCCTTTGTTATAATCAGAAATGAAAACCAGTGCTGAATTAGTGGATATAACAGAGAATCTAATTTATAGCTATGGTATCTGTGACAGCAGCAGTGCAATTTGCATGAGGTAGGATTGCAAAAAGCCAGCAGGTCAGTACGTGAAGGAAGAATTGTGGCTAAGGAACAACAGCCAAATATTATAAAGGAGGCCTTTAACCTCATTTTGACTGTATGACACCTGTGAAACTCAAGTCAGTTTTGTTGGTTTTGGGGTCATGGCTTTCCTTTGCAACTCTGTAGGTTTAACCAAATAATAATTTTTCAATACTTTTGTGTGTGTGTTTGTGTGGTTTTTAGCTGGAGAACTCAGGATATGAACTTACCTGTGATACTTAGTGATGTCATCCATTATTTTCCACAGAAAGCCCTGATCCAAGCTCCCTGCATTTCACAGGCTGATGTTCTCTTTCAATCTCTGTTTAAGGGTCTTTATGTCTTTGTGGTATACTTTATCCTGCACAACCAACTTTGCTGTCCTGTGAAAGCAAGTTACACTGTAGACATGAATGGGCATACAACTCCAGGATCAGCATTTTTCACACACGGCAGTGGTCTGCCAGCTGTGGGAGGAGAGATCAGCAAGTCCACGCAGAACCTCATCAGTGCTATGGAAGAGGTAAGAGTGCTCTATAGTGGTCTATAGTCATTAACTTGTTTATTGAAATGTACCTGGAGATTTCAGCATTAGTTCTGAAGTGTAGTACACAGGAATGAGATGCTAAATACTATAGGTTGGCTTTGGGGAGAGGGAGTTTTTTGGTTATTTATTTTAATGACAAAAATCATTGTCTTTATCCTTGGAACTTACTGTGCCCTGATATCCTCCCTAGAGAATTTCCTCTTTCATACTTGAGTTTTCAGTTTATTATAGTGGTTGGTTAAAGTGTCAAAAGTAGGTCGTGAGAAATCAAAATAACAGGTTAATTCTTTCAGATTACTATAGGTCTTAGATGAGTTTTAAGTAATTAATTTCTCAAAGTTATGATGTTCAAAACTTCTGGAAATTCCAATAAAGTTAGAATAAAATTGGAATGAATGGAATGGAATGGAATGGAATGGAATGGAATGGAATGGAATGGAATGGAATGGAAAGGAGAAGGGAAAGGAAGGAAATGGAAAAGGGAAAAGAATGGAAAAGGGAAAGGAAGGGAAAAGGGAAAAGGAAGAAGAATGGAAAAGGGAAGGGAAGGTGTAGTGTGTTTACCCTGACTGGATGCCAGGCACCCACTAAAGTGTTTCTCTCACTCCCCTCTGCAACTGGACGGGGGAGAGAAAATATAACGAAGGGTTCATGGGTTAAGGACTGGGAGACATCATTCAGTAAACATCGTCACGGGCAAAACAGATTCAAATTAGAGTTATTAATTTAATTTATTTCTAACAAAATCAGAGCAGGATAATGAGAAATAAAATAAGACCTTAAAAAGACTTTTCCCCCATCACCAACCCTCCCTCTTTCCCAGGTTTACCTCCTCCCCCAGCAGCACAGGGAGACAAAGAATGGGGTCTATGGTCAGTTCACCACCCATAGCTTCTCCAGCTCTTCAGGGAGAGGAGTCCTTCCCCTACTTGAACGTGAGGTCCCTCCCACAGAAGACAGTTCTCCATGAACTTATTCAGTGGGAGTCCATCCCACAGGCAACAATCCTCCCCAGACTGCTGCAGCGTGGGCCTCTCTTCCAAGGGTTGCAGTCCTTCATGGACAGGCTGCCCCAGTGTGGTCTGTTCTCTCTACACACCTCTCAATGGGGTCATAACCGCCTCTCAGGCATTCCCCTTCTCTGGCAGGGGGTTCCTCCATGGGCTGCAGGTAGATCTCTGCATTCCCATATACCTCTGTGGGCTGCAGGGGCAGAGCTGCTTCACCATGGTCTGCACCATGGGCTGGAGAGGAATCTCAGCTCCAGCACCTGGGGCACCTCCTCCTCTCCTTCTCCACTGACCTTGATGTCTGCAGAGTTGTTCCTCTCGCAAATTCTCACCCTGCTCTTCTCTGGCCACTGTTGCATCTGCACAATAACTGGTTTTTTGTTCTTCTCAAATACGTTATCACAGAGGCATTACCACCATTTCTAATTGGCCCAGATTTAGCAGTGGATCCATCTTTGGAGCTGGCAGGGATTGCTCTACTAGACATGGAGAAAGCTTTCAGTGGCTTCTCACAGAAACCACCCCAGTAGGCCCCCCTGTAACCCGTCCACTATCAAAACTTGGCCATGCAAACCCAATACAGCCCATTGGAAAAGGAGGGCAAGATAAAGGGAAAGGGAGATAGATATATATATATAGCTAGATAGATAGCTAGATGGATGTGTGTGTGTATGTATATATGTGTATATACATATGTATGTATATCTATATCTATAAAATTCATTAAAAATGTAAAAAGTCTTCCTGGTTCATTATGGAAGTGACAGAATAGCTGGTTCCAAGATCTCTTGGTCTTCAGTTCAGCTCTGGTCATAGTTTCTAGTTTCTATACAATAGTTTTGATGAATACTGCATTTCTGCATCTTTTTAAACTCTGCAGGTGCCTGCAGACTGGGAGAGGGCATCCTTGCAGCCTGCTACTCAAGCTAGTGCTGCCTTTAAGCAGAGTCCACAAAATGGTAATGTCTTCCACCCTTCTGGAGGATTCAGTACCAGCTCATTGGTTGCTGATGAGGAATCACAAGAGTTTGATGACCTAATATTTGCTTTAAAGACTGGTGAGTGACTGTTCCTCTTGCCCCTCGAAGTTTGCTGTACTGCTGTGGTGTTATTCACCCTAATGGTGCCATGATTCCATGAGATACAGTTAATGAGGTCTCTGAGTATAATCTGATTGCCCATGAAAATCTTAAAGATCACTCAACATGGAAATGTCTGATAAGACAACCAAAGAGGCAAAGGAGTCCTACCTGATAAGATGTGGCGGACATCCAGGTAAAGTATGAATGGACTTGCTTGGTAGCAGGAGGTCACCTAAGTGATATTTAGGGACACCACTAAGGATCTTGAGTCCTGCAAGAGAAAACAGGAAGGTATTCAGGAGAGTGGCAGGTTAAGTGATCTGGCATACATAATTTCAGAAGCTTGTTGCCTTCAGTGATATTAAGAAAAGTCAAACTGGGTGAAAGACTGGGAATGCTGATAATAAAGAGGTATTTTTATTCAGTAAGTTCATGATACTATATATCCTAAGCCAATTTACATTGCAGTAAACGCCTCTAATTATGGGGCCCTCAATGTGTGAAGGACATGGACTGATTCAGAGGAGGCCATGAAGGTGTTCAGAGGGCCAGAGCGCCTTCTGGTCTCTCTGCTGAGAGAGTTGGGGTTGTCAGCCTGGAGAAGGGAAGGCATTGGGAGAGCTTTGAGTCCCTTCTAATGCCTAAAGGGGGTACAAGAGAGTTGGAGAGGGACTTTTAACAAGGGCATAGTGTGAGAGGACAAGGGGGAATGGCTTTGAACTGAAAGAGGGCAGGTTTAGATTAGGAAGAAGTTCTTCCCTCTGAGGGTGGGGAGTCCATGGCATAGGTTACCCAGAGAAGCTGTAGCTGCCCCATCCCTGGAAGAACTCAAGGCCAGGTTTAATGGGGCTCTGACTAACCTGATCTAGTGGAAGGTGTTCCTGCCCATGGCAGGGGATTGGAAATAGATGGTCTTTAAGGTCCCTTCCACCCCAAACCATTCTATGTTCTATAAAAATCTGGTTTGTGTTTAATAATTTTTCTAAACATTTTGCGGACTAGTTCTGCTTTGTTAGCAGTTTGTTGGGGTTGTTTTTGCTAGACTTTCAAAGCTAGGTGCAGAAGTTACAGTTGCAAACCTTTTTTTTAGGTATGTAAGAAGGTAGCTTTTACTTTTTAACTTCTTGAACACTATGAAGGAAATCAGATAATTTATAGATAGTTAATAAGACATGAAAGCACCTATATCTAACACTCCCACTATTACACAAAGTTTACTGCTTAAGTAAATCAGTTGGCATCAGTAAACTGTAGAAGACTGAGTCTTAAGTCATGAAAAACGATCTAGGCAACAGCTGTAGCTGAAATATAATACAATTCAGCATGTATTCAGCTCTTAATTACTTTTTCCTAAGTCTTCGATCTCCATCCCTAGTTAATTTGTTTTCAGTTCTTTTAGAGAAAGTAGGTCTAAAATCAACTTTTGATTTTCTTGCCTAAATTCTATTATTGTCTTATTTATTAATATTTTATTATAATTTGTTTTTATGAGCCTTTTATATTAATGTGATTTGAAGCAGTGATCTCAGGCCATTGTTGGAGAGAAATATTTTGTTTGCATTACTGATTCAAGTAGTGCCTGACAATTTTACACCAATGCTTATTCCTGTGCCCACACTGTGTCCCCAGCAGTGTTACAAGAGTAAAAATCCTCATGATTTCTCAACCAAACCAGTAGTCCCATCTGGTTTCAGCCCCACATTTGAACAAGATGAACTAAAGAGGTGGTGTGGAAGGCTGGAGCACTTTTGACTTGCAAAGTAAATGTTTATCAGCTATTGTCTCAGACACAACCTCTAGCTCAACACATACTTTAAAAAAAAAAAAAAAATAAAGCAAGTTTTTCTGTAACTAAAAATCTATTTTATTATTTTCATCCCGACCTGTTCTCCAGTTCAGTTCAGTGCGTGGCCAAGGAGAGGGAGGCAGGGAACCACATGGAAGTAATAAAAAGAGAGATGAGGTGGTGGAAAGTGGGATTTTTTTTCTCTCTTAGGCAATATGGACCTATGCTGCTAAAGTAGTCACTGAGCTGTGGCCTAGCAGAAGCTTTATGATATTACTTAAGCTAGCAGGCACTGAAATGAGCTAGTCTTTCAGCACCACATTTCTTCCTCTTCTGCATCATTTCTTGTGCTCGCAAGAAACCACAAGTCAGGTTAGATTTCTCCTTTTCTTCTCCTTCTTCGTCTCCCCTCTCTCTCCCACTCTACATCAGTTAGTCTGATGCCCTTCAAGCACCAGCCCTGGCTCCAAGGAAGAAGTGGTCATCGGCAATTGGAAGACAAGGACCTCTTCTCTAAATAGGCTAAAGTGCATAAGCAGCTAAGATGCCTTTTTGCTGATCTGCTCTTGCCTGTCATTTGCTGTGTGAGGTGCTTCTCAAACCCTTTTAGAATAGACTTTATTTCAGTAGGCTGGGAATTCCTCATTCTGGAAAGCAGGGAGAAGGTGCTTTTCCGCCCACATTAGCTAGTTTAATCACTCCTAAACTGAGGGATGTTGCTTTTGGAGGAAGATTAGAAATACCTGATCTGCTATTGTTTGAACTTTAGCTTTGATAAATTGAAACAGAACCTTCCATTATCTGTGTTCCCTAAAAATGTCAATCTATAACCAAACCTAGCTATAGCGTTGCTAAAATATTAGCTCTGACTCTGAGGGCTGACTGATGATCGGCACTGACTAGCAGAGGAATATGTAAAAATGGTTTTATGCCCCTTTGTGCTTCATCTGTCCTTTCTGCTCATGTAGTTCTGAGCTGAGGGTGACTTTAACTTATGTTCACAGGGCATAATTTTGTAGCCACCTGGCAGCCAGGATCAATGGGAATGAGGGTATGACCACAGCAAAGCTAGCATTTCACTCCTGCCCTCCTGCCTCTGCAGCTAGCACTCTCAGCTGTAGAAATGAAGACAGGTTAAAAAAAATCAACCAGGCCTCCACAGAAAAACTTTGTTTTTAACTTGCTAGTGTTTAGGAATTTGCACTGTGCAGTGCAGCCCCATAAAGTTGTGCTGGCACACTCAGCCTTATTGCTAAAGGAATGTGTCGTAGAACTGTGCACTTAGCCCTTGGTTCCACAGTCATTAATGCTGGGCCTAATTACAGATTAACCTGAAATACAGGCTGGGTCAGATGGAGGCATACAACTGCAGTTCTAGCAAATCAGGTGGACAGCAGTGTACTGTTTCTTAGCCACCTGTTATGCTAGTTTTGTGCAAGCCTCACATGGTGATAGCGTTTTTTTGTTTTGTGTGAGAAATCCAGTGGGCTTCTTAAATCATACACCTTTGTATTTGAATGCCTTATCAACTAACTCCTTCTTTCCATCAAATACACTCATGTCCATACAGAAATACATAGTTAAGATTCACTCTGCTCACTACACCATTTCCTTTCTTTTATTTCGGAAATCTTTTGGAAGTCAGGCCTGCTCCGAGGTGGCTTATGTGAAGGAAACAGTAGAACAATTAGGGTAGGAAAAATAATTTAGGGACATGTCCTGCTCATTGATATGTGCTAAAAACTTTTTTTTTAAATGTTTATGAATTTGTGTTTATTTATTTTATTGTATTTCATTTGTGGCTCTTATAATGATTCAGACATCTTCTATTGAGAAAGTTAGTTATTTATTAATTAGTTTTTGTTGATTTCACTAATTAACTTTAAAAGTCTACAATTTTGGACTAGATCTCGTTTTCCCTCTGATTTCTTGTGCAAGTTTTATATTGACAGGCAATTAAGACCTTTGCCTTCCAGATTGCGACAGAATCATATGGTATTGTCATTGAGGATAAAGCCCAATATACCAGAATTCCCAGAGGACTTCTACTCTGGTTAGGGCTGGGCAGTTAAAAAAGGAGCCAACAAGAATAAAAGTAGATGCAGTCTGTCCCAAAGTGGCAAGCTGCCCGTCAGCATAAATGCATGACAGCTTTACTGATTTCTGATCTTCCATCTATATATTACAAATATTCCTTTCCTCTCCCTTTCTTTGGTGCACAAAACGAAAACAATTTATTCTTTTGGATGAGATGTGAAATCAAAACACAGCAAAGCCTTTGCGAGAGGCCCAAACTCCTCCAGGAGTGATGGGTGACCCACCATGGTAGTCTCCAGTTATATATTGAGCAGAATACTGCTACATTCATACCTTAGTGTATTTTTGCTCTTAACAGAGGCAACTGTGATAAACATTATATAAATATTCCAGTATTTCTCTAATACTATGAAAATATTCTAATAAGTCTATGATATGGAAAATACCTGGAAAAATCTACTGAGTAAGTTAAAAACCCCACACAAATCCAGCTATTAAAATTGCAATGCTATATAAAATGATTCATGATTTTCAATCTAATACAGCTAGGGTTCCAAATCAGCATTTTATAAACCTTTGTGACACCACTGTAAGTGCCTGGTTTAAGAATAAAGCATCTCATGTGGCCATCCTGAATCAGAGGAACTATTTGAAACTTCAGTTCTGAAAGACATTCAGTGCAGCATCTTGGAGACTGTCTATTACAGGGCAGATAGATTGTAGGTGGAAAATCCCTGCTTTATCAGCCTCCATAATTTCTGTTTTGAAGGGCTCACTTCACAGAAAAAAAAATGGAAGGAAACGTAGCTAGTTTGCATATTCATTCAGTTTCTCATCTGTGGTTGACACGCATATGCTACCTGTTGGCTGTGACGGCATAATACCCAGGAAGCATTTTTGGTTGAACCTGAACTTTTTAAGAAGTCTGGATGTCTGTTGATGTTATTTCTGTGAAGTCAAAACTCTGAAAGAAGAATTAAATTTGGTTTGTGTAGCTTATTCATATACATCCCACACATAAAATAAAATCATGACTGATTAAACAAGATATAAGTGCTTGAGAGATTAAAAAGTTTCCCCAGCAATATGAGTACACTAATTACAAAACAAACTCTGTCTCCCTTAAAATGTTTTTGTGAAAGTCTGATCTGTCTCTGATCAAGCAGATGATAACAGCTGGTGTTCCAGGGCATGTAGGGATGCACTGGTGTAAGCCTTCACCAGCAGATGTCAGTGGAGGGATCTCTGTGGGGTTGAAGCCTGAGCTGTGACTTTTCCGTTTCTAGCTAGTCCTTGCATACAAAAAGAAAAGGAAGAAAGGCTTCGTTTTCCTGCCTGTTTTTCTTAAAATAGTTCCTTCACAAATTGGGGAAAAGTAATACTCCCTGCTACATACCTACCACCCAACTGTAGCATCTCTAGATGAGTGTATGCTTTCTGGAATCTGACTGAGTTCAAATTCCACTCTAATCTGAGAACACAATGGACCAATGAACTCTGTGAAACTCCATCATGTAAACAGTTGTACCCTTTCCAGCCTGATGACTGTTTGGTAAGCTGGTATCCGGGTTACATTTCAGTTCTTATTCCTAAAAAGGATCAGCTCTAACATAGTTTGTCTTTGTACCATCAGCAGAACAAGGCCCTTGTAAACCTAAAGTACCCAGTTTCAGTCTCTGGCTTACCAAGTTTCTGATAAGAACCTCTGTAAGAAAAAAGATCTTCTCTGACTTTGCACAGAGTATGGACAAAGCTTGCACGTAGATGACGTTTAAGAATATACATAGTGTAATACATTTAGACCAATACCCAGTCTTTTTATAGTGATCAGCAAAAGATTCTTTAAGAAACCCCATGCTAAATAGTTGCCACTTCACCAGTATAGCCACTGGTAAGACAAATATCTTTCTAACCCCAACAGTCGGTGTTCAGCCTGAAATCTGAACCCAGGGTGCTGGTATTTATGATTTCAAGTGGTTTTAAATAATGGATTTTTTTCAGTTTTTGAAATTTGTATGCTTTTCAGGTTGACTAAATGTCTTGAATGAATTCATGTTATTGATGATGAACATGTTATTGATGCTGCATAAGAAGTATTGTGTTCTTTCTTCATTCAAAGTATTTTATTTACTTAATGGTTTTTATTTGTTCTTCCATCTCCACGTGGTAAATACAACAGTCTGATTCATCTTCTCTATTACAGTCAGGCTTCCTTTCTAAAACAATCAAATATCAAACAATCAAAATAACTTGTTTAAACAATTGCTGTTTTTCCCAGGACCTTGAAGCACCTTTTGGATATTAGGATCTGGCTCAATGAAAAGGTTAAATGTGCATACAAATTTAAATCAACTTCAATACATTTATAAACAATATTTTAATGATTCAGATCCTAATCTTGGCTTTGTTATTGTATCTTTGCATGTTGATAGATTTTTACTCCTGTCATACTCTGGCAGTAGTTGTTGGTTTCTCAAGAGCTTGGGTCATGCAGCCCTAAGGACTCATCAGTGTCAGTGAACGCGTATTCCCTCCATGACCCAAACACCAAAATCAGGTGTAAGAAGCATCATGGTGCAGTATACTGACTTTTCCCCTGGATCATAGGACATGGACACAAGTTTGGCCCCTACCAGGACTCCATCCAGACCTCTGCAGAAAAATTTGGCTAGTCCTACAGGAGCTCCTGCACAGGTTGTCTGGACCAAACTCCATATTCAAGATTGCAGCCTGACTTCCTACAGCAAAGCAGCATCTCACTTCTCCCCACTTTACAGTACTTCTTTTTCTGCTTGAGGGGTGGTGGGAGGAAGGGTGCTGAGAGAAAACTTTGTAAAAGTGAAACAGCAGTGAGCATAGAAAAAGCTGAACAAAGTCAAAAAAATGAAGTTACTTTTCTTTTGTTGAACAAACCAAAAACTGGAATGTCAGCTGAGGCAGAAATAAGAGATGCACTGTACACCTGACAGAAACTCTAGAAAATGTTTTTCAGTATGAAATGCAAATCACTGTCTCTCCCAGCATACCCTGTTCAGGGCTGTTTTGAGCCAGCTGTCTTTCCTTTGTAACTGCCTTGAACTGCATGTAGTTACAGATCTGCTTCTGCCCATTTGTAAGTGACATGGCTGCAAGATCATGCCTGAAAGTAATTTGTCTTGATATCCTCATGCCTCATTATACTGATATTCAGTTCTCAACAAATTTAAAGCCTAGACACCCTGAGCCCTCAAAACCCAATGTATTGTGTAGAATTTGTTCTACAGCTCAAGAAGAGGAGCTGAAAAAGCACTGAAGTTTATAGTTCCAATAGATATTTTGTGAAGAAATGGTCTGACAAAAATATGCATTTCATAAAAACTAGTGCAGGATTATGCATCTTCACACTAATCAACTCAAACCTCCCCTACCAAAAAGCCCAAATGAAAGCCCCATCAAACAAATAGGAAGCAGAAAGCTAGCAGAAGTTCTATGACAAAAGGATGGAGAAGGTAGCCTCTTTTCTAGACATGTTTTGGAAGTTCCCTTCAACCAAAGTCTAGTATTGTCTTCCAGTAGAAAGTAAACATAGTGCACCAGTTTGCGCCAAATGTGGGTTTAAAGCATCTTTTCTCATGTTGAAACTACAGTCCTATTAAGACAGCTGGAATTATGGTTTAACATGGAAATTATATCATTAAAAATCAATTCCTTACGAGGAAGTCCTTGGAAATACCAGACTCTAACGGCCAGACCATGAACCCAGTCTAATCTAGGCCTTGATTTATGCTTCTCTGATTTCAAGGCAACATCTAAGTAGCTATTGTACCACTTACTGGGCCAAATAAAGTGAATGAGAGTGGAATTATGAAAAAGTGTATCTGGTGCAAAACTATGTCAGATAATGTTATAATCCATGGATTCAGAATGGTAGTCTAGTAAGAGGAAACTTGCCATATGGTTGTGGGGTGGGGAAACATTTCAATAATCAGAATAAAGCAGTGGGATAGGGTATTCCCATTTCTGTGCCGAGATTTCATTCTCACTGATTCTTATTTTTGTTGTTTTTTCTCTGTTTCAGGTACAGGTCTCAGTGTCAGTGATAACGAGTCTTGTCATGGCAGCCAGGACGGTAGCAGCATGGCTAACTCCCAGATTGTAGAGCTTAGAAGAATACCCATAGCTGACACTCACCTGTAACTCCACAGCTTTCTTGGGTTTTTGTTGTTTTTTTTTTATTCAAGCCTCAGTATTTTTATATTTGTACTTCCTTTTGCACTAAAACACTATATGAAACTGTAGTAGAATGCTGTTAGCTTTACTGAGCATTTAACAAGGAATGTTTGCGTGAGGTTTTGTATATCAGAAAAAAACCTGGAAATTTGTTACAGTGGGTGAGCATCAATAGATACCATGGTGACTGGTCTAGATTTGTATCTTGTAAGTAGATGATACATTTCACAAACTGTAGCTTTTTTTAATTAACCTGTACATTAACACTGACTAATAAAGCAATAGAGTCTGTTTGATACAAACCAGTCTGTTATTTTCCTTACTGTTTATGAAAATGAAAGGTGATGCAGACACCCTGTTGGACATGAAAGCATTCTAGTGGCACAGTTTTTCTAAGTTTCCTAAGCTGTACTCTTCTCACTGTTTTTTGAGCACCCAAATCTGTGAAAAAATTCAAATAAAGATACAAGCCTTGATCCAAAGAACTTGAAATTTAAATTGTGACGTGATAAATATGCGGTGATCTGAAACACAAAGAGGGAAGGGGAGATAAAGGACAAGAGTGAAACCACTGCCGGCTGTTTGCTTTTAACTTTTTTACTTTTCTGGTTTCATAATACTAAGCTCTCTCACTCTTTTCACAGTCAAAAATAGTGGGAATTCCAAAGAGTTGAATTTTCTGTTGATCTCCATGTAGATATTCCTGTTCTGATTGAAGGGTTCAAGTACTGCATTATAGAGTTAGATCAGTAGTCTGGGGCCATAAATGAGCAAGAAAAGTTTCTCCCATGGAAGAAAAAAAATAACAACAGAGGAAATATTTCACAGCTGAGGGGGGAGGCAGGCTGATCTTGTAGGAATCATTAACTCTGCTTGTGCACATACAGTCTGGAAGAAAAACACATTAAAGCAGTGACCAAAGGAATTTTCCTCTGAACACTTTCAGTGTAGTATAGATGTACAGTAAATGAGAATGCAAGTCTTTGATACCTTCCTCAGGAACTTGCGTAAAGGCTTCACACTGGGTAAGGTCTGAGCAACAACCCCTCCCTTTAAAAGAAAACTTTTCTTACGGAAATCTTTCCATGAATTTGTCAGAATGATATGCAAATTTTGATGTATCTAATTAACTGTTGAGCTTAAAAAAGACAAAAACAACAAAACAAATAAATGCCACTTCTGTGTCACAGTTCTGTCACAGCTAATAGGACATTGCAGCTTATAGTCATCACCTGTATCCAAGGCAGACACCAACTTTAAAGTTTAATGCTGCAAAAGCCTTCACAGACACACGAAACTATTTCTAGTCAGGAAAGCCCTTAAACAAATGCTTTTTAAGTGTACATTTGAATAGGGAAATAAGAGTATGCCTGTATATAACTAGTATATGCTCTGCTATATTGAGTCTTAAATTTCTGACTCACAGGAATTTTGTTGGCTCTTTATACTGGTTATGGTACAGAGGGAACAAAGCCAAGTCTTTTTGGTAAATGTCAAAAGTTAATGTGGGGTTGAAGATGGGAGTGGGGGATAGTAAATGAGTCTTTCTTTACTGTGGGCAATGCACAGGGCAATCAGGAAGACCCTGGGCAGAAGGGGCAGCTGTTAAAATTGGGTGCAGTGCATCAGAATGCATATATAGATGCATAAGGATGTATAAAGTGGGCAACTTTATTCCAAAGTGAGCCATCTAAGCAGATGTCGTAATTCACTTTTTTGCCCATAGTACATCTGATGAAAAGGGACTTTCTGAGCACTTGAGTGAACTGCAAGTATCATTGAAATAAGTCAGTCTGGAGTTAAAATTAATTTTGGATATTTTGCGATATGGTACTTTATTTAGGAAACCTGGAAACCTGGCTCATTCTTCCTGAATAAACTGAGATGAAGTAAACCTTGTTAGTGCTGATCCTTCTCATCTACCCGCTAAAGGCTTTATGTGAAGCCTGGCCCCGTGGAACTATTGCAACACTTGCTTGGTTGTGAGAAAGTCAGGGCTATAACAGATGTTTCATTACTCGCAGTACATGCTACTACATGCCGTGAGAAAGCTTATAAAAGAGGATGTTTGTTTGATTTGACTCATCACCATAAATGTTAATACTTTATGTCACTTCAACTTGTTGCACAACTGGCCTGGTTAGGGATTTACTGTAAACGCATCAGCATTTTCAGAGGAGACCAGTAGGATGACGTCTGCTGCCAGCATTTTCTGAATTTTAAATCTCTAGGTGGTACTCACATGGTTTAAGGTCATGAGATGAATTTTGTTATTGTTCTAAAACCAATCCTTTTTTAGCAGAAAATGTTCTGCCAGTAGGAGTTTCAGTGGTTTAATAAAATGAGTCTCTCTCAGTCTGTTTTTTGCTGTTGCTTGGACAGGCTAAGATTGAGATAGAAGGAGGGCAGCTGTGTGCTCTGACTCAGGTGTGCCCAGCAGCCACACCTGGGTAGAACCAATATCTTTACACTTGGCATAACTTAACCCAACCAGACTGAGTGCCTCCTGCGGCTCCTTGATCTCAGGAATTATTTAAAATTTGATTGAGAGTGCAAAACATTTCTTTGTTTCTATGAGGTGAAATAATCCTCAGCTAGATATCTTTCAAACCAAGCATTACCACACAGCCTGCCATGCTGACTGACTCATACAAGCCTTTGCTTTGCTCCTCTGTAGGGAAAAACACTTGCTGCCGTTCTAGTTTTGCTATAAAAGAAGATAATTTCTCCACAAGAAGACATTTTATGTGTTTTGAAGGGTAGAAGGACCTGTCATTAATATTTACTATATTTAATATTAATATAATATTAAATAATAGTATTTACTACAATATTTAATAGAATGTATCTATAATATAGTTCAATTATTATTTAATAATATAATAACATATTATGCTCCATGCAATACTATAATGTTATAACTGTTTATCATTTGTTATATTTCTTATGTATTATGTTTTAATTTATATTTAAATACTTATATATAACATTTTACAGTTCACTGTGAGAAGGAGGTCCCTTTTCCAGACAAATTTTACTCAAAACTACTTGCATATATATGTAGATCAGATGGATGAATAGACATGTTTCAGGAGTTTGTCACTGCTCACATGCCAATATCATTCACCTCTTTTGAAGGGTGTTTGAATGTATTTCACATTCAAATGCGTTAATGATGAAAAAATGGGGTCAACAGACATCTTTTAGCTGATGTTTTAGAGAAAGCCACTGGTTTCACCTTTCTTGCTGTATAGCAAAGATAAAACTCCGTGTCAGTGACTTGAACAGAGCTATTCAGATTACTAATTTTTTTAGAACCCAGCTGAGGGCCCAATATATTCGTGTTCTATCTCTACCATGGAAGTGCTTAGCTCTCCAACATTCTACATCCAAACTCATCATCCTGCTGAGGACTCCACAGTGAGAGCTTTGATCTGCAAAGGATTAGATTATATTGAGAGCTTTACAGCAATAAACTGCCTATGTGATCAACATAAAATTATGTTAAATTGACTGATCATGTCAGGATCATGGTTAGACTAGAAAATTGCTTAAGTTCAGGCATATCCTGCCATCAGATGCATTTAACTATAGTTTGGCTTATGCTCTGGCCCTTGGGCTACTATTGTAGATTCTGTTTCACCAGCACTAGTGTAAACCACTAAGAAATCAGAATGTATTTCAAATTTGCTGGCAGCAGAATTTGCTCCTGTGTTACTTCTACTGATAGTAACGTGTGAAAGTAGCACATGCAAGTTTGGGCTTATCTATTCAATATGTTATTCTGTTAATTTTCACAGAAAAACACTCAAGAAGAATTTCAGCTTCTAATTACATGATTCAAAATTATCTTCTCTGCAATAAATACTTTGGAATAATTACAGTGTAACACCCTGGTACACAATAAATAAATGGAACTATTTGCAATGTAATACTCAAACATTATTGAATGAAATACCTGGGACTAATAATATGCTGAAACTGAGAAGACAGTTTGTGTAAACTAGCCTAAGAGGTAGGCCAAAAGCCCTAAGAATAATTTTGCTTGGTTGGTTGTAACCAAGTCAAAGTTGTGTTCATGATACTGACAGCATTTTTACAAAAAGACAAGATTTGGAGGAAAATACATATTCTTATGTCTCATAACAATGCCTGCAGTAAAAACAGAAGGGTTTTTAACTGGAGCTGTTTTTCCCCAACTCAGCAGGTAGGCTTTGAATACAGTGCGGTAATGCCTGTGCTATAGCACCACTGATCAGAGCACACAGTGACTTTATCCAGTGAAACTCTAACTCCCAAAATATATCTTCTTCAGGGTGCCTTTACTCTTCATAAACAAGTACATGTCACCATGTACAGACAGACAGAAAATAGTTATGGGATACAAGAATATAGATAGATATGGATGTGGATACAGGTATCGATATAGGTAGATAGATATAGATCAATACTGATAGATAAAGATATAGGTGTAGATATAGAGGGATAGATGTATAGTAAGAATAAATTCTGTTTCAGTCTGAGAGCTAAAACATTGTGGTTATGAAACAGGTTTCCCTGGAAACTTCTTGACTCCTGCTTTGCAGTTCCTGAACCAAAGTTAAGCCTGTGATTTCCTAGTTTCCTAACTGGAAAGAGTCAAGCATGGGATATAGAGCTGTTAAAAAGGGAGCAAGGAAAAGGGATGCCCAAAATCTCCCTTTTCTCTTAGCCTCACATAGCCCACAAGCTATGTGACTGATGTGCTGCACAGCCTACAGCCTGTTTGTTCCCTAGGTCTGTTTGCCATGGTAGGGGAGAAACAAAGATTTACCATCTGGCAAGGACCAGATGGATGATTGGATTCCTGCTTGATGTGCACACAGGACCATAATTCTTTTTGGTTGGAGAGAACAGCATGTCCTGGAGATTGGGACAGTGTGAGAGGAAAAGAATGGCCGAACACTGACCTCACTCTAAGTCCTTAATGAATCCTGACAAATGGAGATAGTGAGTTGTTGCTCCTTGAGTGTGTGCAGGAGGATGACACCACCAGCTCCCCACCTCTGTTGTGGCACACAAGTAGCAACTGTACTAGCTACTCAAAAAGAACTTGGTCTCTACTGTTTCAGACCCAAAATGAGCCCTGTTTGAGTGTTCTCCATGTCACAGATACTGTTTGCTCCTTTTAGCAGAAATCTAAAAATACCCTATCAATTAACTTTCTTTTGCTAAAGAAATGACCTTCCTCCCTGAGCTCCTGCACACCCAGCACCTCAGTCACCCACATTACTTCCCAAAGAGACTCATTCACTTTTTCCTTCCAGACCTCTGTAAGGACGTAATGGCAATTAAGAATCTTCTGGTTTTCTGTCTTGTAAGAAGTAACAGGTTTCCTTCTAATTTTTTATTGTTCTGCAATTACCATGTTTTATACCTTCTGCTGGGTAAGGTCCTAAGGAGTCATGTCCTGCTCCAGCAAAATATGCTTGAGAGCATCCTCATAGTTGAACATGTGCCTATTTTGGCTATGCAGGCAAAATACCCACTTCACTGGTTGATGTGTCTCCGCCCACATGGATCTTGTGTCCAACTGTTGTCTATTGTACATTTAATAAATCCCATTTCAACTGGGACTTCCTGCAAGTTTTGTAACATGCATGCTCACTTGTGGAGCGGTAATGATTGCAGCTGAGGAACGTAAGCAAAGAGGATAAACTTCTGAGTGCTTCTTTGTCTTCCTTTTCTTTTGTTTTTAATCATCCACTCTCTTCCTACTGTTCCCACAACGTGATGCTCTGCCTTCTGATGCAGCAGTGTGTAACGACTCAAAGTACCCAAGGCAAGTGCTGTGTTCCTTCTCTGAGGATCATTCTTCCATCTTGAGAGCCAGACTTAATAAGAATGATTTTACTTTGCAGGGCTAAAGAGCTTTTTGGAGTTAAGAGTATATCTATTCCTTGAATTCCTTAAATTCGTTAAATTCCTTAAATTCCTTAAATGGCAGAAGACCACTGTTGCACATTAGAAGACCTCTAACCATGGTCCTTAAAGGACTAAGGATTAGGATTAGAATACCTCAAATCCTGGTTTTTAGGGTACTAAGGATTAGCACAAGGTCTGACCTATAGCAGTGGCGTGGACCGCTGCTGTGTCACCAGCAAAGAAACAGCCTGCCTACCCTAAGAATTAAGCTCTGCTGCAGAGTGCAGAGCAAGAACAAGCTGGGCAAATGCCAGGCAGTTACTTACAAGCCTTTTTGGTTTGGAATGGAATGGCCCGTAACAAACACTGTGTGATTAATATTAAAGATAATCCTTGGAGCATGTAAAAGGACCCCACGTAGCCTCAGGAGACGGACATCTAAATCCTCAGAGCCTGTATACACAGTTATGCCATCCGACCCCAGGGATACAGACCTTGTTTTTGAAAGCAGCATGCTCTAAAGGAGAAAGTAAATGGAAAAACTTGCTTTTCTAGCCCCAAAGAAGAGCCCTGAATTGCAAAGGAAGCAGAAGTTAAGGTTTTCTCCTCATAGAATTGAGGCTAGCATGATTTAAAAATGTCATAGCTTTCTGAAATTGTGTGAATTAGCAAAGAAAGAAAATGGCCATTTTTATATGTATTTATACTCTCAGAAATACTGTTAGAATTAATATTTTTTTGCAGAAGTACTAGCTGACAAAAAGTGCTGTTTTACACATCATATGAAGTAAATTAACACCTAGATCATAAGGCTCATAAGTGTTAAGAATTCATTAGCTCTAATTTAACTGCTTTTTATTTTAATCTGATCTCTACTCTAAAAGGAAAATTATTTGTGTTGAAACTAATTAAAGCCCTTTTTTTTCCTTTTTGTCTTATACAAGTATTATATTTTCTTTTATCTCATGACTTTTATATTAGCCATTGCAATACATGTTTTGCTCAAAATTAAGTTCATTATGTCTAGTTTTCCTGGGGGAGAGGGAAATAAAGGCATGATTACTTCCTTGTACTGGACAGAGACAGCTTCTCATTTTGAGCAGCTCAGTATTTTATGATTTAAATAAATAAATAAGCCTCTAAAGAAATAATTCTTCTTGGATTTGGGAGGGGTGATTTGAAATTGGGACATTTCTATGTCCAATTTTCTTATAGAAAAAATACAGAAAGCAGGAAAGGATGACAGATATTTAATCCCATTAAGTGTGAAAAAGACAAAGAAGCGTGCCTTCCTATTAAAATCCATTCTAGGCCAAAACTGGATACATGGAAAACAAATTCATGACAGTGGGAGTCATTGTCTTAGCTTGACTATTAACAGCTGTAAGATTACGCCTGCGGTGACTGCTTTCGTTTGTTCTGGCAGGGTACAGTCAGCAGTGACTGCTCTACTGCTTCTTAAGGTCAGATCCGGATCTAGCAGCTTCCCAGGCAGTGGTTCTAAACATCAGATTTCACTGATACAAATTTATAGTGTGTAAATACAGGAATGCAACTCTGGTCTTAACTGAGTTATGTTTTGAATATAAGAATTATTTTTGGCTTGCAGGTGAAAAAACTGTTTCTCTGGATTTCCCATAGTAACCTGGAATACAGCATCCCTTAATGCAGAGAGAAACTGGGGAGAGCAAACTACTTTGTTGCTGTCTGAGGATCTTTCCAGGTCTCAGCTTTAGCCCATGACAAGGCTACCTGGAGCCCTCAGTGGATTGCGTGATACGGAACGCCTGTGCCCACAGCAGCACAACCCACAGCCCAAGACCAACTACATCTGTCTTGTCTTCCTTGTAAGCACCGTGAAGAGTATGTGGGTGTGAAGCTACCTTCATAATCTTTGATTATGTGTCAAGTAATGGTGGTTTTATGTCTTCTGATACAAGGTGACCCATGTCTGCTTATTCAAGTTATCTCTGAGGCTGTAAAAATAGCTCTGTTTGACTCTGAGAGGTTGTTTCAGGCTTGTTTTTGTTTCTGAATTGATCTTTAGTTTCCAGGAACACACGAGGGCTGGAGAGAGCCTTGCTGCTACTTGTGTTTCAGACTTTGCAGTTTGGGGCAGAAAGTCTGTGACCATGTGGTTCCCGCTTCACTTTGGTTTTCTTTCTTTGGTTTTCCACAGGACATGCTGCTAGTGTCGTATCCTGCTAAAGCAATCTTTAGTGTTCACCTGCTTTTCATTGAGCTGACAGGACCTTTGGCTATGAAGAAGGTCTGTGAGCTCTATGACACACACTGGACAATTAGTGTGTGGACAATTGTCCAGAGACACTACTTTTCTTAAGCTTTTTCCTTATGCAGGCAAGATTTCCAGAGTATCGGTGTTGTCAATAAAAACTGTGAAAATTATCAATAATACAAACACATGAATTTGTATTACAATATGTAATTAAATATGTAATGAAAATTACAATTTTAATACTAGTAATACCAAATCAGCTGTTGCTTATAAAGCAACAAAAATGTGAAGGTTTTGCTGTGTGTCAAGGAGTTGGAAAGATACCCCAAAGATACACACATTGTTAATGTCTGCTTAAATGTCTCTTGCTCTAGTGCCCTGTCTTGACATATGATCAGTATATTCTGTAATGCCTGACCTTGATTAAAACCAAAAAATGTTAAAGGAAGAGAAAAGGAAATGTCATAGATAATTTTGAGGGGTTTTTTGTGGTTGTACCTCATTTTGATTCTTTTATATTTAACTAAGTTATTACTGAAGTAAGCACTGAATGCTGCTGGGTGCCATCCTACACAAACACAGTGTAGGATGTAGATCATCTAAAGATCAAGGTTATATTTATGCTTGGAGGTATTATAGTAATATTTGTTTAGACTTTGTGATTGAATGAAAAGAAAGAGTTTACCTATGCATACACATTTGACTGAAGGGAAATGCTTTTTCTCATGGAAAGCAGACTGAATAGTCGATCATTAATTTGCAAAACAAACAATTCAAAAGAACTTGGTCTGTGCCTTCCACACACATTTACTGAAATGTAGCCAGAATTAACTGCATATAAAGGCACTCCATATGACACTTGGTTTCAGTTTCCACTTGGTTGATTTTTCGCTTTGAACAAGCATCCACTGGGCGGGGAAGGTTCACAGTGTTACAGGAGTGTGATGGTGATAGTGGGGAGCAAGACACATTGGCAGTCCCTCGTGCTAACCTGTTGCAGCTCAGCACGACTCCTCCAGGGTTTCAGCAGGGTACTGCTCTGCTCTCCTGCTCTTCTCTGCTCCGATGCTCCTCCTTAAGGATTTCATTGAGAGCATATGCCTGCTGGACGTGAAGATGACCAACTTGTTTTGATCGAGGAAAGCCAATAAAAGCAACCAAATTGATGCTGAATTATGTCATGCTGGTCTTTCCAGGAATTTGGACTCTGTTAGCAATTCTTTGCAATATCAGTAATGTTAGGGATAAATTTGTGTAAAGCATGTCATGCATGGTCGTAGATCTATGATTAAGTGTTTATATCCATGTTCTTTTGAAATGTGTGAATCAAAATTACTTTAACCTATTTTTTTCCAGCTAAAATAATAATAAGGCCACACAATGAATTTTCACGTTGAAGGAAACTATCTAACATCCACTACAGCCACACTGAAACAAAAGTATTGAAACTTCCTACCTTCTTCAATTAGGCTTTCCAAGACATCCATCAGTCTAGTAACTAAGATACTTCTTGTTTCCCAAACTGTACCAGCAACTAATACAACTATTTAAGCATGTTAAATGAGAGCTATAGTAATATTAGTCATTGCCTAATAACCTTTTGCAAGCCACTAAGAAAGTAAAGTCTTGCCAAGAAGGCTGTAACCCTTCCACAATATAAATCAATAAATCATAATTGTACTGTGTACATTCACTTCTTTCCTACAGCACTGTGATACACATAAAACATAAAGCAAGAAGCCAGAGATGGGTTAAGTAATTCAAAACAATTTGTAAATTGTAACTCAAGAGGCTGTCTAGGCCTATTAATTAGTAAACCATTCATAATCTTGAAAGCATTTAAATGCACTTGATTTCAGTAAAATAATTCTGCCTTCAAGACTCTAAAAGACAATGTTCTCTTCAAATGTTTCTGTAAATTTTTCAACATAAATTGATCAAAATAATAATAAATTTCAACCATTCCACCAATGCTACATGTGTATAACATTAGGACTAAACAGAAGTCCTATATTTTTATCCATTAATAACTGATATTTTCACTAATATTCCCAAACTCATCTTTTTGAAGCCATTGCAGACATGGGTTGGAGCTTTCTTCTCTTTTCCTTGCTCTTAATTAGCTGTTTTCTGGCAATGCTTCTTCCCTGCTTTATTCTCTTTTATTAATAGTCAGTGGTGGAAAATCACCAGCTCTGAACTCCTAATAGCTGGGGTTGTTCACAACAGGACAGGGCACATTCTATGGAGTAATGGCCCTGGTCAGATTAGAAAGGATTTAGAAAGGGCTGGGATTTTTAAGGCATTTTTATGTGATCCTCAAAACACTGGCTGAGCTCTTTGGGTTTCCTCTGCCTCTCCTGGAATGGCTAGGATGCCACTTCTTTTTTTTTTAGGTGTCCTAAAGTGCTCCCTGGGATAGTTCAGGAGCTTGGTATGTGTGTGTTACACAAAAAAAAAAAAATACAACTTCCAAATCATAGAATCATGGGTTCATAGAATAATTTAGATGGTCAAAGACCTCTAAAATAATTGAATCCAACCCTTAACCCAGCACTGCCAAGTCCTCTACTAAACCATGTCCCCAAATGCCACACGTATTTAAAATCCTTACAGGAACAGTGAGTCCACCACCACCCTGGGCAGCCTGTTCCAGAGCCTGACACTTTGAATAAAGACATTTTTTGCAATATTGAACCTAAATGACCCCTGGCAGAAGCTGAGGACTTCCTCTAGTCCTATAGCTTGTTACTTGGGAGCAGAGACCAACTGTCACCTGGTTACACCCTCTTTTCAGGTAATTGTAGAAAGAAAGAAAGGTCTCCTCTAAGCCTTTCTCCAGGCTAAATGACCCCAGTTCCCTCAGCTTTTGCTCATCAGACTTGTGCTCCACACTCTTCTCCAGCTCTGTTGCCCTTCTTGGGACGTGATCCAGCCCCTTGATGTCTCTCTTGTAGTGTGGGGGTAAAACTAAGCCCAGGAATTGAGGTCTGGCCCCACAACTGCTGAGTGCAAAATGTTTGTCATTTTACAGTGCTAAGTACCTCAGTTAGCATTAGAACTAAAACTAGAATGAAAAGGAATCAGATTATCCATGGCAGCTAAACCGATGAAGTGTCTCCTACCCTTGAGAATTTATTCTTGAGGAATACCACATCACTAAGAGTGACCTTTTGGAGAAATGAACAGGGCAATCTTAGCCTTGGGCACATGTGAACTAGAATCAAAATTTATTAACTGGAGCAGAAAGACTGATGCAGTGGCCAAGATATGTCTTGATTCTGTTTTGTGTAAACACCTTGCCTGGTGCCACATGAAGGCTGGTATTCCAGCCCTGGGAAACTCTTAGTCAAGAATGAAACAGTTAAAATGAGGAAGTGCGTAAAAGAAAAATATAAATACTTTCCAGGAATGCTTACATTGTTTAGACATTTCAAGGAAAGAAAAAAAAGCAAATACAAAACACAGGGAATAATAGCAACAATATTTCTGGAAAAAGTTACTTCAGTGCATTGTTTATTTAGTGCTTCCTTGCTGTTCTAATTATCAACATGATGTGCAGCATTCATATATAAAAAATAAAGACTAAATCTGGGCTCGTAAAAGATCAAGTATCACAGAATCACAGAATATGCTGAGCTGGAAGGGACCCACAAGCATCATTGAGTCCAACTGAGGAGGAACTTTCCATTTTATATTAGCAAGTGTTCAGTCAACTATTCTAATCTTACAAAAATTCCACAACATCTAGAAACAATGCTATCTATAAACCCTTAGTTAGACCTTACCTGCCTTTGGTGCTAGAGAAGGTGCCTGTGAGCATGGTTTCCATCTATTTTTCAAATCTGGACTAGAAGTGTGGTCAGCTGATGCAATGAAAAGAGAGGTGCCATTGCAATTACAAGTTCATCATTGCATTTCAAACTGCAGAAATCAGGATCAGGAGTCCCAACAAATACACGCTGGGCAATAAATCTCTCTGACCATACATACATGGGAGAGAGAAAAAGTGCAATTTACCTAGGGAGTTCAGATGAGCTTGTGCAAACTACCTGTTAGGCAA
Source organism: Gymnorhina tibicen (assembly GCA_013399875.1). Lineage (NCBI taxonomy): Eukaryota > Metazoa > Chordata > Aves > Passeriformes > Artamidae > Gymnorhina > Gymnorhina tibicen. The sequence continues at coordinate 62,751 of VXAZ01003664.1, forward strand.
ACACCTCTATACTCAAGGGGAAAATGGGCACTGCTCTTCATCTTGATCTGGCACAAGCCCAGTAGCCTCCCTGCACCTGCCTCTGCTGCCCCAGGTAGCCCAGAAAAGTGAGTCCATCTTGGAAAATCTCTTAGGTTAGCCCTGTCCTTGCATGCCTGGGCTGCTGAAAAGGCTCACTTAATGTCCATGCTGGTCAGTAAAACCTACAGGTGTCAAATGATCCATCAGTGTAACCATAGGATGCTTCAAAATTTCTTCACAGCTCCGATCCAGACCCCTCACACAGGCAGGAAATAAAGTTTTGGGGGTCTGGGATGTTAAGGCATCTTAACACAAAATCAAAATATGCACACGTGTGTGTGTGTGTGTGTGTGTGTGCATTTCAAAAATGTTCGATACTAATCCACATTTATTAATATTAGTGGATGATTTAAAATGTTTTCATTAAAATTTAAAGTGAGTGAGAAGGAGATGTCTCCCTGCCTCTGGAGATCGTTAGAAGATACTGTACAGAGCTCTATCCTAGTGCATTTTTTTCTGGTTACATTGAAATTCAGCAGCATTTTGCTTTGGGAATTTGCAGTAAATAAAACATGTTAGGGAATTTATGTAAGAAGTCAGCTGCTGGAGATATATGGCCTGAAGAAGTGTTTTTGCAAGCCAGAAAGCAGCAATATATAAGTTTGGAGCACAATACTCACAGAAAAAAAATGTAGAGAAACTTAAAAAAATCATATGTACAATCTTTCCATCATGTTGGGCAGAGCCTGCAGTTAATCACAGTTTTTTCTTCTTCTAAAGGAATATGCATTTTTCCAGCATCAGACATGATATAAAAAATCCAGGAAAAAAAAGGAAAGAAAAGGCCCAGTTTCAGACTGTTTGTTTCTTCAGGTACATGGCTTATTTATCTTTCCTTTAGAAGAAAAGTATCACTTGCTATATATTTCTGATTACTTTGTTGGCTGGACATGGTAGGAAAAAACATCTCCCTCCAGCTTAAGGTACCATGAGAGGAATAAAATTTAATTTTGTTAGAGCTAGAAATGGGAATGTTGCAATTGTTTGGAATCTTAAGACAATTTCTGTACTGGAGGAAGATACCTGAAGAATCAGTAAGGCTTAATGAACAAATTAAAAATAAGTCATAAGAAAGTTGTAAATTCAACTAAAGTAAACTGTTGCTTCTTACAATTTAACCTCCTGCTATATGTATGATGTAGAAAATTTTTCTATTTAGCCACATAGTGAGTTTGATCCAAAAGAAGGACAGCAGAGGAATTCAACATTTGAAGATGTCCCTGCTCGTTGCAGAGGGGTTGGACAAGATGACTTTTAAAGTCCGACCCAAACCAGCCTAGGATTCTGTGATTCTGCCTTTGTTTTGATATACTTGATTCTTGCTTTAAAAAAGGAAAGAAAAAATTTCAGCTACTTAAAACTGTTGATTTGAGGATTCTTCATGTGGCTTTCCCCCTTGCACTGTCCCATAATTTTTGTTCTATAAATGGATACTAAATGAGGACACAATGACATTGTTCTTCTTAGCCTTGGATGGCAGGCTGCGGTGCAGTGCTCATGGTAAGCTCTTACTGTAGCAAAACCATTCTTACTCTCTGGTAGCTGTGTAGGAACTCTTCTGCTCTAATTGTAATAGTTTACAATTCTACTCATCTATTCAGCTTTAGAACAAATGAATTGAAATTTTTAATAGTGGTTTTTATTATTTTTACATTTATATGTTTAATCCAGTGTGTCTATGTATATATACATACACATACACATATACATATGCATATAGAGATACATATATTTACATAATTATGTAGTAACATTGCTCCCCAGCTTTGAAAGATCTGTTGGGCTCACACTATGTGTGTGAATTTTTAAATTATTGTATTACATTTAAAAAATAACTCAAGCACTAGGAATATAATTTTTAGTCTAGTTGAAATCACAAAGCACAGGTGTTTTGACCTTTTTTTTTTAATACAAAAAGAAGTTTAATAAGTATTAAGAAATCTTCAAGATTTATTTTTATTATTGCAGGAAGTTAGCTCACAGCCCAGAAATAATCACTCAGTCAACCACAAGGCCACTATAAGGCCAATTAATAAGTTGCTCATGAGTCAGTGTCTCTCTTTCTTCTTTTTTTTTTTTTTTGGCAAATGAGATGTATTACTCTTAGTTGCATTGAATAGCTTAATTTTTAAGGCTAACTGCACATGCATGTTCAATCATTTATCTGTAGTAGTAGATCCTGAGGCAGCAGGACATCACTTACTGTGGCTGAATAAAGAACTGTGCAAGACTTTAGGGACTGATCTCAATCGACAGAATAGTTTTGAGAAAAACTTAGTCTTACTTGAAGGTGGTTATTACAGAATTACAGATAAATTTCATATTACAGCTGGTCAAATGATTGCTAACATGACATTCTTCAAACGGCTGAAAGGGACCTTCATTTTGTTAATGTATTCATGAAACATATTTGTGATAGGCTACTAAACATTATTGCTTTCTCAAACAAAAAGATTTATTGTATTTGGAAAAACCTAACAAATACTATGCCAGTATCGGTGTGCTTATAAATTAAAAATTGTTGCATTTTTTATTTTACAGTTGCACTCTCACAAATAACAAGCCAAAGCCAAGTGTTGATGAAGAATCCCCATATTAAAATGTTTGCTTCTGGTGAGCACTTACGAATAACACACACATATGGAGATAGATGGAGCAACCTCTTATGAAGGGGCCTCTGCTCACACAGGCTGTTAGACCTAGGAGTACTACAACAATTTTTGTCATATACAAGGGAAACTAATTATTCTAGAACAAAAATCTACTACCTAACAACTAAGCCTCTACGTTTAAAAGATTCTTACTGAATATGGTGTGAACAAAGGGAGTGTTTTATTTTCTGTCTTCAAACACTTGCTCAGTTTTGTAAACTTAATTTAGTTATCAGAGGCAAGCTGAACTTGTTCAGAAGCAGTTTCAGTTTATACTATAAGCAGATATATAAGCTGTGAAGTATTTTGGGGTCCAATGTCCCAGGACATTCAGTATTTGTACTGTTCAGGGGCTGAGAGACTGCTGTAGCTCTTTGGTGTGTTGTGGAAGAGAAGGAACAGCTCAAAACCTTTCCTTAGGCATGTTTTTCCGTGGGAAAAATTTCTCATAGAATTCATGGGAAAGGGTAGAAAAAGAGTTTTAGACATGTATTACAGAGTATCCAAAAAGAAAACACCTTGCACAGGGTGTATTGTGTAAGGTACATTTTAGAAATGGATACCATGCGTTACAATTTTGAACATAATATGTGTTTATAGGTGAAGCTTTTGGAAATTCAGCTGTAATTTTTTTTCTTTCTGAACCATTCCATATGAAATATATCGTGTATTCACCACATACTTGTACAGTAGCAATGCTTATCACCTTGGAATAAATCTGTGAGGGATACTGTGTGAGAGAACATCTCTGGTATTAACATGGACACAGCGAAACTGTGACATTTCAGTACAATCTGAAAGGATTTTCCAGAGTGCTCAGTGATCTGTAGACTCTCAGTAGCATTCGATGCTATGTGGATATCTTTTGGCACCTGTGTCAACACACTCAAAATGTCACACAAGACTGCCTTAAGCATTCTAATATTCCTTGCCAAACCACTGGCTGTGTATCAAAATCTTTTAAGATCTGGTGGTGTCCTTAGCCAGAGCATGAGCCATTGCACTTTTATTGTGGCTTTTTGTTGCTTTCAGCAAGGAAACATGAATCTCAGTAAGTTTAACTTCTGCTTGGTGAGAGCTCTTCTTGGTTGAGCATGAACTCCTCCTGTTGACCGTGTCTTTCTTGGGCTCCACCAGTAGATTGGTGATAGCAGAGTATTTTGGTGGTTTTGGTCTCTCAGTCTTTCCATTTGCCATCCTGCTGAAGGAAGATATTTGTCAGCAGCCTTAAAGAGGAAACTGAAACAATCTGACTGAAGAATTCTCTGTCTCTGGGCCAGACACAAAACCAACATAGTCATAGAATCTCAAAATGGTTTGGGTTGGAAAGGACCTTAAAGATCATCCAGTTCCAATCCCTTGCCATGGGCAAGGACACCTTTCACTGGACCAGGCTGCTCAAAGTCCCATCCAACCTGGCTTTGAATGCTTCCACCATGGATGGAACATCCACAGCTTCTCTGTTCCAGTGCCAAACACCCTCATAGTCAAGACTTTCATTCTAACATATAATCTAAATCTCTCCTCTTTTAGTTTAAAACTATTCCCTCTTGTCCCATCACTAAATGCCCACATAAAAAGTTGCTCTCACTGATTTTTTTATGCAAAAGGATGGCCAGTTATTTATTTATATATCTTTTTTTATTATTTTTATTTTATTTATTCACACCCCCAACCACCTCCTCCAGAAATCTGTAGCCCATTCAGTGGTCTGAGACAGCCTCTTCCTGCCTCTTGTGACCAGGCTTCCACCAAAGGCAGCACATCTATGGCCTGATCTCACTGCAGAGAGGATGTCAGTGAGGCATTCGCTCTCTGAAGCAACCCCTTGTCTGTGCTTGTTTCAGGGGAAAGCTGACAGGATAATTCCTGACAGCTTCAGAGTCCTGCCAGCCACTCACTATGCCAGAGGTTTAGTCTGTGCAGGATTAGGTGAATCAGAGCAGCAATCTGTGACAACGTTGGACTAAGCTTCATGGTGATGTGACGTTTTGCAAAAAGCTGTGGCTGAGAGTGTGGTGCCAAGCACAGCTGTTGGCACTGTGGGAATCAGAGAAGTAACAACACAAAGTGGCATCCCCTGAGGCAAAATTGTGTCATCTATGTACGAAATGCAGAAGTGAGTTGACTAGTGGGGTAGTATCTATTGCATTTGGAATTGCACTTCCCTGGAGCTGCAAAAGCTGATGGTTTGCACAGGCAACTCTTTGAGAGCAGGGTACAATTTTACATGCAGATTTAACATCTTTCCTGAGGAATGAGGCGAAGAGATGGGGAAAGTCTTTAGAAAATATGCACTTATCTTTTTTTGGTTTTGCTGTTCTTAAAGCCTGAGAAAATGACTGCTTTTAAGAGCTCTGTGAGGTTTGCTGAAAAGTGTTTTTCAAAGACTTTATGCATTGTCACTTCCCGGTGCATTCCCAATGACACAATTGCTCTCTTGCTTCTTTGCATCAGTTGCTTACACCTAATTCTTTTCTACTGTGATGTAGATAACTAATGTGGAGCCTTCACACAACTTCAGGTCACATTTCTGTATCTAAATATATACTGGGATGAAGGCTTCTACTCTGCTGTAGGCAGGAGAGAGTTGAGCAGACAGAGGTCCTGTTTACAAATCTTTTGAGGCTTTTTATTTGTGTTTAAAGAAACATTCAGTCCCATCCCTCAGCAGACAGCAATGCTAAGTCACACACTGTGTTATTGCTGCATATCAGCCTGGTGCTTGACTAAAGAAAACAGCCAGTCCTTCCTCCTTATTCCTTTTATTGGGTATCAGTGCCAAAACAAAACTTGTTTTCCATGCAAGGACAGGATCTTCTTCCCTTCTGCATCTTCCTGTTTCTGCTACACTTTTTTTCCCCAGACAGTGAGGGAGGGTTAATTTTGCACAATTTCTTCCCCAAAACAGCCTTCAGTGACTTAGACAGATACTACCATTATGGAGATCAGGACAGATCAGGGCTTACAGGGTTTAGTCCTATGCGTGGGTTTTAAATCAGCAGAAGTTGTGGGCTCATATATTCCACTGCTTTTCACCCCAAATGGGATGGTGATACAGAATCATAAACTGCTATCAGACTTTGGGATTAATTAATTCATATTGGATTTTATATCAAGCTAGAGCACTGATAAACACATGCATGCTTTAATTTAGGGATAGGTTTTGATATTAAATGTCACAGTTTAACAGCAATGGCATTTGACAATCCAGCTTTCAAATTTTCTTTTCTGTAGCCAATTTTTGAAACAAGCCTCAATTCCCTTTTAATTAGTTAAGAATAAACAAGGACTACAATTTTTCTTCAGCATCACAAAACAGTAGGAGTTTAATTTTATTCTCAGTTTTTAAGGTGTTCTGCTGAAATAACAGTTGAAGTTGTGTTGCATTTTTCCCAGCTTGCAGAGGAAAATCTGTCCCCAGGAGTTTAGAATATGCCTTTTTCTTCGAAACTGCTAAAACTGTCAGTGTGTGTTTGTGTTTGGTATTTTTGTGTGGCTCTTTTTTTTTTCTCTTTTTTTGGGTGGGGGGAGAGAGTGAGGTGGGGGCCACGTTCTTGGTGGGGTTTTTTTTGTTCGTTTTGGGGTTTCTTTTGTGTTTTTTTAGAGGCCAGGGAAGGAGATAGGAGAAGAAAATAATGGCTTAATCTAGAGCGTCCCATAGAAAATATGCACTGACCCAACCTGTTTAGCCTTTATTTAAATAGTTTCAATAGATGGCAACCCTCCCCTTAATCAACAATAAAACATTCTTTTAGGTGTCTGCCAACCCTTCATCTTGGCCAGTGCATTTTATTTGGAGCTTGTAATAGGAATCTATTTTTCAAAATGCATGGTATTTCTCTCCTTCTCCTCTCCTGCTTCTGCTGAGCATGAAACAGCCACTGTCTAACCTCTCTCCAACCTGAGTGAGCCAGGAAGGTTATTAACCCTTCAGCTTAACCCTCAGGGTGGCATCCTGCTCAGCATGTACAGAGTAAGACTGTGCTCTCCCAAATGACTAATGGATAAAGCTCTGGAAAACTTCACAGGGAGCAGTTGCCACCTGCCTGGTACAGAAGTTAATTTTAGCACTTTTCTTAATCTGACTGGCCAAGTTATTTTGATGGAAATAAAAAAACAAGCTTACCATGTGGTGTTGCTCAATGTGAAATGCATTTTGTTAATTTATGTTGTTGCCCATAATATTTTATGTCCCTGTTTCACTCTCCATATTATGCAGTTGTGGTACTTTAGAAATGCCAAGGATGATCCAGAAAGCTAAGGAAGAAATTTTTTTTCTTTGACCAAAACTGAGGAATCTAAACTTGAATGCTATGTTAGTCTTAGATATTAGGCAGCATTTAGAGCAGAAGTCTGAATATGTTTACCACTAGTATATGACAAATTTATTTTCACAGCTTTTCCAAATATACTTTAAACCCATTTGAATTTGTTAATATTTTTAAGAAGGTGGTTAATAGAGGATATTCTGGAATTTCTGCAAGTTTTACCACTTGCTTAGAGACAGTCAACCCCATCCAGAGATAAAGTCACTGGGATATAAAAGTGTATCAGTGGGCCATGATGCCTGAAAATTTAGTCACACAAATTCCACTAATGAATGAGGACCACTGATACTAAATGTAGGTGGGAACAGAATCAATTTTACCTTCATGTTTTTGATGTATCATGGAAAAAAATCTTTTTCCAAATGAGAGATTGTCTTTCCTATTAGTCCTCATAGAACATACAGAATATTACTTGTTCAGAAACTGAATTATACAGCAAGCACGTATCTTTTATTTACAGGCTGTAAGACTCCTCAGATATTGTCAAGAACTTATCAAGATACAACTAAATTCCTGGAACCTTTGAGAAGCTAACCTTCGTATATGTTTAATAGCCTAATTTCTAAAAATTTTCTGATAAATAGCAGATTTTTTGCTGGAACAAAAATTATTTTCTCTTTAAAATTTCTGACATATTTTATTGCCAAAACCTTGGTAGCTGGGATTTGGCAAATGATCTTTGTCTTGATGTTCCTCCCCTTGGAAGATTAAAAAATCCATATCTCACTATGAAGCTAATCAGTGTCGTGAGGTCTCTGTAATGTTTAAGATGATCAAGCATTACTATTTTTTAACAAGACTTTGCTGACTTTGATTAGCAAAGCCTAACAAGAAAAATCAATACATTAAAAACTAAACCTACAATTGCTTTGGCGTCATGCAATATTAGGAAAACTTCAGGCAAACAAGCATGCGTGGTATTAAAATTTCCATTAGTCACTTAGAGTGGAAAATCTGACGTGATTGTCAATTAGTGGGACGGGATATTCAGCTTATTTAACCAAGAAACCACAGTGCAGTGTGAGGCTCCTTAGTTAAAACAAATATCTCATTACAAAAGTACTTTGACTTTTCTTGTGTTTATTTAAGATCAGTCATCATTCAGGTACTTAAAAGCTATAAAACTGAAATCATACAGACTTTACCAAAAGTAGGTCCTACCCTTCCTTTTCAAGTTTCAGCACTTTTGGTGAGTTTATACAGCACTGAAGGCTAATAATGAACTCAAACCTGTTTAAGATGTCTATTTAAAAAATACAGAAGGCACTGAGCATCTCCCTATTGCTGCAGCACTCAAGCTTTCTTTCTTTCTTTCTTGTGCTCAGATAAATGATTTGATGCTTCCCGAACTGTGAGTCAAAATAGCTGTTTCTGCCTTTCTGCACTGTGGTTACACTGCCAGTGTTCAGGAAACTTGTGTCAGCACGTACCTTATGCAAGCAGGGCTCAAAGGCCAGTGTATTTTGAATTGCAACAAAGTTTTTGTTTGTTTGACTTCTTTTTTTTTAAGGAGTTTCTTCAGAATTTTGTCAGGTTACAGTCACTGTTTTATGACTACAAATGGATTGTATAGAAGTGCATGGGAGGAATAAAGTGCTGACCAGAAAATGTGACTGTAGCTTGTTCTGTCCCTATGCTCTGCAGTAATGGTGACCGATGGTGACTCAAGATTAAACTACTCTAGTTTTCAAAGAGCTATTATGCCCTGATTCATCAGAACTCTAAGTTCTTCTACCCATAACAATGTGCCACCACTTTTCGTGATTAGGGTTCTGTTACTTGCTACCTCTGTTGTTACAGTAAAGGCCCTATTCATCCTCCATGTAGGGTCAGGTTAGTACTATTTTTGAGAAAATTGTGCATAGAACATATTGAAATAGGTGCTTTGCCAGATGCAAGATGTCCTGGTTTGTGCTCTTGTTGGCTCTGCAGCTGGACAGATAATAGCTCAGATAGGAGACTTATGTTTTAGTAGTCACTAAGAGGCCAAATGTGTTTGGTTTGAAGTTAAGGGATCAGGATAAAGAACAGTCCAATCTTGTGGAACCTTATCAAGAAGGGTGACTAAGGCTGTTGGAGTTTGCTGTGCCTGAGGCCATGCCATGGACAGGAGCTGATCACCGCCCTTTAGCAGGATGGAGGCACAGAAGTATTACTGGACACTGTCCATAAATGAGAGGCAAGAGAAGTCCTTTGAATGCCTGGAGTTTAGCAGTGTCTGCTCTCCTCCAGCTCCAAGGAGGAATCTCCTCTGAGAGCAATGTGCTGGCAACTTTTGGGTGAAGTGGTCTCTCTTTGCCATACTCAGAGGTGGTGAAGAGAAGACTTCTAATCAGCCCAACTCCCACGGCAAACAGCCAGGTGGTTTGGTGTGGCTCACATCACCTCCTAGGTTGACAGGCCTCTCCTTAAGTTCTTTATAAATCACATGAGTCTTGCTCCTGCTATGCACAGCCAGGAATTTGGTTTTGGAGTAGGTGCCTTGACAGACGTCCATCCCCAAGGAATAATGCAAAAATTAACCACTTTTGGTGCACAGATGGCTTGCTTTTAACAAAAGTGCTAAATGTAACTGAGGAAGAAATTATGAGCTTCTATCACAAAAAAAATCAAAGGGTCCAATTTTCTGCCAGCCTGTTCTGCCTTCATTTGAATTTGAAAAAGAACACCTGGAATCCTAGACAGGATCTCATGAGGTTGTGAGATCCAGAGCAAACCAGCAACATGCCTGGTTGGGTGAGCTCTAGGAGTCTTGGCTGACACATCTCTGAGCAGAACTGTGTCCCTCCCTTGGAGGGGTGAGGGCAAGACTAGCTAATTAGGTCAGTTTTTCACCATCAAACTCCCACATTCAAAAGCAGATGATGATGACTGTCTAACATTTTACAAAGATCAAGGAAAAATGAAACTGGCTGTCTCTTAATTCTGAAATTCTCTCAAGCATATTCAGGAAATAGATATTTTAATGTACCAAAATGAGACAATATATTGTGATGCTGTTGATATATTTGGCAAAAAAACCAACCGGGTGAATATTTTTTATTATTTTGGTGGTCGGCTTTGTTGTTTGTTTGTTTTTTACATTAGCCAATGACTCAACACAACTACAATAAAAAGGTATTGGTCAATGTCTTCATATTACGTCTGAAACACAGAACAGAGTTAATCACCCATCTTCAGCAGTAGGGTGTGCCAATCAATCTGCCAAACAACTTCAATGACTCCAAGTAATTTTGCTGACATCCTGAAAATAGGTGTTTATGCAACAGCCCTTCAAACATAAATAAAAGCAAGATATATCATGAAATTACATTCTGTGCCTCAAAGGTGGTGATTTTTCATTCTTTCACTTCTTTTAAAGACTGTATGATAACCAGACCATTTAAGAGTGCAGCTGGTTTCTGCCCTGACACTAGCTTTTTCCTTAGTTTCTACCGAGGTTTGCAAGGTCTGTCACATCAGTTTGGAGATGCCCTGGTCTCTCCTTCAAGAAGACCCTTGTATACTTCCTGTGCTGTGATGTGTGTACCTCCTTCTTCCTTTATCTCCTCTTCCTCCTAAGACACTCCTGCAAGCACCTGGCTTTATTTTACTACAGATGGATCAGGTTTGGCCATTCAGCATCATCTGAGAACAGTGAATTCCTGATTACTATTCACTGTTATTATAGGGAGAGCTGCTTTCCTTCTCAGCCAAAACATTTTTCCCAGTCTTGCAGAAATTTGGTTCCTTAGATGTGGAAAGTCTGAGTAGGCAGTGCTGGAAAACTCAAATGTGATGTGAGAACAGTGCTGGAAAACAGTTATTATAGTGGAGACATAGTGAACAGAGGAAAAAATTACTTGAAGAATTGTAGATTTATTTCCTTTGGTTGTCTCACAGTGTTCTGGAGAAACCAAGTCCTCCCTCATTCAAAAGATTATATGTTGACTTCTAACTGGTTTCAGTGACATTAATTTTGTATTAACGGAATTTCCCAGGTCTGTGAGTGAGAGTGAAATTTAGTATACTCCTATATGAAATGACAATGCTTTTCCACTAAATTCTTGATTAACTCCTTGCAGACCTTGCTTAAGGAGGAATTTTGAATGTGATGATATTGGGTAGAGGATGGGAGCAGCTATTATCTCTGGCCTTAATTGTTATCAAGGAATATTGGTTACCAGAGATTTCTCTCCTGTAAGAAGTGATCATCCTATTTTTATTTCATTCCTACTCCTTCCCATGAGTAACACAACATGGAGTCCAAACAGCAAGAAAACTTGTACAATTTCCTAATAAAACTTGCTTTTTGGGAAAGTCTGAGGAGTTGGTTTATTATCTTTTTTTTGTCCAGATTCTAAAAAGAGCAGATGGTAGAATGGGGTGTGTTATTCTTACGGTATTCATCCATTTACAGGTACTGTATAGCCACAAGTCTTGTACTGATTTTTCATACCACCTGTTAGTCGTTTGATTGTGACTGCACCTCCATAGCAAGCTCCAGCATGTGTGCAGGGTACTCAGCAGCAGCCAAGAGTTGGAGGAAAGAGTCCAACCTGAAATGAGAACTGGCCATATTCAGTGTGGTCCAAGTGAAGTTGGAGGACCATGACAGCATTCCTTGTGAACTCCAGAGGGGAGATCTTGATATGTCTGTTATTTGCAGCTACTTTTGAAAACATATGGAGGATGAACAAAATACTGGTAGGCTGAAATAAAAAGAAAAACCTGCTGTCTCTCTTATTTTAAAGAGGGAGAAAAGGGCAAGATGGCAAATTGTCTCTGAGCTTACTAGAAAGTTCTGAAGAAATGCTTGGCAATTACAGTAGAGTTTGCAAGTATCTCAAGGAAAACAAAGAACTGAGAAATGGCCAACAAAGATTTGTCAAGAACAAATCATGTCTAAACAATTTAATTTCTGCCTTTGAAAATGTGGAACACTTTTTTAACAGATAGAAACAGCAGACATTATGCATTCTAGTTTTAGCATAAAGTTGTTGTGTTGTTTCACATGGCACTTTTCTGGTGAGGAAGAATGTTGCGCTGTTGTGGGATTCTGTTTTGAATTCCACCTGTTGGTTTTGCTGTGCCTTAAACCAGACCTCCCCTGATGGATGAGGGAGGATTTGAGATCCTTGCCAGGAATCCCAAATACTATTGAGACATCCATCGCTCTCTGCTTACAGATAGTTTATTAAGTCTTATCAGAAAAGTTAAGAATAGAGCAAGGAGTACAGCAGAGAGTCCGGAGAGTTCTGGATGTTCTTAAAATCCAGATTAAGGATTTTCTTAAAATGTCCGCTGAATGTCCGCTGAATGTCCGCAGAATCAAGGTAACACGGCCTTTTTAAAGGTAAATTACCCAATAAGGACTTAAAACGAAAGATATTTTCATTTATCTACCAATACTTAACAAATGCCCACCGGAACTATGGAATTTTTCATCCAATCCTTTGAAACTGCTTTTACTGCAGAACATGAAGGGATAGAAGAAGTAGAAGAAACTTAGAAACTACAGCAATCCTCTATTTTGGAGTTTTTTGCTCTTTATCTATTTGCTACATTAATAAACCCAAAACCTTTAGATTTTCACCCTGTGATAACTTTACAAAATATTCTATTATCTAATTCTACTGAAAAGGTTAGAAGTTTTCTCCATGGACAAAGGTCAAATACAGCACTGTCCAGGGGTGTTAAATTATTTAAAATTATTTAAAACAGGCAGAGGATGTTCTTTCTGCCTTCTGGATTCCCAGATGCTGTATGTGCTGAAGGCTCAGTGCAATACTAGCTGGAAAACTGTTCCCAGAATTCAGCAACTTAAAGTCAGGGAATATGACCTCTGTGTGGCACTCATCAACAGTTTGTGTTAATGATGGGATGATGAAAAAGACCACAGTCATTAAACTCAGAGGTAACATCAGGCTGAAAAAGAGTAAGAACATATAGACAGGCTTAACTTTAAAATTGACTTTGACAAGCTGGTGAATATGAGTCAACAAGGACAACTGCAGAGCATTGAACCTCAGTGGGAAACATCATCTTTTCAAATGGAGAGGAGACTTCAAGAAGAATTCAGACTATTGAATAATATTATTCTAAAGGAAAGAATGAAAAGCAACTAAGTCAACAACATTTTGGTAAAAAGGGACCTAGGAGTGATTGTGGTCCCTGGGTTGTGTGAGATACTATTGCTGCTCATGTGAGAAAGTCAGCACTTCTATAGGAGTGAAATTAGAAGATGAGCTGTGTGAGTAAGGTGAAATAACTTTTCTTCATCATTCAGTGCTACAAGGCTAACATGGCAGTGCTGTATTTTAGACACTATTAGTGATAGGGATGGTCAAAGATACAGGATAAAAGGTCCCCAAGGGGAAGATAAAAATTGTTTAGAGGTTTGTCTAACAGGGGAAAATAAGCCTTGTAACGTACTAAAAAAGTTGCAAAAAACAGTCAGTCTGTTCTCCCATTCAGACAAGAAATGCATCAGAAAGCATTGAGTTTACCTTGCAAAAAGGGAGCTCTAATTATTAGCTAAGGCTTTTCCTTAGGGATAAGGAAGTACTGTGCAGAAAAGCTGTGGAGCACTGGTGCCATGCTGTAAAGAACAGGTTAGGCAAACATTCTTCAGGAATGACAGGTGTGATTGATGCTGCCTTAGTCCGAAGGATGGAAGATGGCCCTCATCAGGTTTCTTCTCATCTTCTACTCTGTGACATTGACCAGTCATCAGGAAGACTTTAACGAAGTGTCCAAACTAACTTGCAAGCCTCAGTGCAGCTCAGTGCAGACTGGGGGTGGAGCAGCTGGGAGACGCCCATAAAATGAGCCTAGATTTTAGGTAAAAATGTCCTATACTAAACCTTTTCTGTTATGCTCACATGTAAAATAGGCATTTTATCTCTTTTTGTGATTTTCAGGCTGACCACAGGTACCCAAGCAGAGGTGTGTAGCTGGTAGTCAAACTCAGCTGGACATTTTGAATTAAAGTGCACCGCATAAAGAAATATTGTGATCTTGGATGCTAAAATACACACAACTGTTTTATTAAGCATCACCAGATTGGCAAGGGCAACCCTTTTGTGTAATAGTTCTCTCTTTTAAAAATAACATGCTTTCATTTAGCAGTAAGTGAAAAACAAATAGTCCTTAATTTATCACAGATTGGTTTACTTTAGATCAGTCATCCATATGCAGATGATTCAACTATTGATTCAACTGTTTCAATATCTTGGTGGCAAGGCTTTTTTCACTCTTCAAATTGTATCTCTTTGTCTTTCACAGCACAAACAATGGGAATGGAAAATTGCTCAAGCTGTAATTATGAACATCGCTATTTTCTCTGCTTTATTCATCTCCCTAATAATTCTGAGTGTTTGCTGTGTCTGAGATGAATAGATAAATGTGCACTACTTTCACTGGAAAGAAACAGGACTTTGTTCTTTATGTCAGCATATATTTTTCTCAAGGTAATCGTTTCATAGCAGACTAATATGCAGCTGATCAGATTTTTCTTCATATAGAGAGATGTATGAAGGCAAAAAATGCCACAGAAATTTTAAAAAATCTACCATAGAGAATGCAAGCAATACCAGTGCAAAAGCTGACACTTCAAGGATACTGCTTCCCTTCAGTGTTATCCTCACTGCACATAAAAACCATGCGAATTAGACATTCATGCTTCTTACTGACAACAGAAGTGGTCTGCACTTGTTTTCCTAAAGAATTAATGGTCATGGCTGAAAACAACTGTTATTTTCTGAAGTGCACTGAATGAAAAAATCTTGGCAGATAAAACCTCACTAGTAGAAAAGCCAGGTAAAAAAAAGACCAATCAGTCCTTTGTGTGTCTATGTGCTCAGAAAAATAAGAACTAAAACCCCCTTATGTGAGTTGACCTAAACTACCAAAGATATAAACAATTAGGAAAACCACTAGTAAAGGTACATCTCATGAAGCTGATTTCCAGAGTTACCTATGCATAAAATCTTGCCTTCCACAAGAAATTAACTTTTATCTTCATAGAATATGGACTATTTTGAAATATTTATTTTGCTGTGTAGCACTTTTATTTAAGAGTTGCACATGTGTCTTTCAGGTTTTAATGCCATGGTATCAAGACAGCTGACAAATTGCATTGGGTTCATGAGCACTCCGTTATTGCATTTTAATGCTGCAATATTAATATATTTTCACATAATTACAACATATAAAATATAATTGAGATTGTTAGAAAAAAGCTTAAATTTGCTTCCACATTTTTCTACAAATCTCTAGCACCTACAGAGACCACTCGAAATTGATGTACTCTGTTCTCAGAGAAAAGTGAAACCCATCTAAATTTGCCAAATTGTATTATTTGGAAATTTCAGAATTGTTATTTTTGTTCTGCCTTCTTTCATCAGAAAATGCTGAAAATATCTGTGAAGAAAGTTTTGTAGTTTTACAACTAAAAGTCTGAAGGTACACTGGCACATATTCCCTGACTTGTGTGCTATAGGGAAGTAGTGTGATGAAGTTATTTTCCTCAGTCCTACACACCGGTCTGATTTAGTACCATCATTGTATTAAAAAATGTTACTTTTAGAAATGAGATTTTATGTACAAAACCATGGTGGTTTAGAGAAAGAGTGGCATATTATGTTTGCTTTCTATTGTGCTTGTTCACATGTAAGCTTTAACATCTACGCTTGTCATCATCCTTACAGAAGCACTAATAACAAAGTTTTTAAGAGTTTATTATGTCATATCACTTTATTTCAGGACTGGAAGATTTTTCAACTGAAATTACAATGAAATTGTGATTACAATTGAGTACTATACCAAAATGATACATGTTCATAGTGCTGCAGCTTAGGATTTTCACTGATTTAATGACGTCTGTTTTTCTGCTGGCTTAATCTTGTTGGCACAAAACAGTTTGTATATACAAACGTACAGTGTGAGGACAGCTGTCTTTCTTTCCCTAATGTATCTATAGATGTCTGCATTATATAATCCTTCTTGCCCCTCACTCAGCTTTTAAATCCAGTGGCATCTGAGTTTTAAAGGTTAATTATACATTTAGCAAGCAAGAGTTCTGTTACAAGCTTAAAATTTGTTTTTCGTTAGTTGATATGCATGATTTTTTGCTTCTCTTTCAAGATTCCCAGAGCTGTGAACATCCTTTCCCTCTGCCATCCCACTGTCTACAGCACAGTCCTAAATAATGTGTCAGTGCTACAGCACCCACTGAGTTGTATCAGAAGAGAGGAACAGTCCACTCCATCTGCAAGGAGAGCTGCTGTTTCCATGTACTCTTCAGAAAATATTAGTTCAGTGCTGTGAAATCAGAATGTGTTGAGAGACTGTTCCCAGACAAACAGCTGCTGCGTTAGATTTTCATCATCAAGGGATTGATGAGATTTACTCTGGGCTGCTCTTTTTCCATTGTGCCCTGGAGATAAGAATTCTTGTCTTTCTGCTAGTTATATTTTAACCTACCTGTTGGTTTCCTTATTTGAGAAGCTAAACACAGCAGACTTTGTGGGAAAGACTAAAGTGCTACTTCTTCAAAGACACTTTTTCTGTTGCACATCCATAGCAGCACTAATAATAATAATAATAATAATAATTATTATTGTTACTGTTACTGTTACTGTTACTGTTACTGTTACTGTTACTGTTACTGTTATTGTTATTATTTAATGCATGTAGTTGCCTTATGTAATGTAGAGAAATTAATTAACAGATGTTTTGGGTGCTTTGTTGACTTAAAGTGGACTCCTTCTGTGGATTCATATACACACAGTATGCACTTAGTAAACCAGAGCCAGAATTCTGGCTGTGGCTGTGTCAGCTGGTGCTAAGAAACTATTTTTAGATCCTCAGCTATTTGGGTAATTGGAGCTTTTCCCTCTTTTAGCTAATGAACTCTCTATTGTATAACTCAGCTGGCGATCAGCTTGGTGCAAGGGACAGGGAGTGCAGGGGACCCCATGGAGCAGTCTGGGAGAGTCAAAACACTGCTCCAGGTTAAGGATTTTTTTTGGCATCCAAACAAAGAATTACAGTATCTGTGTAGGTGGCAGGTTTGTTAAGCAGCACTGAAAGGGTTGGAACACTTGATCATGTTTACTTACTAGGTTGAAAATATATTAGTGTTACTAATTTTCTGTGTAAAATACGTGACAAGGACTCTCAGTGCTGCTAGCTCAGGAATGCACGAGCACCTAGAAAGAACCACTCCTGTCTCTAACGGTGAATTTGGGCAAGCCACCACCTCTGAGAAAGAGAGCTGGATTCTCACCAAGTCCAATATTTTCATATAGCTGTAACTTCAATGCCTTTAAATTTCCAGCTCAAATGGTAGGCAAGTATAAGAGACTAAGGTAGGGCTCAAATGCTTGGCACCTAAATCCAGAATCTATTGTTCCACTCCACAGCTGGATCAAGGAGCGAAAACCAACAAGCACCTAACGAGATAAGGCTAGAAAATATGGAATTTTTAAGGACATTTGCTAAGTGCATCAACCACCAGACTGTTGCAATAGTACAAGGAGTAATAGTTTAAATCCAAAGCGTAAATTTAGAGTAGATATATGAAAGAAGTTTTTTTACATTGAGGGTGGTGAAACACTTGAACGTGTGGCCCAGAGAGGTAGTAGATGTCCCATCCCTGGAAACATTCAAGGTCAGGTTGAATGGGGCTCTGAAGAGCCTGATCTACTTGAAGATGTCCCTGCTTATTGCAGGGAGGTTGGATGAGATGGGCTTTAAATGTCCCTTTCAACCCAAACTATCATATTTAATTCGAAATTGTTGGAAAACAATAAGAAAGTTCAAACTCTAGCACAAAATTTTGGAATTTTGACTCAGTACTGAGATGCATGAACTCTGTCAGCAGAGCTTGATTTTAACTATTTTTTGGTCCTATTTCTTTCCCTTTAGATGCTTCAGTGCAACTCACAGTGATGAGCACCCCTCTTCTGCAAAAGCATCCTGGATTACACAGTGAAGACACTTGGAGTTTGCCCAGCAAGTCGAGATAGACTCTTTACTCTGCCACAGCTTTAGGATGGCAAGTCTCCTTTGTGCTGCCCCAGCTCCTGAGCAGTGCCACTCTGGGCTTCATGATGAATGGAGTGGGGAGAGCTAACAAAGCAGTGGCTGCATCCCTTGCTCTGTTGCTTTTTCTTAGAGCAAAGGTGGTTTGTGCATGCTGTACAGGTGTGCCTCCTGCCCTGTCCTGTGCCAGTGCATGGCAGGCAGGCTGTCACAACTATCCTGGAAGGAGGAGAGAGCAAGAGGATAGCTTCTTATCAGAGCACCTTGAGGCAATAGCAGGAGTCTTGTGCAACTGCTGCCATGTTTCCAAATTTTCCACCAGTTACCAGACTCATCTGTAGATTTTCCTTTTTTCTTTCCCCCTGTGTAGCTATTGTATAACAAGGGTCATGTGAGTACGAAAAAAGCCACAACAATAAAACATGTAGTTTCCCAGTATGTTGTTTCCCAGTAGTGATGACTTCTGGCAGTGAGCTTCATATGTCCTAATCTAAAACAAAGGCAGTACAGGAAGAGAAAGTGACTCAGTCTCCGAGTCTCAGAAAGTGAACACTATCTAACCAATCTAATCTGGTCTTTATGAGCTTGAATGAGGTATTTTGCTCGGCTTGGATTTCTTTCATGTGGGGATATGTGTTAGGAAGAATGGAGTCCTCTTGTGAAACTGATAAAATGGGTTGCTAAATGCTCTTTAGCTGAAAGACTTTAGAGGTATTGTGGTTTTACCCAGCCAGCAGCCAAGCCCCACGCAACCACTTGCTCTCTTCTCCATGAGTGAGATCACAGAGAGAATTGAGGGACAAAAGCCAGAAAACTCATGGGCTGAGATAAAACCAAATTTAACAGGGAAATCAAAAGCTGCATACACAAACAAGGCAAAACAAGGAATTAATTGGGAAGACAAACACCATCACTTAAAATGTCACCCTCTTCCTCCTTCTTCCCTGACTTTATATACTGAGCATGATGTCACAGGGTCTGGAATATCCCTTTGGTCAGTTGGGGTCACCTGTCCCAGCCCTTTCTCCTCCCAACCTCCCAAGCAACCCGAACTTCCTCACCAACATAGCAGATCTATGAACAGCAGAAAAGGCCTTGGCTCTGTGTAAGCCCCGTTCAGCAAGAACAGAAATGTCTCTATATTATCAACTCTGTGTTCAGCACAAATCCAAAACATAGGCCACACAAGCCTCTGAGAAGAAAATTAACTCTGTCCCAGCAGAAACCAACATAGTATGTATGTGCTTCCCTCAAGGAAATGACCTTACTTCAATGCTTTGTTTTCTCCTAAACAGGTTTATCAGTACTTTTTAAGGTGGTTTAGGAAAGAAGAGGAATGGAATTTTTATCAAGAAGGAAATTTAGGGTACTGTTTATCCACTGTCTGAGTCAGTGCAAGTCACCTGCTGGGGGAAGCCCCTTACACTTATAGAAGTCCTGTTTTTCCTGAGTCTACAAATGTCCCAGCTGTCCAGCAGTTTTTCTGCCATGTGGAAAAAGACAGGTGCTGTCATTTCCACTGGTGTCATGGTCTCTTCCTAATTGAAATACCTCAAACCTCAGGTTTGCCTGAGCACCTGTCCCTCTGATGTGACCCTGTGCTGGGAAGCAGGATGCTTCACACGTGCAGCTCTGTGGAGCGCATCCCTAATTTCTTTGCTGTGTAGGTGTGTTGTCCCTTCGCCTTCCTCCTGCAAACACGTACCCCAACAAGTATGTCTCCCCAGCAGGTGAAACTCTCTCTGCACTTCATCTATCTAGATTTCTGTGAGGCTGAGAGAACTAAAGATGTATTCCAGTTTCTAACAGTAGGTTCATCTTGAGTGTCAGTCTCTTCTCCCTAATAACAAGTAATAGGATGAGAGAAAACAGCCTCCAGTTGCTCCAGGGTAGGTTTAGATTGAATATTAGGAAACATTTGTTCACCAGTAGTGTTTCCAAGTCCTGGAAAAGGCTGTGCAGGGAAGTAGTAGAGTCACCACCCCAGGTGGCATTTAAAAGATGTGTAGATGTGACACTTAGAGGCATGGTTTAGTGATGGGCTTGGCAGTGCTGGGTTAATGGTTGGACTTGATGATCTTAAGGGTCTTCTTCAACCCAAATGATTTATGATGTTATGATCTGCTGCTGGGGGAGGGATTACTGTGGAAAATCGGGTGATGGCTATGGTCCTCCTTGAACATCCTTGGAAGTCCTTGGGAGCACTGATGATTCTTTTTTGCCTGCTCAACTCTTCTGTCTCCTCCTCCTCCTTCATGAGTCCTTCAAATCATACCTCTTCCTGGCAAAGCAGGTGGAGTAAGAGCAGACAGCTTTCCTTCCAGCACTGCAACAATGACCCCAAAAGAATGTACTCAAACCAGTGTTGTGTTTATATTTCAATAACCCACTGACATGACCTTTGACTGAGTTGTCCTTCCAGTCATCCCAGGAAGATATTGTCAGTCAGTGTTTTGTAGAGCACTTCTCAAGGCATGTTGGAAGACACTGCAGTGTTAGCCCCATTTCAGAGATGTAAAAATGACCAAATGAAAAATCAAGTAACTTTTAACTGCTAAAGTAGATGTACAGAGCCAGGAACCGTGGGCAGCTTTATCTGTGCCAGAAATTCAGGCCAGCATTCTTCAGACATCAACATTCCCAAAGAAGCACCTATAGTTGTGGATTTTTAGCCATTCTTAGGGCAGTATCTTCCCAGATTAATAAACTACTAACAAACATCTTGTTAAATTCTGTGCAAGTTATTTAGAAATCTAAAAGTAACTTGAGTGGTCAGTGTTCCCTTATTGTGTTCAGGGAGACACAAGAGGTATTTCAGAAATGAGAACAGCAGAAATATTATCTACTTAGATAACAATCTGAAGTGAATAAATGCAACTCAGTTATCGACTGAAAATGTCCTTTGTTGCTTTATTCTGCCACTGAGTGCCAACAGCCTGTGCCAAGTGCAGACTTGATTTGCGTCACCACTATGGTGATTTAGTCCTTATGCTAATTTTGCAACGTATGGCAACAATAACCTTGTAACTCTTGGACTTGCAGGGAGGCAAGGAGGAAGTAAACTAGATGTGAGATTTTTGTGTTTTTTCCTCCCTGCAATATAGATTTATGGAAATGCTGTTGGTCAGGGGGACTTCTTGCCTGTTACCTTTTGACTGGCACAAATGTGCATTCATTTCAACTCTTTTAATAAATCTTCAAAAGGAATAACAACAACAATAGTAGTACAATAGCAGCAACAATAAATAATACTCACGGAATCACAGATCATAGAGTGGTTTGAGTTGCAAGGGAACTTAAAGACCATCCAGTTCCAGTCCCCCTATCATGGACAGGGATACCTTTCACTAGACAAGGCTGTTCACAACTCCATCTGACCCGGCCTTGATTCTTCCAGGCATGGGGTATTCACAGCTTCTCTGGGCAACGTGTGCCAGGGCCTCATCACCCTAACAGGGCAGTATTCCTTCTAAATATTTAATCTAAATCTCCTTTGTTTTAGTTCAAAGCCATTTCTTCTTGTCCTGCCCCTCCATGTTCTTGTCAGAAGTCCCTCTCCAGGTCTCCCGTAGCCCCTTAGGCATTGACAGAGGCTCTAAGGTCTCACCAGACCCTTCTCCAGAATGGAAGCTGCAACTCTCTCATCCTCTTTCCAAAGCAGATTTGCTTCAGCCCTCTAATCATCATCATGGCCTCCTCTGGGCTCGCTCTACTTCTTGTTTTAGGGAAGTTATGGTGTGAAGCACCAACAATAGTAATAAACCAACAATAACAATAATAAAATATTAAAATGGCAGAATAAAATAATAAAATATTGAAATAATAAAACCATGAAATAATAAAATAGTACAATAACAAAGTAATAAAATAAGAAATAATAATGTAATGACATCATAAACTGTGTTACTTGTGTGGAAATGGGTCTGTGACTGCCTGCAGTCCCAATGGTAGGAAGATGCTCCGGTGTTCTGCAGCTGGAGCACTGGTTTTCTGAAGGCTGGAGGGGTGGAGCGTATTTGCAAGCAATGTTTTTCCTCTGCTCCCAACACTGCATCAAAAGCAAATAAACAGGTAAAAAAATTGAAAAAAACACCAAACCAAACCAAACAAAAAAAAAAACCCAAAAAACAAAACCAAAAACCCCCAAAACAAACAGAAAAACCCCTAAACAGAAACAAAACAAACATCCTAATCCCTTTTCCCAGATGCAAGAAGAATTCGTGCAGCTGGTTTTATCCCTTCTGGTTTTAAACAGATTTCTGGAATAATTTAATTCAAACCAAAAGCAAGTACTTATTAAGCAACATAGATTTAAAGTATAGTGTCACTGGTGATGATTTTTGATTTAAAGGAAAGACCTGTTGAATTCTTACCTTTTCACTTGTATGGATTACAGAAACAATCAATGCAATCCCTGTTCTTTGACCCCCCTTCACACAAACCTCCAAATTACATGCAGGATTTCTGATTATGGACAAAGCATACCCTGACAGGTAAAACATTTTTGTTTGCAATATTAGCTAAATAACTCAAAGCTCTTGGAAAAATTTGCAGAAGTTCCTGACTTTTTTTTGTCATTAGTTTTGTGTATAATTGTGTTTCCAGGTCTTACAATTCCCTTTCTTGTTTTAAAACCAGATGCAGTTCATTATCACTGAATTACCACTATGGGAGATTTGTACTTGTTTGATGTTGTTGGGGGAAACTCATTTGTGTGTCTGGAGGTGAGAACATTTACCCAAATTCCTAGGAGTGCAACTGCTGAATCTGGAGATACTTCATGAACTTCAGCTCCATGAATTGCAGGAAATCTTGGATAAAAGTTTGTTAATGGATGTATTTCCAACCTTCCATGGATAAAGACAAGTCTTCAGCTTATCTCTAATGTTCCTAACAGATTGCATCACCAAGAAGGATGTATTTAAACCTATCTGATTGCCTTTCCTGTTAATATATATGACAAGATGTGAAACAAAGTGACACTTGCCTACTTTATCATTTTTATCTAAACAGTCTGAGGTGGGATTAATTTTTAGTGAAAAGGGTTTCTAAAATTAAAAGATAGGTTTAAATTCTTACATTTTGAGGTTTTTGGACTGAAGCAACTGATTTATGAAAGCAGAAGTCAATACCAGAAATGACGTTCCTTTAAAGTAAAAAAGTGCAAACTTTTTTTTTTTAGGGGAGTTTGTGGCTGTTAAGGCAATTACAGGGAAAGTGTAACTTTGCATTTACATTGTATAACATTTGTGCAGCTGAAAAAATATTAGTTGCTTTAGACTGATGGTGCAAAAAAATAAAGCCAGGCTACTTGATGTCTCTCCAACATTTGAGAAAGTAGTCTGGTTTTAATGTTTTTTAAAATGTGTTGGAAATGACCATTTGACCTTTTGAGATTTTGATTTTTTTGTATTAAAATCATTCTGTGTTTTCAAAAGAGCATTGCAGACGTATTTCATTAAACCTGCATTTCTTCAGTGAGTTTTCTCCACACGTCTGTTAACCTGCCTCTGCAATGAATCAGACATTCTTTGATATTCAAAGTCAGTGACCCCCAGCTCTTTCTTTTAATTTGTCTTTTTTTTTCAGCCCAGATTTTCTCTTATCTGCAACCAGGAATGAAACCTCCCTTAATGGTCTGATTATTTTCGTAGGGCAAGATGACCCCACGTGTCTTTGTCCTTCCAGCTGTAACCAGTCTCCACAGACTTGAGTATCCAAATGCATCTTTTGAGACTGTGGGTACCACATTGGATCTGAACACATGAGAGACGAGCCAAAAGTTTCTCAGCAGAAATTCTGGTGAATTTACCATATAGGTAATCAAAAAAAAGCAAGATTGGTTTTAAGGGGAGAAGAAGGAGGGAAAGAAAGACTATTTGAAAGGACAGCGAGGAGGATGATAGAAGCCTATCTTACCTGATTATGACTGGGAGAGAAGGATGCAGGTAGAATTGGAAGTAGAGTGACAGTAGACAGCCGTACGGGCCTAACGAAGGGGGAAAAGGGCTTTGTGGCCAGAATGACACTAAGCCATAAACTCAGGTAAGAATGAGTTTCCTACACAAGCAATGTGAGGAAGCTCTTGGTTTACTTTGTTTTATCCTTTCAGTTTCTTAGCATATTAAAAGCCTGTCCAAACTCAGCATAGGGGAGGTATTGAGAAAAGGTCATCTCAAGGTGGAACCACATGGACCTTGTCAACTCCAGCTTGCAGCTGCAGAATATTTGTGCAGAACCTACATCAGTGGGCACAGTTCATCTGGAGGAGTAGATAGACTGAGTCCTGGCTCCCTTTCCTTCCCTTTGATTCAGCAGCTGGAAATGGGAGAGCATGGCACACTTGTGACCTGGTTTTTGCACTGTCCTTCAGGAACTTGATAGCAGTCCAAAAAGCATTCCCCAGATCACAGGCTGTTGACACAGTACCTCAATATGAACTGTGAACAGGCAGGCTTCGTTCTATATTTACTGCCACTGGCAGCCACCAGGAACAGTGCTGTGCTTGAAGCATTTCTAGCATGCTCAAAGCCAGCTTGTAAGCCCCAGAAAATGAATGTTACACAACAAATTGGATCTGATGTAACTGAGCTCACAATACTGCCAGGTGATGCCCCTTGGGCTGATATACTGAATATTAGCCTTGATGTTGTGGTTCTTGACTTTCAAAACTATTTCTTCGTGCTGTGTTTTTTTGCTAGTTTAACTCCTTGAGCTGCCTTACTGTAAGGCCAGCTCAGTACCAGCAGGAGGGAAAACAACGAGTCAGATGCTTTAGTGCAAAACAGTGCAAGGCTCACCACTGTCTTACTATCCCTCTAGAAATAACAAGGGGCACAAAAAAGTACAAGTAAGAGAAACCTGGTACATAGAGAATAAGAGAAATATACATTTAAATGTCTTTTGGCAGAACACAGAACATCCCTTCTATGAAGAAATAAAGGACAAAATTAGGTTGAAACTTTTTATTATTTAAAAAGGAAATTAAGATTTCAGATCTCTGTAAAGGAAAAGAAAAAAAAAAGGAGCAGACAATTGCTGATTCATTTTTCTTTGCTCCCATCTTTCAATAATTCCAATAGTGAGGGGTACCGTTATGCTTGCCTAAGAAGCTAAAATCCTGGAAGCACTGGAAAATGAGCTCAAATTCAAATCAAATTCAAATGTGTAAGCTTGCATCTGTAAACAAGCCATATAGCTATACATTCATATGTGCAAATTTCTTATTATATCTTCATGGATGAACTTAAGGTATAGAAGATAGAGGTGGTTTATCTTCTGTTCTGACTTCCCTTCAGCTGGGAAAAAAAAAAAATCTCTGACTCATGCTGAAATGCATTTTGTATGGGTCGTGAAGGTTTTAACTTCCAGCCTCAGTTTCCAAGGTATGCTAGGCAAAAACAAAGGCAGGAAGAACAATAGCCTCAAGTGAATGAAGTCATGTGTTATGAACCCTTGGAAAGAAGAGGGGGACAAGTCTTATTAAAGTTTTTCAGTGTGTATCAAGTAGAAAATAGAGACCAGAAAAGAAACATTCAAACTAAGATTTCTCAAGTGATTCAATTACTTTTTTTCCCTTTTCTCCAGTAAGCTAACTTTATTACTGTGGCAATGCTGAGACCTCAGTCTGTTTCAAACCAGTAATCCTACTTAGTTCAAAATCCTTGAGGGTTCACCTTTTAGTTTCTCTGACCTGGATACAAAAGGCTAATTTTTATATTTGTTAAGGCATTGATTAATAAAGCCTGTGGTGAGACTCTTGAATTTAGAGGCAGCAATTCTGCTGTTGTATATTTGCTGGCATGTGAAGTCAGTGATCAGAGAGAGTAAATAATCCTCCCAGAGGGTAAACTAACTAAGAATATTAGAGGTGCTGCTTGGCATTTCTGTGACATACAAGTATTATATGAGACACAGTACCCACTTCCACCATAATACTTTAAGAATACTGTAAAAAACACAACCTCTGAATAAATCAGAGAACTTTGCAGAAATGGGAACTTATCTTGTGCAAATCCTCCCAGAGGAGAAGTTTTGAGCACTGCTGGTAGAACAGCAGTCTGAGGTCAGCAGTAGCTTTCATAAAGCAAAACTCATAAACAAGCTGGTGAGTCAAACTCATTTCCTTGAGTAACAGGAATAGGATTTCATAAACACAGCAATCACTTAGTGCTCTCCAAACCAACTGTGAGCTGTGTTTGCTAGTTTATGTAGCACAGAAACAGGGGGGAAGGCAGCTGTTTCCAGCAGCTCTTTTGGAAACACTGCTAAAAAGAGGCTCTTTCAGAAAATATAACAGTTGTTAGACTTTGGGTAGCACGGGAGACGTTTTATTTCTCACCTACTCTTTGCTGAACTGATACTTTTTTCATGTTTACTCTATGTGTTATGTCATGGTGGCTTAATGTCCTTCTTAATGTATTTACTTGTGTTTAAAAAGTCAGTGTGCAGGATCAACCTAATAAAACCCCCAATCTCATAAAATTCAGTGTCTTTCTAGTGAGGCATCAAGGGCCTTCAAACCCTCTTTATTTCAGTGGAAATTCAGATAGATCAGATTTATAAGGGAGGTAAAGACCTCACTAATGCAAATACTTTACAATTTAAATTCAGAACACTGTTTGAAGCATTTATTATATTTATCAGCCTTTTCAAAATGTTGTGAACCAGATGATCAAGTATAAAATGTATTCTGTATTCAGTTACAACTTTAAGGTTGTATTTTAAAATATTTTAATTCACAAAAAAGTTGACAATGTCTTTAGTCCAATTCATAAATATCCTACCCAGTGCAACTGCAGACCAGGTGCACACCATGAATTCACTTCTATGGACATTTCATGCCTGCAGTCATATAAGAGGCCTAGGTGGTAGTCAGGAAACACAAAGAACATACTGAGGTCTAAAGTCCCACCTGCAGTTGCCCTTTGTGGAAGATTGATATAGCTTACACACACCCTCCTTCAGATCTCCAGATGATCTGCAAAAAAATTCCTGCATTGTTCTGCAGCCAAGAGAGCATCCCTGCTCTTTGTGTTACATCATTCATGGAGTTAACACCAAAAAAGGTATTGAAACATTACAATATATTACTGATCCTAAGGGTTTGGTAAATAAACCATAAACTGTGAAGGAGAGAATGTGTTTGTCTCGTCGCCCTAAACTTATCTTGCTCTTGTTGTTCAAAGAGATTTAGTCTGGCTGGAAGGCCAGGATCCCATGCAAGAGCTTTCTTTCTTATTTCTTTGTTTCACGTTTCTCTATTTCTTGAAGACTCAGATTGGCATTGCTCCTTTCTCAAGGATGTGCTGTCACCCTTGCCACCATTTAGCCCATGTAGGCAGAGAGAGGAGATGGGGACATGTCCTGCACTGGTTACTCCCACTCTCCACTGCTGGTGAAGAGCAATGGTGAGCTTCCACCTCCTCCATTCCTGTGAGCTGGTGGCAGACCCTGATGGAGCAGGTCTTGAATCATCACAGTACAGTGAAAGTTGTCCATCATCCATAATAAATCCCTCTCACACTGCTCTGCTGTTCCCACTCTGCAGGCAGAATTCATGTTGTCAAGGTTTTGTAGTGTGTGCTAGCCTTTAGATATTAGAGTGGTTGGTTGCTGTTAAATTTTTTCAATGAAAGTAGACACCAACTGTCTCCAGCATTGTCAGTGGGGAGAGGAAAGATTTCTTCTGCTAGATATGTATTAAAATTTACCAAGATGTATACCAAATGCAAACTACTTTTTACTCAAAGTGCATCCTGTAATTTTTTCAGAAACCTGTACAATAAAGTATAACTCGTGCACTGGAGAGTTACTTGCTACTATGTCTATGGCATAAACTCATCCTGCATAACAAGGACTGCTTCTTGCATTCCTCTCCTTTTCCCCTCCCAGCCTCCTTGTGTGCCACTTGCTATTTATCCTGAATTGTAACAGCAAATCTCACATTTCTTGCAAAATTTTAATCCATGTTTTTCACTTGTTCAATGGCAAGTCTTTCTTTACGTCCTTCCTTTCCACCACTCCAGGATTTTTATATATCTCTCTGTTTTTGCTGTTTTCTCTTTTACCCTTATTCCTCCACCCCTTACTGCTCTCACTCATTTCTTTCATTCTCCTTTCCCTCTCTCAGGATGTGAATGCTTTCAGAAGTGTATTAGAAAGTTGACACAGCTGAAATTGAATAATTTAATTGGAAAAAAGTCAGAGGCTGCTAAAGATTGAAGTTTTGATGATCACATTGCAGTAAACTCACATCTCCACCCTGCTGTGTTTCCGTTTTCCCTAATGGTAGCAGTACAGTTTTGCCTTTCTATTTTCCTTGGAACTTCAGAACTAATGGAGTACGTGTGACATTCATAAGCCATTGTGCAACAATCAAAAGGAGCAATATCTTAAGGCTGAGAACAAGACCTTGCAAACTCAGTCATCAACACCAAGAAGCTGACCTGCAGAAGAAAATTTTCTCACTTGGGGGAAGATCCTGAAGATCTGAAAGCATCTTCATCATTAAGGGTCAGGGGGCTGAGTGGGACAGGAGAAAGAGTCCATGGAGAGAACAAGCTGTCTAATAGACAGCTTTGAACAAGCAAAAAACTCCAAAAATGCAAAACCCTCGAACTCTGAAATGCTGGAAGTCGGATGGTTTCTGAACAGCTGTTATTTGTTTTTTTTTTAGTCATGACTGTGTCTAAGTGAATGCAAACTGAGGAAGTGAAAGGTAACTAAAAAAATGGATTTGTTGGCAAACTACTATGAATTTTCATGCAATACTTTGCTAAAGTGCAGTTATTTCAGCTGGAAAATTATAATGGCTGCAATTATTTTGGCAATATGTTAGACAGAGAAACTTTGAATGGAAACACAATAAAGTTAATATTCTTTTTGATATACAGTGAATGAATTTGCAGGCTGAAGTTGTAGATATAACCTTATTGTACCTGGTATGTGCAACCCCATGTTGTCATCTAGGATAAATCTGAAAACATTTAGGATCTTCTGTGGAAGCAGAGAGCTAAAACTATGTGCACCACTGCTGAAAATAGACACACAGAGAGATAAAATTTAACCTTACAGGCCCATGAGATTTCCTTGACATCAGGTAGTAAATGCAAGGGCTGGAGTAATAACTGACAGGACTGTGGGAGGAAGAAACATGACAAACTCCTGCTGACAAAGAAATGGCAAGTGATCTCAGAAACAACAGGAGAAACCCTCATTAAACATACAAGAAAAACTCAAAATTAATTGTAATTGAAGTGCTGGGCTAGCTGAACAGGATCAGGCAGAAACGAGTAACATAGTATCTTACGTTAAACCTAATATAGAGATTATTCCTATCTATTCCATGTGTAAGAATTTGTAATAATGTTGGGAGTGTAACAGAAAAACTTTGCTACTAAAGAATACATCCTACAGTAAATATTGAGCTCTAATTCAGGCAACCCAGTCCTCACATTTACATTAGGCTTTCCACATCTGTTTCCTATCCAGTTTATGTCAACAGTAATTGAAATCTGTTACCGTCTGGGTTTTGGGTGGGCTGCATTAAATGAGTTATCAAAGAAAAGTAACATCTAGTATGAATTATACGTAATTCAAAGTCCTCGGGTGTCTTCCATGAGGTGAGTGGAGATTCCAAAGAGCCTTGACTTGTATGGAATTGGAAATTAAGGAACCAAATTTTACAGAAGTAAGGAAGAATGTTACCTTCAGCATGGAGAATGATGGGTTAAGATATAGGGCCTTCTATACAGTGATATTTGCTTATTATACAGAAACTTTGAATAAGCACCCACATGTCCACAAGTCCTTTACTTTGCAAAATCTATATTTTGATCTGTATCTAATGCAAAATGTACTTCAACCATAACATTTCTAAATTTATAAGAAAGAAATTACTAAACAAATAAAAGAGCTGGAACAGATGTTAATGTCCTTACTCTAGGGAGGTCAAATGTAAATTCACTGTAGGAGACCAAACTCAATAATTGGATTGTTTAACAAATTAGATTCCCAGTGTGTGCCGTGATATGTACACGTCCTTTGATTTTACACAATAACTTCTTTATCATTGAAATCTCCATATTATAAAACAAAGACATTTCTTGTGATATTTGTGGCTTCTATTGAGGAAATAAAACACCACAACATGAATCTTTGAGTAAAAATTTCATGTTACAATCTTTGGCTTGGATGTTACATCAATAGGTAAATCAGATACAGACATATCAAGGGCTTGTTTTTATAACCCAGTCTTGCTTTTGGAGAAGTTAATGGGACTTTTGTTACTGGCAGTACTAAGGAGTGGGTATGGACCAAAGGAGCAATTATGAAAGGCTGTATAAGCAGTGAAAAGCAACCATGTATGTCATACAATATTGACTGAGGGAGAACGGAATTTGACTTAGAGGTCCTTTCCAATCTATATTATTCAGTGTTTCTATGGCTGTTTATATTTCATTACCAGAGACCTTCTGTTTTGGAGTACCTACTGTATTAGTGACCCCCTTTAAAAGTAAAAGTGATAAAGTGAGTAATCTTAGTCTTGGTATCTTTTCAATTTTGTGAAAAGATCATAGCTTTAGGACCAGGGAATAATGAATGCAGTAGAAAAAATGCCTCCCCAACAGAATTATCTTTGGTTCCTTGGTTGAACTGGTAACTACACAGATGAGTTATTTTGGGCTGAAAAATTTCCTATTTTCACATATTTGGTCTTTATACCACTATGTGAAAAAAGCCATACTTTTGAAAGTCTGAACATTCTATAGAGACCAATAAAGACGGCAGGTCTTAAAGGACATAGTTGGCAAAATACTTAACTTTTAGGAGGGGCATCTTTAAAACAGACCATTCAATGACCATTCAAGTGTTAATTAATCAGCATTAATATTCGTACATGCTTCATCCTTGAAGAACCACCCTCTTCTGGAAAGTACAACTTTAATAA
This sequence comes from Gymnorhina tibicen, assembly GCA_013399875.1. NCBI lineage: Eukaryota > Metazoa > Chordata > Aves > Passeriformes > Artamidae > Gymnorhina > Gymnorhina tibicen. The sequence goes on from VXAZ01003664.1 coordinate 93,794, forward strand.
TGCTTTATGTCACAACTTCATGACATCATTACAAAATTTTGGCCTAGGAAGTGGCACGTGTGGCTATAGCTTGTTTTATTTTGTGAGAACTCAGGGTTTCTTGTTTGGGTGTTCGTAACTGTGGTAATTCCCCTTAGGAGCCAGCAATGGAGTTGTGGGTAGGTATTGCAACCACGATGTATGTTGAATCCTTGGAATACAGCCATCCTCTTTCGGGGACCAGGAGGGAACTGGACCAGGAGGGAATTTTCCTTCAACTCTGGGTGCTGTGTATCAGTTACTACTTAGTCATAGATCCATTGTGCTCTCCAGGTATTTGGCTTCCAAATGGGTTACAAAAGGATGACAAACAGGAGAAACCTATTGAGACAACAGGATGAAAGTATGATTAAATTGGTATTCTGTAGTGTTTAATGCCTAGCTTTAGATGGGTTAACATTCCATCTTTATTTGTGTACGTGCACAGGTTGAGAGCTGGAGAAAGATGATAGCTCTTCCTTTTTCGTAAGTGCCACCTTCTGCGCTCTTGTCCTAGTGTCTCTTGGGTTAATTGCCTTCACCAAGACAGCAGAGGAATGAGTTTAGAATCAGTGGGCTGTTACTCTTCTGTGGGGTAGAAATTATGATACTAGTTGTTTGGGTGGTTGAGTTAATATCTCTACCAAGGACAAACACAGGATGAAAGAAAATAGAAAGCAGCTGACAGAGGCTCAACAAAAGTCTCCACCCTCCAGAGAATATTTCCTTAGGCTTTGTAACTAAGTTCTTAGTAGTGAGAGTTCAGTTCCACTTAATATGGTTGTAGAAATATGTAGTATGTATTTTTTGAAGTCAAAGCAAACATTGAAGAACAAATTGTGAAATCTCATTTGGCAGAGGGAGATTGCATCATTGGCTTTTCTCTTAGCCTCAGGAGGTTTCATAACATCTGAAGATATCATCATGAGTGTGAGAAAGCTGACATTTTAGAAGGAGTTTAAGAATGGAAAAAATTATTAACCATTAAGTATCAGGGATGTGAAGAGAGTGCACAAGTGATTATAAATGATCACAGGATGCTTAAGAAAGTAATGATCATTAATGAGTTGAAATATGTATGTCTTGTAATGTCTCTTACGTTTGGCAAAAATACATCCTCTTTATGCTCCCCATACAGTTCTCATGTTGGGGAATCCTCAAATGCTCCCACATTTCAAGACTTCTGGAGATTCCACTGCCTGGGGTCTTACCTGGTGTCTTTGGAAAGCTATCCACAAGCATAAAAAGAAAGACATATATAGATGTCTTAGTGTGTGAAATACGGATAATTTTCTACCTGAGTATCAGAGGTGTATTTATCATATTGAATTTCATGTGGCATTTTGTTATTCAGTGCATGTAATACCAAGACACCCTACTGTAGGTCTTCGTAATTGGCTTTATTCTGACTCTTCCAAGTAGTTTTGTATCATCAGAGGCTACTGTCATACCACCACCCATACTTTTATTTCAATTGCTTATGAGTATCTTGAACAACAGAGATCTTGCTGATAACTCTTTCTTATCATGAAAAAGTACTTTATTCTCTAGGAGTAAACAACATTTGCCACTGTTGCTGATATAAAACTGAATATCACATAAAACACACTTTTCTAGCTTTTATTTTTTATGCAGATACATGTATATATGTATGTGTAGTATGTATTTCTTATTATATTTTTACGTATATATCATTTGTGCATATATGTCTGTATGAATATGTGCATGTATGACTGTTTAAGTAAAAGTATTTGAATTTTCTTGATTGAGACGTTTATACTATGCTGCACTATAAAAGAAATAGTTGTAATAACTTTATTATAAAGTCTATACATCTATAAAATTATCTGCTCCTGCTGATACTGTATAAAAATAAAGACAGTGTTGTTTAATTTGGCTGTGAAAAGGTATACTTCTGGCCTAACGGAAGTATACATTAATGTGAAGTTTATTTACTTTAGTTTGTGTGATGTTTGGCAGGGGTTGGCATCTTTTTGCCAATGTTTTCCCTTTTTTTGTGTTTAGAAAATGAACACAGTTTGTCAATTAGCTTCGAAGCAGACCTGACTGAACCCAGGAACCAGCAGATCTTCTCATGAGACTGTGATATGTTTTTGTGATATGTTTTGTCTAACTGAGGTTGCATGCTGAAAAAACATTGCTTAATTTTATCTGTAACAAGAATTCAAGGGGAAAAACATTTATAAAGTTTTAATGTGACTGACTTAGAACCTACCACACTTTTCTGTGGACATGCAGCTTTTCATGTGGTTTTATTTTTTTTCCTGTTTTTTCTTTTACCAGTAGAAATTTTATTTAGGATGAGGAAAGCAAAAACTTTCCTCCCTTCTGGGACTTCCAGTCTTAAATCTATAACAGAAAATAAGACATGCCTGCACACCTCAGACCTCCAGCAAATGTCTTGTCATTTGACAATCTTGGACGTGTCTTTTTTGTCTGGCTTTTAGAAATAATTTTCCGTTAATGAGGTGAAAGGATCTGATCATGATAGCTCTTTTAAAATGCTGTGTTTAGATTGACAGTGCAATTAAAATTGCTATGATTGGACTAAAATTGTGTAATTTTTATATTTCATACAAATGCGTTTAGCTATGCTTTAATTCTCCCCACTGAGAGAAAAGTGAACTGAATAACTGAAAGAAAACAGGAACCTTCTATATGAGTAACTTGTGTAGCCAACACATTTCTCTATTTCTAAAGATGGCTTTTATGAAGGATTCTCTTTTCAATTAAACAAAAGTCATTTTATCTCCATTAATAACCTCATTGACTGCTGTGTGACTATTTACATAGGTTGTGTGAAGATGACTAATTACATATAGTCAAGGCTGGGAAATGTGAATGGTGTCATGTATGAGCTTGTCCTTTTCATCCATTTACTCATTTGCTTCTGAAAGTGTGGCTCCCAGCTGGATCCCTCTGGCTTGCAAAGGTCGAGACTTGTCTTTCGAAGAGACTTGTCTTTGGAAGACCACTAGAGAAAACAAAATTGCTACAGGGTAGAGCCTGATGATTCATTCACTAGATGCTCTCTCCCTTCTGAGTAACAACTGAATCATAGCAGATGCCAAGGGTGGAAAAGACTGCTTGTCATAAAACTGTGTGGCTATGATCAGTGCTGTCCTTTTATCCTGACTTGCTATTCTCCCATTCTAAGATGTGTCATGTCCTCAAACAGTATTAATAGTTCTGTAGGTAGAATTGGTCTGTTTTGTCATTCATGTCAAGGGAAATCATTGATTTTATGATAAAGTTTATTTAAGTGAAATGAAATTACCTCTCAAGGTTGCAGATATATGTCAAAATTCCTAAAATCCAGAGCTATTTTCTGAGGGAGAATAGGTGACCCTATGAACCTGACCCAGCGATAATCAGGGATTTCTTGTGCAGCTTTACTTCCATGCCTTTTGTTGCTCTACCCAAGGACCTGATAATTCAAGAGAGAACTGTACCACATTATGGCATTTCTTATGCCTTATCTAAGACATTGGATATGTAAAGGGTTTTTTGAAAGTTTTGGGAAGTTTTGGAGTTACACGTAATTTCCCTTGTTTATATTTTGTACATTTCTTAATCTACGAGGGTCTGGGATAGTAATGAAAGTGAGAGATAATGAAGTATTAATTATTTTATGCTAATATAGGAATCATTCTTCAGCTGAGAAAGTTGCTGACTGAAGATTTGTGATGGCGGTAGTTGTTGGATTTTTGTAACATAAGGATGTGCTAGCTAAGATGAAGTGAAATGCTGTTCCAGATTTTTTATTAGCTGTAGCATATAGATCAGTAAATAATAAAATTCAGATTTCCTGGCTTATTTTAGGATTTCTCCATTTCTGTTCATATGTGTCTTTTCAGGGTGAATAACACAGTCATTTCACCATTTCAGCATTTCACATATTTTTCACCAGCTCAGCATCTTTGGGAACTAACTAAAGTGCATTCTGCAAGATGAATGAGTCCATGTAATGTAAAATTGTAATTAGTGTGTAGGTTTTACACATCACACATTTTGAAACCTTTTTCTCTTGTGTGTGAATTTGCTGTCATAAGAACTGCTTATTAGCCATTGAGTGGCTGTTTTTAAAGATAAAGTGAAGATCTTTATTTTTTTTGATTTTTTTTCCCCTGAGCTTCTCTATGTTTATAGATTGTACACCCCATGTTTTTAAAACTTACTGTCTGAAGCTTTTCACACGGTAAATAGTTGCAGATAACTATCTTACCTACTTTCCTCCAAGTTAAATAAAACTTTCTCCTCCACTTTCCCTGTATTGTTTCTTTAATTATCAATTCTTTCCCATTTTCCGAGTAACACAGAAATGAACTGGCTTATGATTACTTTGTATCCTCATTTGTGTATTAGGATAATTAATCGTGTAGTTTGTAATCCCAATACCAGGATGGTACTGACTAATTCTTTGGGTGTTAATGACGTGTTCTTTTAAATTGCCAGCTTAAGAGCTAGGGCCAAATCCTGATGCAATAACTTGGATTTTATGAGGGCTTTCATGAACTGAGGGACATGAAAAGTGAAAACAGGTTGTCTGCTCACAAGGTAATACGTATGAAGATGAAGGAACAGAGTTGGACGACTCATTTCTGTCCCTGTCCTGTAATTTCTGCCTTCTTCTCTGCATCTCCTCACCCACAGTATTTTGTGCTCAGCTCTCTGAACTCCTCATCATGTCTTCCCTTACCATGAGAGCAGATCCAAAATAAGTTAACTGTCATGTTTTCCCCACACCTTTTCTTTTTTTATTGGCTGCACATTGATCTTGTGTTGCAAATATATTTCCCCTTCTCCATATGGTTCAGAATATGATAGGAAGAAAGGAACACCAACATGCACAACATCAGAAGCCATGTTGGAGTTGCTGACAATGAACATCCTTACTTTTTTGGTTTGGTCCACAAAAAAGAGGGGGTATGAGGCTATTAATCTGCAGATAATTTTACACAAATGAATGTCTGGTTTTGCATTTGTGTTACCTCTAAGAGAAAAATCCTACTGAGAAGGTTATAAAATAGGCTAAGCTTTATTTACCTGAGAGATAAGGAATTTTATTGCTTGCAAGCTTATTTATTACATGAGCAAAGACAAACAGAAGGATGAAAGGAAAGATAACATTTGTTGTGAATACACAAGAGAAAATGTTCATGAACTGGGAGTTTAGGAAGTGCCAAGTGGATTCTTTTCCCCATTTTCCTTTCTAGAAATGGAGTTAGATGTTCATTAATGTATGAAGGTAAGACCAGCTGTGCTACACTGTCTTTATCCATCATCGGAGAAAATTAATGACAACTAACAGTATTAATTCAATATTCTATGCAAGTTGCACAGCCTTAATGATGAACTCATGATGGGGTAAATCACTGAATTTTTTTTCTCCCAGTTGCATCCCCTGAATTTGTTCAAGAACACAGTCTTGCTGGACTGGGACAGGGCAGAGTTGGGAACACGTAGGTCAGAAAAGAAAGATCAGAATGTACTTGCTGACACTGCATAGGACACAAGTTTCTTGGAAAGCAATGAGCTAAGTACAGTTTTGGTAAGATTCCAAACACGATTCAGGATGTAGCTGATGATTGGTTTTTTGTCCTTTCTTTGGAACATGAGTTTTTTTAGTTTCTAGGTTTCAAGCTTTTCTCACAAAACAAGGTGGTTAGAAAGTTAGTGCAGACAAAACACCAAAGCTACTGTGGAAGTCACATTGCCTTAATCCAGGGACTGGATCTTTTCTGGAAGTACTAGAAAGCACATGATGAAATCACACCCTTGGGCACCACTTGATAGAGAAAGAGGAATAACCTCCGAGTGGGAGACCCTGGGGCAGGGTTAATGCACAGCTGCCTCCACTCTCACTGAGTTGTCTGGTCCGTTCTACTGGTCTTCTTTATCCCTTTAGTCTCCGTCATACCTTTCTTCATCAAACATTGAGTGATGTGCTCTGTTGCTTTTTTCACCATGCAGTGGTGCAACACAAGGGTTAGAGCAGTATTGGAAGGCACAGGAAGCTTGTTACACACTGTCAGATAAAAACTGGTAGGAGTGCTAGGCAGGACAAAAATCTTACTGATATTTGAGTTTTTCACAGGTAGGAAGACTCCTCTTAGGAATAATTTAAGCCACATTAGAAAGAGATAGATGGTGGATGACCCAACTCCGGGCAGCTATAGTGGCATTTTCCCCAGGTGTTTGTAAATTATCTTTTATTATTATAAAAGATGCTAACGACCCATTAAGGCAGTTTGGAATGAAGACTGACAAATTTTTTTATACTAATTAAAACTCAGTTGGTATTGCTAAGGACTCAAACTGAAGCTGCTAGCACAGACCACCTCTGCTATTTCTGCATAAAATGAGCAGGGCCAGGTTTAGGGGCAGTTGAAAGAGAAAACTGGCTTAGGTAGTCATAAGATAGGAAGGGCAGAACAAACAAATATGAATTATTTGCCACTTGCCACTATTTTCTGAGAAAATCAACACCGGTGAGGAATATAATTCCTTTTTTATTTTATTTGGAATTGAAGATAACAGTAAAAGGTGAAAAATACAATCTAAGAAAACAAGATAAGGCTACCCTAGCTTCTTTTATTTTCTCATTTAAAAAAATCAGTACTGTCAACTCTAGCCATTCAAAAGAAAACTACTAGAAGATAATTTTCTCAAAAGGAATAAGTTTGAAGGTGATGTGTATGCATGTGTCTATTAGTGTAAATATCAGGCTCGTGACATCAGATTTCATTCCAGTTATGTTTTCAAATCATCCTCATTGATGTATTAGCCATTTACTTAATTTTATTTTGATGGATATTCTCTTGTTATCAATTGACTTGAGGAAAGAGGTTTTTAATGTTCAGATATGAATGCAATCAAAAATCAAATCTCAGAATAGTGTGCTATGCTCTGATAACAACATAGTAATTGAAAATTAGAACTTTATATATTTTGTTTTTCAGGTTTGGGTTCTTTTGTCCGGTTGGTTGGTTTTGGATTTTTTATTTAATTTTAGATTTTTTTGGTTTTCATGAATTTTAAACTTTTTTTTAGTAAAGGATGGATCACATAAGATGTATCTGTTTTACGTGATTATATCTAAGGCAAAAAATCCCCACACCTTTCTTCCAGTTGAGAAGTTGTCTCTTCTGCTGTGTTTGTTTAAGTACCAAAGTCCAGCCTGCAACTCGTGCCACCCTGCTCCCATCAGCAGCCCAGTCATGTCTGGAGCACTGACCTATTTGCCTGGCAGAGTGCTAAGAGTTACAGCAACTAACTGTTTGTGCTTCCTCCTCCAGGCAGTGGAATGAGTTTGTGGTACATCACTTCCTCACCAACTGCAAGGTAAGAATAAGACCAGTCTTACTGTCTTTGAAGGCTGAAGAGGGTGTGATTATGAATTCTTCTCCCTATGCTTGTACAGTGCCCTGTTGCAATCACATTTAGTTTGTCCTGCTGCTTTTCCTTAAAAAAATAGTACAGCCCATGAAAGGGGAGGTCCTATTTAATGGAAATGACATTATCAAGTTTTTAAAATGTTGTTTGCTCTGTGCTAGTGTTTCTGAGAAGTTGTGGGAAGTTCAGTCTTGTGTGATATCAAGATGATTGCTATAAACAGCTGCTCTCAATCACCCAGGCAGTGAAGGCATTTGTCAGGGCTGACATATGAAGACTCAGAAAAACAAGAAAATAATAAATAATAATAAAAATTAACAATAAAAAATTAATAATAAAAATTAATAATAAAAACAAACAACAATAATAATAGTAAGGTGGGGGAGGGGCCTGGGGAAGGGAAACCTGGCATTGGTTACAGAAACATGACTCAGCTTCTGTTCAGTAAGCCCTCTCTTCAAGCACGTCTTGTCAGCTCATTACACAACACGTTTAGCAGGGTTTTTCGTACTTCTTTCCTGGCTTCTCCAATCTGATTTCCTGTTTACAGCAGGCTAGGAACAAAACTTCTCAGAATAGCTGGAGAGCTGGACTCAGGCTGCAGGGGAGCTCCCTGCCAGAGCAAGTTTTGCAGGATTTAGATCCAGAGATCCTCTGTCATTGTCCCGGTCTTTTAACAATAAACACAATAGTTTCACTCCAGCAGCAGTTGTATGTTCTGGCATGCACATACCAGCTGTGTTCCTGCTCCTACAAAGTGTTTTCCAAGAGTCAACACTTCATAAAACAAAAATAGGCTTGTGCCATTTACAAGGCCTATTATTTTTGATGCACCTTTTTGTTTTCCAGTATATTTCCTTATTTCCAAATTAAACTAATCAAAACTATTCATTTAATAATGTAGCTTTTAGAAGCTTTTCAAACATAGAGATTGAATATGTGTAAAGAAAACAGAAGTGAGAAAATAGATGTGCAGGTTTGCTTTGCAATTTATTAAGCAAAAGTTACCAAATACTGGCCATACCATTAGAGAGCACATAATAAAATAAAATGTGAATCTGTCAAGTTTACTTCCAAAATTTCCTTTACATATTCCAAAGAAATTGAAATCTTTAACAGCTATTATCTGCAATAATAGATGACTCCATTGATTTTGTTTTCAGTGTTTATCCAAGTGACATGTACAAATATAAACCCAGGAAACTAGGAAATTTCACATGCACTCCCCTTTAATCTGACCTCTACATCCTGTGTTCTACCACGTACACTTCAATGGAGATTCATATTTTAAAAATATAGCTCTACATAAAAATAAAGTGTAGAACAACTACACTAGTTTTCTTTTGTAAGGAAACAAGTTTTAATTTTAAGCCTTCAGAGGGTTTTTTATAATATTCATAAATGGACGAAGAAGCAAAGCATTTGAAATATGGACAATAAATTGCTGGGATTTTTTTTATTTATTTGCTTGAAAAACATCTTTTTCTGTAATCTTAAAATGAAATCTTAATTTTTTTCCTTTTAAGTTACTTGACGTAGTGCTTTAGGCTAGAATAGCTGGAATGTGTTGCTGATTATAGAAATTGCCTGGTCTTCCATTATTTAAAAAGAAAAACATGGACTTGAAAAACCATATTGAAGGAAATAATTTGGGTGGCTCTCCCCAGCAAAGAGTCCCTTCCCTTCTCTTTACAGGAAGTGCTCCTTGTGTGTTTTATGATTCATTCACATGAAACCTCATTCAAATCCAGAATTATCTAAGGCTTTACTTAATACTTTATGATCTTGCCATAAGATGTGGGACATGGAAAGTATGTGGTATATATTGCTATTTAAAGCTTGCACAGCTTTGGAAGCCTGAAGACTACTGAGATCATAGTGAAAAAAGTAGAGAAGGTGAAGATGAGAAAGTGTTCTTCAAAATTCTTAATATATTATTATAAAACCAAAAATGAGATCACTTAGATGGTTTTCAAATACTAAGTCTCCTGCATGCTAAGACTTTCATGGCAGAAGAATTACTCTGGATTCACATGCAAAAATTCATGCTTAGTAGAAATGATCAAGGCGAAATTTTGGTAGGTGATTGATGTACCTTACGGCTGTAGCAGTTAGATTGGATAGTGGCATTTAAACCCCATCTGGCTACACGTGTTGCTTATAAACGCACTCTTCAAAGACACTGGTCACCTCGAGCAAATTCAGAGAGCAAATTATAGATTTTGAGTTCTAGCTTGTCCCTATTTGTGCATATTTAGTAACTCCAATGCACACAGAATGTTCTCAGTAAGAGATACTTTCTCAGGCAAATCTTTTTGTTGAAAAGCAGGTTTCCAATGGATAGCATAAATATTGTTTAGTTCTTAGAGCTGTCCTTTACCCCAAGAATGAATCAAATGAGAAGATGGGCAGCAATACATCCTTATTAAATAGAAGACTACACTATAGTTTATGTTAGGTTAAAAAGGTGAAGTCATATTTGTTATAAGAGTTAACCATAGTTAAACTTTCCTCATGCAGGCCTTAAGAGGTATTAGAATGGAGCTTTGGAATGTCTCTCTCTCTCTTTCATATATGGGCAGTACACACTCCACTCGTGGCTCCAAAGAGAAAGTCAGCAAACCATTATATTGGAAACATAACAACGTCATTTCAAATGGTAAGATTTTTGTTGTCTGTTTTATGACCACTGTTTTAGGTAACTCAACAGGAAATTGCAGCACTTTGAGAAAACAGGTTACATGAACACAGGGCATACAGGAGACTTTCTTTCCTTACTTCAGCAGCCTCCACTTAAGTAAACATAGGAGGAATGTTTCTGGGCACAGCAATGTCCAAGGCTTGCAGGAAAATGGGGGTTCAGATAAAGCATCTTCAAAGCAGCAACCCTCGGTGTAGCCTATGCCTTAGCTGTATTAAACGACCTACTTTTCTCTATCCAAGCACTTGGCTGGGGGTGGTGGACACCACTGCTGCCCTTCCAGAGTGACAGGACAAATAGCTCATCGGTGAGAGCATCAGTTGCTTTAGAGAGCAATGGAAATTGGAGCAGTGTCTATTAGGAGACAACGTGGGTGTCAGAAAACTGAGCACAGGCTGGCTGGCAAGACTCAGCTTTCTGGAACACACAGGAATACACATAGGACAAAACTGCATATAGTATATTTTTCAGTAATTGTAAAGTGTATTTTGCTATAAAAAACCAAACTCTCTTACCTAGTATGTTACTAATGAATTAAAGTTCCTCTGAAACTGTCAGAGTCTGTGCAAAATGAATCTGTGGGCTCAATGACATAACCAATGTGCTGTCAGCCTGCCATCTATTAGACACGCAGAGCAGCTGTGAGTGCACTGGTTGTACCATGCTGGATCTGTGAAGATGCAAGCCTGATGGAGCATTCTGCAGTTTTGGTTGCAGAAATTCTAAGGTTTGGGCTAAAGAAACCATGAAGCAAAACACAAGATAATTTAACTTTAGTAAGTTGCATGAGCTAGACTCTGTCCCTTAATTTTACAGTGTACCGACCCTATAGGATGCTTCATTCCTTTCAGTCCAGAAGTAAGAGTTTAAATTTCATAATCTGCATTCATACAAACCTTTTAGCAATTTCCTCCTCATAGTTCTATGGAGGTGGTACTGGGAAGGCTGATGCCACAATTGAATGCCTGTTCTCTGTGATTTAAGAGAGAAGTTTCCTCTTAGAACCTTTCCTCTAAAAAGAATTAAAAGAAAAGAAGATCTTAAAATACTGTTTTGATGAACTGAAAGAAATATATGTCAATTTTCCAGTAAATAAAACGGGGCCTGAAAATCATACCTGATTGAAAACCACTATATTTATGCTTCTCTGTATTGTAATCACAAGCTGACAGGTTGAAAGACACCAGCAGAATGTCATCATTGCCAGATTCTACATCTGGATCTTTGATTTATTTGACAGACATGTAACATCCAAAATATCTAGGCATATTGCCAGGGACAGTTCAGATGTTGGTGCAGGGGAACACACAGTGTTCTTCACAGATCTGTGTCCAGTCATTCCCCCAGAATTGCCTTTTTCTGCTTGTCTTTGTTTGTGTTGACCTTGAGTGGTTTGAGAGAAGTACTCCTCTATTTGTTTTTTTCCATGAAAGGAAAGTGACTGGGGAAGTTGCAGATTTCTTTTTCTGCAGGTTTAGTGATGCAGCAGTCATGAATCAGTGCTAGATGAAACTGAGCTAAAGAGCCAAAAGTAATTAAAATCTGTGAACTGCAAGGAAATCAACAGAATGGAAGAAATTTCAGCCTTTTAACTCAGTAAACATAATCAGTGAGCCACAAATCCTACTTTTGATGATCATTTTTGCCTTTTCTATGCACTGTGTTTATGTAATATGACCCCCTTAGAAAAAAAAAAAAGGCAGTTAGGCATATGTACTGTCATGTAGAAGAAAATTGTACATCCATGAAATTAATTGTACAGAACTGGACTTGTCATAATCCATATAAGCACACAAGATGTGAAAAGGCTGAGCCTATTATTTCTATTTCTTTAATAAGACCAATCGCTTATATGCTATTTATTTAAATAATTGCAACCATCTTCTTCCCCCACCCTTGCTTTTTCCTTTTGGAGAGAAACAACTCCTAGAAATAACTAGTGTCAGCTGTGAATTCTGGAGGAGAAGCCAAGAATATAAAACCCGTGCATGTGTGGACAGATCTGACCCTCATGGGGAACATGATGACACAGTCTCTTTTCCCCACCCTGGACAGCCTGGTGTCAGCAGCACCTTTCAGACATGGGAGCCAAGGGACTTTTAGACCAGGAGCCAAGGGACCGATTTTCCCTGCAGCTGCTCCTGAGAGTCAGACACCCTTGCTGAGGATGAGGCTGCACTTTCACTATCCCTGCTCAGAGGGGACGGTGACTGGATCCTGCTGACAAGACCCAGTGTTCCCACAGCAACCCTATTAAGGTGGTTGCTTTACGTTGCTCAGTGAGGGATGTTCTGTACTCACCCACGACATTCAAACGTTGCTGAGTGACGTAGGACTAAACTTAAAGCAAACAGATGGCACCCATTGCCTCTGAGGAAATTAAGTGGAGGCACCATGACAAGGTTTCTTGCTATGTCATGCTGGCTGTGTCCATGGCACACACTGCTTCCACCAATAAATCCCAGTAGCTTTTGGTTTTCAGCATGCTCCACTGCTCCTAGGTTTTTTCCACTCTTTGTCTTCTTGTAACAACACTAGCCTTAAGGCTTCTTGGGGGTCTGGGTTGCAATTTATGAATGTGAAACTTTTTAAAGGTCACAAGAGTGCTTGCTCCTCCTGTCATCAACTTGCCTTGCAAGAGGGCTGGAGAAAAGTGTTTGGTTCAGTTCTTGGGTACAATTCAGAGCAGTGTAGAATAATCCAGTAACAGCATTTTGAAACCCCTTTTTAAAACTGTCACCATGTTTAGAAAGATCTATGGGCTGCAGAAAAAGAACATCTTCTTATAAAGCTGGAAAACAAAACAGCACGTCCAAGTCTAAACTGTCCTTGTCTGAACCGGACAGATCTCTGTTTTGTGTAATCAGTCAACAGATCTCTGGATCACATAAATCAAAGCTGTTCCTTACCCGCAATCTCTTTGGTCCATGTCTGCCTGTGTTTGGGCCTGTGCACATTATCCCTGTGGAGGGACACGGGTGATGGAGGTAGATGCATGTTGGTGGGGAATTTGCTCTGTCAGAGGTTCCTGAAGGGCCCCTCACTGCTTTCAGCAAGGGACTTTCCTGTTGCAATGCACTTAAAAATTGCAGATTGCACTACTGAGCTAAAAATATCTGTGTGTTCGTCAGAGGTGAGATGTCTGGCTTCCCTCTTGGTGGCTGCTTGGACACTCTGGGTGGAGGGGCCAGTTGCCAGTTGCAAAATTTGGGTTTCTTTCTTCCCCCTGCACTGCTCTTTAATTGTGATAATAGCAACTTCTCTTTCCCTTCAGATCTGCTCACTTTGAGCCAAGGGTAAAAGAATGACTTGTTGAAGTATTTTGTATTTATCAACTAGTTGCCAAGAGAATAAGGTTTAGCATAGCGGAGTTTGCCTTTTGCAGTAGCAAATAAAACATGCTGCCTGTACTCTGTTTCAATCCTAATCATGTTCTCAAGGGTAATATTTCTTGTTTCTTCTGGTTGTGCCAGAAGCCTAGTTAGTATTTGGTCATGTGAAGTCATAGAAGAGTACCAAATATATGCCAAATAAATTAATGTAACTTAAAATTACTTTCTAATTGCATATGGGAAGCAAAAAACTGTAAGCACAAGTGTAGGATAGTATAGCCTTCATTAGAACAGTGTTTCTCTATGTTCGCTACATGAAAATAGTGCTTATAAACCTTTTTAAAGCTTCATTTTTCTGTGGTTTGTGGTGCTCTGTTTTTTGGGGTTTTTTATGGGTGGAGGGGTAATTGTGAGACAGAGGTAGGATGAATTATCTTCCAGGTAAAAAGAGACAAGTTCACTGTAGTGCACTCTAATATTAGTGGTTCCTCTGAATGCTTTTAACCTGCGATAAAATCACCTCCAAGGTAAGTCAATTTGCATTCACTGTGAGATAATTAATGATAATAATGCTGAAATACCTTAAAATAATTCCCATATTGCAAACACCTATTTACTAGTTCATACCATGAATAAGAAGTGAGTTTTATACAAGGAATTCAAAAGTCTATCTAGTCAGTACTCCTAGGGGTTTTTTTTCCATAAAATGTGATAGGGGGAGAAAGTCTATAGTGTATTTTCAAGCTCATTCTGAGAAGGCCTTTAGGGTCAAAAGGTGGATGAAATGGGTTTTCTTTGAGGAATACAGACTTATATGAGGCCTTATGGCAGCATAAGTTATATGCACAAAAAAGAAGTAGGCTATTTTGAAGCATTAAAAAGTTAGAGTAAAATATAGGAAGAAGAAGAGAGTAAAGGGATTAAGAGAAGATTATTACTTCCTTTGAATTACTTTGAATTATAAGGGGAAAAAAGGGGGAAATCAGAAAAAAAAAGTAGAAGTTTTGTGGCTTTAAAGTTTACTTAAATTACATTTATCATCTTCTGCATGGGCCAGGTATTGTTTTCTTCTTTTTTTTGTTTGGGAGGTCAGTTTTACATTCTACAGCTGAAGAATTGCTTTGTTACTCCAGAGATGTGCAACTCTGTCACCATAAACAGCTGATGCACTAAAAAAATAATGGGCAGCAGTAAAACTGCCTTTCCTGTCTTATCTTGTTAAATGATAGGGAAGGTGACTATTTAGTTTAATTTATAGGAGATAATTATATAGCTGTAAAACACTGATGCAGGTTTCTCTTTGTTTATATTGCATATGGGGTAGTTAATTTCTGTCACAGTAGCTATTACAGGGATGTGCTTCAGATTTGCACAGAAAACAGCACTGACAACACAGAGATATTCTAGTTACTGCTGCGCAGAGCTCCAAGGCATCAAGGTGTTTTCTGCTCCTTGAATCACTGCACCAGTGAGTGAGCTAGGGGTACATATGGAGTTGGGAGGGGACACAGCTGGGACAGCTGATCTCTAGCTGACCACAGGGATATTCTAGGACATATGGCACCATGCTCAGCATATAGAACTGGGGGAAGAAGAAGTGGTAGGACATTCAGAGTGGTGGAGTTTGTCTTCCCAAGTCACTATTAAGGCATGATGGAGTGCTGCTTGCCTGGAGACAACTGAACACAAGACTGTCCACTGGAAATGGGGAATTAATTCCTTGGTTTGTTTTGTGTCTGTGGCTTTTGCTTTATCAAACTGTCTTTATCTCAACCCATGAGTCGTCTCAGTTGACTCCTTGGAAGACTCTCTTCCCCAACCCACTGGTGGGGAGGTTAACAAGCAGCTGCATGGTCCCTCTTTGCTAGTATAGGTTAAACACTAACAGATCTCCAAGCAGATTAGCAAAATGACAGACAACCTTCATGTTTATTGGTTTGAACGAGAACTTAGGCAAAAACTATTAACAGTGTTATTAATAGGGAGGGAATTAACTGCATTCTTCACCAAAAACAAACTCAGAATTAAGCTGAAATGCTCTGTTTCAGAGAGGGAGGTCCTACTGTTTGCATTATGTAGGGTGTTAGATCAACGTTTGTGTTGCCCACATTAGCAGCTGCAGCTGAAGTGAAGATACAGTACTGTTGGAACATAGTGGCCCAGTACCCCAAACACCAACGGAGAGGCATAGGGCAGGCCAGCCACTCAAGCCCCTGATCTTCTCACAGGTCAAATGACATGCTGATCCTGAAGGACGATGACAATCCATTTTGCCCGTGCATGGCATACAGGACATGCAGCAGCACTGCCACGCTGCTGGCACACTGGGGAGACTCAACAACACTGCACAAGGCACAGGTGGACATTCTGACATTTGCTTACTGCCAAGGGAACAGCAAAGGACACCTTCTACAATCCACCTCAACAAACCTCATGTTCAAGTCCCATCTGCAAACCAGACTTTTGAAGTCACTCCCCAATTTCCTCCTATCCCCCCAAAATTTGTGTCACCTCCTCAGGGAAAGGACCAGACACACCTCAAAACAGGGTCACTGCAGCTGTAATGTGATAGAAAGAGTCCTAAAAAGGCATTTCCCATCTGAGACCTGGCCCCATGAGCTCACTGATGTAAATAAAGGAGACTGATGATCCCAAAACTAGACTCCTGTGGTACTCAGTGGTATAGCTCTAGAAATAGCTTTTCTCTATTGTTTGAGACAGGCAACACATGTTTTCCTGCAGTAAATTCCTGTACTATGTGATACTTGTGGTTTTTATTTCATGCATAGATATAACATTTTAAAACTTTTTTTTTTTTTACAAAAGTTTATTTTCCACAAGGAAGAGCAATAGGAAAAATTAAACTGTTTTCCACATATTGTTTTCTTAAAACAAGAGTCTACAAGGACATATTCAGCACCAAAACTAAAAACAAAAAAAAGTACAAACAGCCATAGAATATAATCTATAAAGCAAACATTTAATATTGCACTTTGTTTCTCTAATGTTTGGATTTTACTTACTTTTTCCTAATTCAGATCAGAATTCTCTATCAAATACTGGGCTAAAACTGTGAACCTCAAGTTTTATAATGCTGAGAATTGACCAATATTTGTGAAAGAGTAATGCCTCTGAGTAATAATGTAATTTAAACTGGAAGTGTTTATTTGATAAGCTTACACAACTTTTCATTCTAATCACAAAGGCTGTGATGCCAAGTCAATTACTATGATATTGGTCAATCCTGCCTCATATGCAATTTTCCATTATATTGTGGTAAGTACTTTAATGCTATGTGTATCAGCAATTGTTCCCTAGTCTGTTAAAGTAACAACAAAGGAAAAAAAAGTAAAACCACCAAATGCCCTTTTATACCAACGATCCCATCAGCTTTAAAAATTGTCTGGTTGGAGAGGGTAGAGGGAAGGGACATCCACAAAACTGGCCTAGTAACATCATCCAATTTCCTTCTTGCCAATATTCCCGCTCAAAGCCCAAGCCTTTTAACTGAATCACTTAAAACGCGACTCATTTATATTTTATCACCCTGTTGTCATTTTTGAAACATGAATGATCTTTCATGTTCTCATAAAGGCCACTTATGGAAAAGCCTATTTTGTCGCATTTATGAAGCCTTAAAAACAAGGCAGAGGTTTTTAAGAATGAGCACCATGCAGAAACACCAGCCTCCCCTCTCCCACTCTCTTCTGAGCTTTTTTATTGCACAAGGAGACAGGTATTTGATGGATTAGATCTTGATTTCTTTAAGTAGTCAAGACCAGAAGAGTGTCCCTTTGTCAGTGATCTGTGTTACATGGTTTCTGAAAAGCAAAGTTGACTTCCATTGTACATCTCTAGCATGTAAGCGCTGGTATTCGTTAGCACATGTAATGGCTCCACTGCACTCTTTTTCCTGGGGCACACCCAAGGGCAAGTGCTCTTTCCATACAGTTTCTTGCATTCTGGATGAATACATGGTAAAATTCAGTTTTGTTTGTTTTAAAGCTCTTGAGAGTGCCACAGAAGATGCAGTCATCGAAGCAATTCCAGCTAACTCATATTTAAGCATGGCTGGTAACACTGATCTTTCCCACTTTAACTATACTTATAATCTTGTACAGTATCATAAACCCTGAAGGTAATACAAAGTGCACAAACTGAGCTCTTAGCATAGTACAAGCTTTTCCTGCAGTTTGAAATATACTTTCTACTAGACACATTACATATAGAATTTTTGGTGATTAAGTAGCTATATATAAAAATAAATTTACTTTCCCTTCCTATCCCTACTACTTGAAATATTGATCTGTCTCTGGATCCTAGACAGTGTATGACTACTTCCTTTTAAAATTCTTTTGAAGAACAGCTGGTATCTGCTGGTGCTGCTTTCAGTTGTGCCTTTTTTTTTTTAGAGCTTCACAACTTGAACATCTCTTTTTATAATGTAGAAAGAGAAATGGGAATGAGGTGGGTTTTGTAGCTTTTGTGAATGTCCCTATTCCAGATCTCCCTCTCAAGTAAAGAATAAAAAAAAACCACAAACACAAAACAAAAAAAGAACTAACTCAACAGTGCAACATAAAAAACAAATAGCATTCCAACAGTTTGGCAAGTGATGAGTTCACCTGAGATTAAGTGATTTTTAGGCAGTCTGTAACAAAATGCTGCTTTGCGGTAATAGTAGAAAGGCAACAAATTCTTAAAAGAAATCAAGAAAGTATACAATCTTGATGAATTCTATTAGTTTCTTTCTATTAACTCTTCACCCTCCCACCCTATCCCCATATCTGTTGCTTATCTACTACAGTAGGCTGCAAAACATACAGCAAGAAGGATTGGCTTGAAGGCATTTGATGTTTGTAAATAAATCCACAATAGGATCCAAGCTGAAGAGGTGATACATGATCAGCCTACTAGGACAATTCTGAGCATGTGCATATGCAGATAAAGTCCAGGCTACATTAAATTAAAAAAAAAAAGAAAAGTCAGTGCATTTGTCAAAGTCTGTTGCTGTTGGGTTTTTTGTCTGTTTCTTTCTTTTTTGTCAAAGCTTTCTTTTGCTCCTTATTGTGCGGACCACAAGAAATAAGAAGGGGGTAACAACCGTCCGGCATAAATGAGAAAAAGCTGTAGTGACACTGAACCGCACAATGTAAGCAACAAGCATGTGCAAATTTCCAAATTGTAAGAGGAAGCCAAACCTCTCTTAATGTGGTGAGTGTTTGGACACACATGACAGTAGGTTAGTAAGGCTGCTCCTAGTATGTGCCAGTATTTTAGAGGGGGCGGGGGGGAAAGCTCAGTTCTTCAAGCATGTGGAGCAGTCCTACAGTATCACTGTAGGCTTCAAAGCATGATCACAGGTTGTTTTCCTTTTTTCACCACACAGGCAAGAGCAAACCCACTTTCTCTGAAAGTGTGTCTCCACTATGATGCCTTGACCTTCAACACGGCAGGTATGATTCAAAACCCAAGTCAAGTCAGCTTTTTATGGATTCCTTCAACGAGAGGGGCAAGACGGTATCTCATCTGTGGGCTGATCTGGGTTTGGATCAATCTAAACAAAAGAGGAAAAAACACAACAACCCAAGGTATTTTTAGAACTGATTACTAGAAAATAAACCAATCCAAACACCAAAATTTTTAAGTCCAGGACAGTCAGAGATAAATGGTATTCCAAATCCAAAGGTTATTCAAGTAACTGAAGTATCTCCAGAAATTAGACAATGCTTTGAATTGAAAATTACTAAGTGTAGTGAAGTATTTTAAACTGCAGGTTGATGGTAGCTTAAGGATAAGCACAAAGATGTAATAAAAAAATTGAAACAAACCTGCTATAGTAGTACAAATGTTTTAAATTATTTATTGCATACTAAGAAGACAACCTGACTCATCACTGAACATGTAACTTAAAATACTAAATTGATGTCGGAAGACATTTTACTTAAAAAGGCACAGAATTATTAGTAAAAAGTTGTACTTAATTTGTAAGTAATGACTCCTGAAAAACCCCATGAAATGTCTTAGAAGTTCGTGTTTTCCACACATTCCATCTTCTTCCTTTCAACGAAAGGAAGGAGGTGAAGAACATGCTATCTTAGGTCTCCAGAACTGGATAGGATGTATAATTTAAGTGGACACTGTATAGTTTGGTCAGTTAATTTTATAAAGCCACTTTTAGAACAAAGGGAAAGCTTATTTCTAAATCTTTAGAGTACCTTAAATGAAAAGGGCCTAAGTTGTATTCTTGGTTTACGTTACAGAAGAGTCTTCAAACAAGACACAAAAAACATGCCACTCACTCACTCACTAGCAGCTTCAGTGTTTCAAGAGGAAAAGAAAAAATCAAGAGTGGGTGGATCCAGGCAAAATTTAGCCAAAGGCACTTCTATTTTGTCCTATATCACTGCTTTTCCCTGGAAAATATGAACATGGCTTTTGAAGCTTTTGAAGCCTAAACTTGTGTCGCAGTTATTGAGTGACTTTCACAGAACTAAAATTGCAGAGAGAAATGTATGGACTGCACATTTAGAGAAACGTAAGCCAGAAAGAGTACCTCTATAACTTCTCTACATGGAAATTCTGAAAGTAATACATACAAAGAACAAAAAATACAGAGTACTTTTAGAAAACAGAGGTGAAAAATGTTGGTATTCACCAATGTCATGTATTACATATATAATGTAATATAACTTTAGTAAGTTGCCCAGAGGGTGGAAAACAGCTTTGGAATTTCTATGAAGCATTAGAATAGTGAAGAAACCTGGAAATTTTTTGATGCAATTTACCTGCACTTTGCTAAAACAAAGTTACCTTTTCCCTTTCCATATTTTTGGTTATTTGTCCTGGTTTTCATAAAGTAGAAACAGTTTCTTACATTTATTCCACATGACAGAATTCAGAGAAACAGTGAATTCATAATTATATTCCGAGGTACCTACTTCTGAATAGAGGGGTGGAGGCAGAAAACGAAACTCCTGGATGTATGCAAACAGTGGTCCTGGAAGCGCTCTCTCGAAGTCATCACAAGCACCTAAGGGTGCAAGGCTGGACTGTCGTTGTTCCTCCGTAACCACTTCTGCATAGCTGGGAGGTGCTGCAGGGAAAAGGCACACGCAGTTCGAACAACAAGTTCTTATGCATGTCAAAACATATAACATGATGAATATTAAACTTTTATATTGTAAAACACACTAGTAGCTAGATAAATTACTTCAGTAATTTTCCCCCAGTTATTGAACATGGAAGAGAGGGTAGGCTGTTATCGTTTACTTTAAGACTACGCTCAAATCCAAGAGCAGACTGACCATTGTTTATTGTGGCCTAATTATCACCTCCAAATTTAAAGCATACTCAGAATACTAAATTTCTGTTACAAGCAGTAATGATAGAACATTGCATTCCTCTGAATTCCATCATCAGAGTCTGGGATTTGTATATTAAAATCCCCAAATGTTTATATGCAAAAAGAGGGAAGGAGCAACAGAGTTTCTCCTTTGACAAAAGAGATTCCCACTGAAATGGATTACATTATCTTTCCACAAAGTCTTGGCTACTAAGGATGATAAAGGTCACCTTAACTGCTAGTTTGGCAGGCTACAATGCCTTATAACCAAGGATAGAGTTGGGATACTGGAGGCAGAATTACTTCTGCCCAGGTACAATGGCATTCCCTACTTTCACTTACACCAGCTTCCAAGCAGCTGGATTCCCCTGCTTGTACCTTAGACAGGAAGGCAAGGAGGGGAACTCTATTCTTCTACAGAGCGCAAGCAGGTAGCAAGAAAAAGTCCACAAGGGATTTTCTATGGGCTTTATTAGGAAGGATATAATTTGTGTCTGCTTGGATGACAGTAATGAATAAAGCACACAAAAATCAAAACAGACTTGATTTGTCAGGTTACCTTCTGGTCTTTCAGGCAGTGTCAGACCAAGCCAATTCACGTTCATGCTACCCTGGCTGCTTACGCTTGATGTTCTGCTACCAAATGGATGTAGAGGAATGGTACCAATGACCAGTGGTAAGTTAAGGAATAAATCCATGGCGCCAGGAATATCCACATATACCTAAACAACACAGAGGTATACATTAAAAATAAGCTTGTATGAGCACTTCATAATCATTAGACTAAACTCTCCACCCATGGAATTTTTCACAAGGAACTGAAATTTCTTTTTGTTTGTTTCAGAGCCAATGTCCCTTTGGAGACAAAAAGCCCTCCAAGTCAAAGGCAGCTCTATAATCTTAACAAAAGTCCTCACATGGAAACGTCACCTACTCATAACACATTTACTTAGAACATCCAAGATTTAAACTGAAATTTAATTAGCGAATTCTTGTCAGGACACCTAATGCTAGGCTATGTGTTTCTTTTGTAACTAGTTAGCCGTTCACAATGCTTTGTTAACAATTTGCAGGGAAACATGGAAACTACTCATGCTTCCATGAAACAACCCAACGTACCATCAGTGAATACTCCACACGGATTATACTACAGTCAAGGATTGAAGGGGAAACAGGTGGAATTTTCAACTGTTTGCCATTCCAGGTTTCTGTTTTGCCAGATGACAAAGATTCCCCACGCAGGTTGGCAACAAGCTGTTTGACTTCCTTCATTTTCCCTTTTGCATAAAATGCCTGTGTTTGGTAAATGGCTGCCTTTGGCACCACCACACGGGAAGAGCAGTTCTCAATCTCAGCAAATATCTGAATTGATTCACCTGAAACAAAGGAAAATTTCAGTTTTTTCTGTATATTTGCAAGGCAACTGAAGCAAATTGCCACATACTGTGTACTGTTACGAGGCACTGGACGCTGCTAGCAATGCTCTACACTTTGAACATCCACTTATGCTAGCAGGAGTAAGGTCACCATGAGGTAAACCTAACAGAAAACTGCACAAACCCAGTGAAAGCACATGTCCTTTAACAATCTGGAGACACAGCAGCTAACAAAATTAGCAGTTTAAAATAGCAAGACACATGAATGCAGACAAAAATGGTAAGAATAGACGAAGTATTTCTTTTATATAACAGAAGCTAAGTATAAACTGTCATTTTAAAAGGGAAGGAAAAACATTTCCTCTAATTACTTCTGTTACGTACCTGGGGTGTAGCCCTTCCTTTC
The DNA here is from genome assembly GCA_013399875.1 of Gymnorhina tibicen. NCBI lineage: Eukaryota > Metazoa > Chordata > Aves > Passeriformes > Artamidae > Gymnorhina > Gymnorhina tibicen. The sequence continues at coordinate 116,388 of VXAZ01003664.1, forward strand.
AATTTTGGCACTTAAGGATATTGGGCCTGAGGTACAAAACCAACAACAGAGAGTTTTTTCTTTTGTGCCTGCTTGGGGTGACTGCAAGAAAAGAACAGTATTTTCCATTTAATACAGTGTTCCATGAATCTCTTAATCTATTCTAATTAACACCAAAAAAATACTTTGATTCTATGCATTTTGATAAGCATATCTAGTTTTATTTAGAGGAAGAAACCTCAAACATATTGCACTATGCAAACTGTAAGCTTTATTCTAATTCCATATTCATTAACACTGCTTTTTTGCTGCACTTCATACTACAGTTACATTTAAAACAGGTTTTTACACATAAATAAATTTAGATTAGCTTAAGGATAGGCTTTATAGCCTACATATCCCACCATACTGTTGAAGAGCTTTTAATTTACCAGTAAACTAGAATGTCTTTCCAGGACACTATTTCAGAAACAATAACCAAGCTGAAGTACTGTAACCTTGACTCCTGCTACTTCCTGTTCCAAAATGATCCTCTTTCATCTGTATTAAACAGACTTCGTTATTTCACATGACACCAGGATTTAGGACTTGATCCAAAGCCCATTAAAGTCAAATGAGAGTCTTTTGATTTTAATGGAATTTGTGCAAGGCCAATGTCCCTTTGCAAGTCTGATTTTTCACCCATACACACAAGAAACCTATTTCAATGGATTTTGAGATTTTTTCCCCTCTCCATGGGGGGTGAATTTGAAGAAGAGTGGGGGGAATGGAATTTTAGGCCTGATTGAAATCAAATCCTCACTGAAAGCAGTTGTGATACTGAAATTATTCTAATGAAATGACATTTTAGAAAAAGATTATAAAGAATTGTGATAATTTCTCCCCATTGGCAGAAAACTATCCATATGAAAATGATCAGTTACGCACACCAGTACATTATATAATTCTGCATTTTTAAGTTTGCAATGTCACACTAATTCTTTTAAGTTTCACTGTTCTTTCTTTATTCAAAATCAAAGAGGAACAGTTCTCAAAATTTTCCTTCTCACACTTAACAATTTAGTACTATCAATTTAAATTGAGAAAACCATTTTAACATATCTTAAAAGTGAAGCAACTCCAAGTACAGGAAAATGTAGCTTTTGAAATAGTACTTACAAAGTTGCTGAACTAATGTAATATTTAGAAGATGGACTATAACTAAATATCAAGTAAGTATTAGGTAAAATTAGATATGGATGTTGTTGCAGTTATTAAACTTCATTATTTTTTATGCCAGAAACAAAAAATGAGTAATTCTGTCAATTCTTACCAGTAATGAAGGAGTGTTGATATCTATATGTTCAAAGACTGTAAATTCCTTCTTTAATTTTACTGGTAGAAGCCAAGGCCTATGCAATTCAGCTTTCACCCAATACCGCACACTGCCATGTCTGCCTTCGAATGAGGTAGCAAGTGGTCTGTGCAGGACACAAAGGTCAAAACTGAGTAAAGTCCTTCTGTCTAATAATGATACAATTGATCAGGTCAGCGATTAGTATATAGAACTGCATTTTTAATGCACTGTAGTACTTAATGAAGCATAATTTATTTGCAAAGTTTCCATATCTCACAAAAATTGAAGATTAAAGATGGGAGAAAAAATCTCCAATTTATCCTACTATAGTTTTGCATAGGTTTTAAGAGTCAATTAAAGAATTGTACTAGAAAATGCCAGGAGAGCACACATTTTCTTTAAGCTTAAGAGGCCACTTCCACATCTAGAGTAAAGCATGCCCTTTTGACTACCAATTTAAAATTACCATTAGTATCAACCAATTATAGTTTTGGATACTGCATTTTGTAAACCATTGTTTATTATTTACTTGGTCAGTAGCTCAACATCGGGTTAATTTTAGCTGTAACTCAGCACTTTGGTAGTTACGTTCACCTTAAGCAGAGTAAATATTCTAATTTGGAGTTCTGAAGAGAGGCTATTTTGAGCACCTTCTAATCTTCCTCTACCCTGACGAGACAGCTTAGATCATTTGTAATACCTAAGAATGTACATAGATAAGCATATATATGTTTATAAACCAACATATATAAAATCATCAAGACTATTCTGAAATTTGTTGTTATCAAGGAAGTCTATTTTAGAAGCTGGAGGAAAGATGATGCAGAAAGTTTTTCCAGACCTGTGAGCACTGCCTTTTTTACTGTGATATCATTAAATGAAACATAAAGTATGTTTATAGTTCAATTATTTGCAGTTAACAGTAGTCTTCTGTAACTTAATTTCTCTTTATTTTTATCTAAGGTTTTTTTTCTATTTTACTATGTTCTGAATACATTGTTATACATATATTAAAATAAATTATTTGCAACATTTCCATACTTTCCATAGAGAGGGATACTAGCCATGCTAGTGCTTTACTGTAATTATTTTTTAGTTACAGGTTTGACTTCTCTATTTGCACATATGAAATATGTAGGTTTTTTCCCTAATAATGCAATTACAAGGATTTTTTAATCCAAACTCAATGTTTCATTCTGTCCCATATTCTGAAGACCAAAAACCAGTAAGGATGATGCGCATCTTTCTACTGGTGCTCTGAAGTTTACATCCATTTTGGAAGTATTCTATAGACACAAAATAGCAAGTAAGTAGGCAGAGTCAAAGTTCAGGCTTTTAATACCACCCTTTGTTTTTCCAGTATTATTAAAAACTGGTTTAAGAGCTATTCCTTCATATCACTTAAAAAGAACATATGATTTGACCAATGCATGTGATATTTTGCTATCTGGCTGTTTCACTTCAAGCTAAGCATTTTATGTTCATGTATCTAGTGTTTTGGATTTGTGTTTTTTTTTTTTTTTTTTTTGTTTTGTTTTGTTTTGTTTTGTTTTGTTTTGTTTTTGTTTTTGTTTTTTAAATGCCCCTTTCAACTCTAGGGAAAATCAGTACTGGCCTTACTACTTTTTGTAATTGAGATTTTCACAGAATGCTAAATTGCCTTTAAAATCTCCATGTTCATAGGTCTTCACAGAAAATCTTACTGCAACAGTGTAGAAGTCCTGTGCTGTTCACTTTGAAACTGTCAAAGTGTTTGTTATCTGCAGATTCTGCTAAAACCAGCACCTCTAATAAACAACTCTAATATTAGGCAGTGAGCTTATTCACATGAAACTGCCAAATTTTCAGTGACTTTCAAATTTTTAAGGACTCTTACTTGCCTTTTACAGCAAAAGGCTCTTTTTTCATCCATATTCATACTCACTCTTTTCCTGTGTAATTTTACTGGAACTTGTATCTTTAGCTCATTTCCATATTGGTAACTCTACTATGTACAAATCTTACATCCACAGTGTCTACATTACCTATTTCAGACAGGAGTGGGGCAACAATTTTTATCTTACCAGAACAAACTTCTGCTCTTACCCTTTTCTGCTCTTACTCTTACTCATTTGCTTTCTAAAACAAATGGGATTAGGTAGGAAAATTCTTCTTACTTTATCCACCCATTCTTAAGTTTATTTCCATCGGGTGTTTCTGCATAAATGGCCAGCCTGGGTACACACATCCTGTCTGAGTAAGAACAACCTCCTTTTTCGTTGATATCTAAGTAAACTTGCCACATCTGTTCCAGACTTGAGTCCAAACAATCCCACTGTGATCTTATCTCTAGTTCTGCTGGTCTGCATAGCTCCAGTAAATGGCTGAGTTAGAAAGTATCTCAGCCACTCTGCAGAACTCCAGTGACAGTTCAAATTCCTCTCCCTCCTCTTGGGAAGATGTAATAGATTGGAATATCTAATTAAAGTCAATAGGACTTGGTCAAAAGAAAGTGAGCAACTGGGCAGCAGTGAGCTCCTTCTTTGTGGAGATTAAAAAAAAAAAAGGGACGTGCATATCAGTGCAAAAGCAACCTCTTCAGTTTAATGAGATTATGTTCTCTACTGCACGTTGGAGCACAATTCCTACTACCATTGAAAAGGTTTTCCCTCCACCCACAGCAGGAGTTTTGGTCAGGCAGGTGGGCAGCAGAGCCCTGAGTGGAGGACTGTGAGTGGGTACTTACGTCTGTGGAAGCTCAAAGCTGAATGCATATTCATGCCTTCCTGAATGGATGGTGTGAAGGCCTTCTTCTGAATTGTCATCATCTAAAAGAGAAATAAACCAACACACTATTCCACCTGACACATCATATATTGTATGGGCTGCTCTTCCAGAAAAAAAGCAATTTGCTCACACATTACAACATTCAAAGAACGTGATGTCCCAGAAACAAGGGTCTCTGGTCTGTTAGTTATTAATTGCGGGAATGCAGGGACAATTCTGATTGATAGAAACGTAGGCAAGATTGCCAGCTTCACTTTGCAGAGAAGCAGAAGTTAATTTGTTTTAATTTATCATCCTGCCTCTGAACACTGACAGAGTTTCTACTGCTGCCATTTCAAGGCCTCCATGCAAGGTCTGTGAAGGAAATCATGCTGCTTTCCACTGTGACTGCTAGTCAGAATGAACTAGAGCTGGCTCTTTATCAGCATTAACAGTACCAAGTCTGCTGCTTACGATTCAATTTAGTAATTCGACTTCTTTGTATCTCCTGCCTGGCAACAGTGTCCAGACATTAATCACACACACACAAAAAAGTGTGAGAAAGGAGTAAGACTGTACAAGCACCACCCAGAAAGTACCAGAGATTCAGGGATATAGGAAATGGCAAGCTGCCAGATTAATGCTATCTACAGCTAAACTTCTTTTTTTAATAGGTTAACTTGATCTTGCTCAGACAGCAAGACCCAGATACTTGCTGGTTTTATGCCAGGAATGCTGACCCTTGTTTATGGTCATGATTACTTGCCTACCTTGAAATGCCACAAGAAAATTGCAGTTTATTCTGACATAGAACCAGAAAAACGCTGACTTGGGAAAAACAGAAAGTTAAGTGAAAAATGACTGAGCACCTTGCACATAAAAAGGGGTGGAATTATAAAAGGGAACATAGTGAGACAAAGTGAAAGGGAACAGCTTATGTGTGACTGTCTGAAGCACTAATGGAGGCACGCAGGAGGGTTCTAAGTTCCTATTGTCCTACACAAGCGCTGATGCTCTACTTCCTGCAGTGCAAATACCAAACATTTAAAAATTAACAAAATAAAATTTTAAAAAACCTGAAAAATAAAATTAAAAAGGAAAAAAAATGCAGCAGCAAGATGTGGCAATAAATGCACCTTCAGCAGGCAACATTACCCAACGTAGGTCAGGAAAATGTGCTGAAAGAGCAACACAATGTGTCGGCGTGAAGGTGGGTTTTTATACTGTTGGTTTGCGTTTCGGGTTTCTTTAATAAATAGGATTTATTAATTTTTGTTTGATTTGTTCCGAGAGGTGGGGAGCGCTGCTTTCGGCGGTGGCTGCGCTGCTCTCCGCCCGGCTCCCCCCCTCTTCCTGCCAGCTCAGCAGTCCCGCCACGCCGCGGTAAACAAGTGCTGAGCTGTCAATCAGCGCGGGCTGGAGCAGGAGCCGACCGGCCTGAACCGGCGCGCGCGGAGCGCCGCCAGCCCCACCGCTCTCAGACGCGGCGTGCGCTGCGCCCGCCGGCTCCGCACCGAGGGCGGACCCTTCCGCCGCCCGCGCCGAGACCCTTCAGGGGACGGGACTGGCGACGGGAGGCGGCAAGGACGTGACTGCGGGCAGCGCGTCCCCCCGCCCTCCCTCTCGGAGGGGCTTCGTGCCGCGCCAGCGCCTTGGGGAGCGGCCCCTGCCTGCCGGGGGCAGGCAGCGAAACCTGCGCCCTCACCCCGCCGCCAGCGCCCCGCCAATCAGCGGCGGGCATCGCCTTAGCAACAGGGCAACAAACGGCGGCCGGCCAATCAGGGGGCGGAGGGGGGCGCGGCCGGGCCGCGGCTCAGCGCTCGGGGCGGTCATTGAAACGCGGACCCGGGTGCCGGCAGCGGCTCCGCGGGGCCCCTGTCCCGCCCGCTCCCACGCGTGCTCCCCCCGCCGCGGGCGGCTCCTATGTGTCTACACACTGCTGTCGCCACGCTCTTGGAACCCGCGGCCCGGAGGTGCGGGAAGTTATGCTCGGGCGAGTGATTTCTGAGGCGGTGGCAGGAGACGGGTGGGAGCCGCAAGTAAGCCACCTCGTTAGCGCGGAGGGTGCGAGGCACG
>VXAZ01003664.1:122597-150215 GCA_013399875.1 Gymnorhina tibicen
CCCGGGCTCTGCTACAGCGCTAAGCTCGGGAATAGTGGGTGATAGGCTCGGTGCCGCCCGGAGTTTTTCAAAAATTACATTTTTTTTCCGGAAAGAAGGAGAAACATCGCATCGCTGCAGAGTATATGATGCACATTTTGAAAAAAACGGGGCAAGCAGCACAAAAAATTACATAACCGGTTTTTAACATTATTTTCTTGCGCTGGTGAATTAAGTCATCGCTACCACCTGACGCGTGCGGCCAATCTACGCGGAGCGGGCGGCGCACCCCCCTCCTCCAAGCCGGTCCCAAACAGGATTGAACCGCTTCGAACAAAGGCTGCGAAGTTCGGGGGAAAAAAAAAAAAAAAAAAACCACAACAGAACCCCCGGGCCCCAGCGCTTCCACCCCGCCGGGGAAGGGGTCTACACTTCGTGGGGACACCACGGCGGCTCGGGTGGGAAGCGGGGAGCAGGAGGCCCTCATCTCCCCAGTTTTGGGAGGGATGCTCGCTCCCATTACGCAACACCACTTCCCCCCTCTCTCTCCTCCCCCTCCTTTTGCTCCCCATCAAGGGCTTTTCGGACACATCTTTACATCGGGGTGACCCTCACTGCCGAGCGGAGTGTAGGGGCGGCCCAAGGTAATGAAAGCTTTTTACCAGGAGGGGGTTAATACTGAAATGAGAAAAAAATTACACGTGGGGTCGTGATATGTCAAAATAAGCCACGGAGACTTATCTGCCAATAAAGAGCCATCCTGAAAAATTCATTGTATTATCACCCCAATAGTACCAAGAGAACCCCGCATGTGTCAGAAAATATGGTTTTTATGCTTTCACTGTGTTTCAAGATTTGTTATTAGGATTCTGCCAATTAAGTCCACTGCCTATCTGGCTGTGATTTTACAGCTGTTTTCCCCACGGAATGGCAAATCCTATTAAATATTACCAGAAAAAAAAAAAAAGGTAAAATAGTAGTAAAAAACTTATTAATAAATGGCCATGCAGAAGGACAAGTAGTTCAAGGGAGTCCTCCTGCTTGCAGGTACTTTGCAAATGCATCTCCTGTAACGCCATCGCCAAAATACGACCCTGGGCATGTCTGGTCTCCGATGCACCCATTAAAAAAGAAAGGGCTAAGCCGGGGTGATACAAAGATGCGTGCTTTTTTTTCCCCTAAAAAATAAAGCAGCAGTTAAGGGCAGCCCTTACCTCTCTCGTGGCCGATCAGGATGTCTTTATGGTTGAAATATTCCACTTCTTCGGTGTAGTTCTGTGTATAGGCAGTGTTGGATCCAGCATTCCTCGATTCAGTCCAACGCACCTTAGCGTGTCCCCTCGCATGGATTTTAAGGGATTTCACTCTAATTTCCCCAGTTACTTCTAGACTGACCCTTCCTGAGACTGTGTCCCCGCTAGAGTACACGGGGACATTGCTGTCATTCAGACAGTCAAAGCTTATCGTCAGACTCTTCACCTTCCCCAGCACCATGGTGTTACAGCAAAGTGTACAAAAATAGACTGTAAGAAAAAAAAAAGGGGGGGAAGGGGGAACCCAAAAAGAACCAACCCCGAGCCCCTGGGGCGCAGGGGTGCGGCGGCGCGGACCCTAGAAGCGGCTCANGCCCGCCCCGCGCCGCCCCGCCGTGGCAGCCGTGGCCCCGCCGCGCTGGGGACGCGCAGCGCTTGAGGAGCGCTGGTGGCGGAGTGTGTGCTGCCCTGCGGCCCGGCAGAAACCACCCGGTGATGCTCTGTTACTGGAGTCAGCGGCTCCAAGGAAGATGGCAGTATTCCAGCCTCTATACAGAGATAAAAGTTGTACCTCGCTTAGCAGACCTTGTTCTGAAACTGGCAAATTGTCCCTTGTGTTGGTCATTGGTTTTAGTGGTTTTGTTTCGTTTGGTTTTGGTTGGTTGGTAAGATTTTATTGCTTTTGGGGGTTTTGCGTTTGTTTGCTTAGGTTTGGGTTTTTCCGTTTTTTGTGTTTTTTTTTTTTTTGTGTGTGTGTGTGTGTTGTGTGTAAAGATGGGAAAGAAGAGAGCAAAGCTTGATAGGAAATGATGGAAATAAAATCCAGTCCTGGCTTGCAGGATATATTGTATTACCTGAGAATCCTCCCTGGTTAAAATTAGTCATCTGAGTTTAACTATTCCAGTATCAATGACTGCCCAAGTAATACAAATTACATTGCCACAAATCCCTGGAAACCGTTCCAACTGTTGACTATTTTTTTCATTAATTATTATTTTGGTGGTGCTGTTTTTCTGGTAAATGCTTTGGATTTGGTTATTTAATGCTGCATTAGCTAATTCTTGCACACTTCCCCACTGACACAAAGTTTTCAGTGAGAAGTATGATAGTGGTGTGTGACATTGCCCAAGCCACCATGCTTTGGGGGACTACACCCAGATATACCGCTAAAATTTCATGCCAACCGTTAAGTTTGCCTATTCTTGCTGTTTTCTCTCAAGTAAAAAAAAAATCGAATTGTCCTTGTTCTGACACCTGGTGGATATCCTTGTGCTTTTTTTGTGGCCAAAGCTGTTCAAGTGTCTAGCAGGTAAATTAAGACTTTCTATGCTTTTGCACCATCTCGTGGTAAGCATTCCTTAGCTCACTGAATCATAGAATCATTGAGGCTGGAAAAGACCTTTAAGATCCTCAAGTCCAACCATAAAAAGAGTACTTGCAAGATAAGCAGAGGTGATTTAATTCCTCTCCTGACAGTGCTTTTCCTGTTCCTCTCATGCTTTCAGATGCAGATAAATGTGTCCTCCATGAGTCATAGAAACCACAATTTCGTGGTCTCCAGTTGCTGTAGGACTTGTGAAAGCTGTCAGCCAGGTGGGATGCAGCTTTCATCCGCAGAGCTTGGGTCATATCTCCTGTCCTGCCAATTCTGGGCTGGTTCTTACTCTCCACCTGACCAAGGACAAATCTGCAGATGTGATAAAGACCAGTTGCATTTTGCAGGAAGGGGAAGACCCAAATCTGTTATCCCAGTAGATATTCATCTGGATTTTTAAATTTTTTTTTGTATCTAGATAGATAAGGAAGAGGATCATCCTACATAATTGGGGTCCATGTGACGTGCTTTGTATACTGGTTGCATTTGCCCATTCCAGACTTGTTGAAGAAGAATAAAATACTGTGCTAAGCTGCTGCAAATCATCCCCTGTATATAACCTGCAGACCTCATAGCCCTGTCTTACCTCCCTTCTCACTAGAAGCCGTCTCCTAGATCACGACTCTTTGTGTATGGCTATATATGATTTAAATCTGGACCTCTGAACAGGCTGATATGATTTAGTTAAGCCTGTGTTATGCATAATAAACTTTAGATTGACAGTACTGTATTGTATGCGTTTCCCGCGTCCTGCCAAAAGTCACACATATACATTCAGTCTCTGCTCTTTTTAATACTTCTCATAGTGTATTCATTTTACTTTTGTCCTCGTAAGTTACACGCTTCATGCCACCTTGTGGCAAACGTGGTGAAGTGCCAACGCTGCCTTTCACCAGTCTCTGGCCTCCACACTTCTGTAACTGACATTTTTCTGTGAAGCCTTTTTGTTAGAATACAAAAAATTTAAAATAAAAAATTTTAAAAAACTTAATTTTGCTTTTATTTAGGTGAAGAACATACTATGAAGTTTAGCCAGAAGTATTGAGCAGTTATTTTTAGATTTTTAGTTAACCAAATATTAGTTTTCAGGAGTTAAGTTTTTGCATTTGTCAAATGAACCATCTTCCAGTTAAATATTAAAATTTTTATAGATCCTGACACAGGATTTAAAAAATCCATTGCAAAGATGATCAGGTCTTACCATCTTAGATCAACAGTAGACAGTGAAGACTTTGTACACACATAAAGTATCAGGACCCTTCACTAACTTTTTACAGGCCTTGTGCATGATACAGTCCACATAAAAATCCAAATAAAGTTTAAAAAAAATTAAGTCCGAATTTCTTTCTTTTTTTTTTCTTCTTGTAACTGGAAATACCCATGAAGATCATGCTCTGTCTGTTACTAGAGTCAGTAGCTCCAAGGCAGATGGCAATATTCCAGCTTCTATAAAGGTATAAAGGTTATACCTCACTTGAAAAACTCTTTCTTGAGACTGGCAAGTTTATCTTGTATTTTCTTTTTCCTTTTCTTTTTTACTTTTCTTGGAAGTTTTTAAATTATTTGTCCTTTTTTAATTATTTTTTTATTAAAAAAGAAAATATTTTTAGTTTATTGTGTGCCTAGATTTGCACCTTTGTACATGCCTAGAACTCTCCCAACCTCCATGTGACCTATGGTACATTCATGCTGAAGACCATTCAGAGGTTAGGTCCCTTTAGCATCGTAGTATCTAACCAGTCTTCTCACTGTGCACTTGATAAATCTGCAAGGACGGGTGTGATGCACAGTAATCTTGAGAACAGTCATTAGTTTCTCTAAAAGCAAAGCCAGAATGGCTTGGAATGTTCTGACTGATTAATAAACTAGTGTTAGTAGGAAGATCCAGACTTTGCTCCATCTTCATATAGACCATCCTGGTTTGAGATTAGTCCTGGTTTGGTGTGGAGACAGTGTTTACCCTCCATGTTTCATTATGCAGCAGAGAATGGGCTAGAGAGAGTGTCAGAGCAGAAGCTATGTGTTTTCTGGAGGTTAATGTGTCCATATCAAAGGGAGGATCCTGAAAAGTAAACATATGCTTGAGGGTGGTTTCTGTATTTCATGCAGTGAATGAATGGAAAATGTGAAATGTTCTCATAATGGACTCATTTCTATTCATCCTTGTGTTTGATCCCAAATCCATTCGTAAAAATAAGAGAAATAAGATTTCCCCTCATCATACCTGTTGTGAGGCTGCATTTGTGAAATATTGTCACATTAAAGTGTAGAATGGTGAGATAAAAATGATGTTTTATGAGACTGTGGATCTACGTACTGAAAAGCTGTTTCCAAAACTTCTGGATTCTGACAGATGCCTACAGACCTTCCTTTTGGTACTATCTCCACTGGAACAGCTGTTCAGAGCTGTGGTAGACAGAAGAGAAAAATTTGCTAAAAAGGCTTCCTTTGGGCTTGATTTTATAGTGGAGAAATCATCAGTGATGGAAAGAAACTTGGAGTTTGTGAAACTGGTTTCTGATTTTGAAAGATTCAGGATCTGGGAGCAGCTTTTCCTGGTAATATCTGTATCCTTGGATCATAGGATTTATTATTGAGCAAGAATGTGCTGTATTTCTGATGGTTCTGTTTTCAGAAGATGCACACCTGTAAAGAAAGTATTCAGTCTCAAACCTCAAACTCTTTGTTCGAAATGTTTAGTAGTTTGATTTTTTTTTACTTTAAAATATTTTAGAGTAAGTTGAGTTCTGAGATGTATTTACTATTAAAACCAGAACTTCACATAACTATTAATCATGTTAAACTGAATGTTTGATTTGAAAAATAATTGCTGGTGCTGTTAAACTGAGAAAACAAACAGTTAAACACATACTTGAAGCAATGTCTCCTGGACGACATGACCAAAGGACAAGTTTACAGTTGCAATCAGTAATATCTAAACATGTGCTTCAGAAATGGTGATGAACAGTCAAACAGGGAACAGAGATAAAAACAGTTTAGAAGATATGTGGCCATGATCTGCACTGTTTGGTTGCCCCTGTTGTTACTCCCTGCTCCCCTTAAGGCTTTTCCCCCTTCTTCATCTGTAGGCTCTTGCCAACTCCTCCATCTCATGCCAAAAGGGCTGGCACTGTGACTAAGATGAGGAGTGTGCCTAAGCCAGTCTGAGTTGATTCAAAGACATTCAGTATTCAGCAGTCTTGACCCTGGGCGGATGGCAGGTACCCACCAAAGACACTTTATCACTTCTCAGCTGGACAGGGGAGACAAAATATCACAAAAGGCTCATATGTCAACATAAGGACAAGGAGGGATCGCACACCAATTACTCTCACAGGTGAAACAGACTTGACTTGAGGAAACATCTCTGCCTGTCCTTCGTCCTCAGAGTGAGGACGAAGCACTCTTCCCCTGCACTGGAAGGGTCTTTCTCATGGGAGACAGTCCTCCATAAACTTCTCCAGTGTAAGTCCTTCTCATAAGCTATGATTCTTCATGAACTGCTCCAGTGTGGGTCCCTTTCCATGGGTTGCAGTCCTTCGGGAACAGGCTGCTCCAGTGCAGGTCCCCTGTGGGGTCACAATTCCTACCAGCAAACCTGCTCCAGCATGGGCTCCTTTCTCCACAAGGCCACTGGTCCTGCTTGGAGCCTGCTCCAGTGCAGGTTTCCCACAGGGTCACAGCCTTCTTCGGTCACCCCCCTGCTCTGTTCTATACCTCCACGGACTGTGGGGGGACAGCCTGCCTGACCATGTTCTTCATCACAGGAGAGGGAAATCTCTGCACCGGTGTCTGGACCACCCCTTCCTACTCCTTCTTCACTGACCTTGGTTTCTGCAGAGCTGTTTCTGTCAGAGATTCTCATTCCTATCCCTGGCTGCAGTTGCTATTGCACTTTTTTCCTCCTTCTTAAATACATTATCTCAGAGGCAGTAACATTGTCACTGATAGGCTTAGGCTTGGCCTTGGCCAGTAGCAGGCCTGTCTTGGAGCCAGGTGCCATTTAGGTCCATGCCATAGGAAATGGCATGACCTCCATACCTGACTCAGGCACATGGTCATGTGTAAAAATGTGGGGTGGTGACTGCCTTTTTAAAGGTTTTAAGAAAATGCAGGATCATGAAATCCAAATGACCTAGGAGTCATTAAGCTACAAAATAAAGTAGGCCACAAACCGTACTGGGAGCCTAGGAGTAAAACATGTTACACAGTTTTCTGATCAGATTTGACCATACAGTTCCAGAGGAAGAAGGACTTGGCTTTGTGCTTGGGTTGCAGTGATACTAAGGACATGCTCTCATTAATTTTGCTTTTGCATCCCCTCTTCTCATGTTTATCTCCTTACTATGGTTTGCAGAGAAATCCTGTGTTGTATGTGGCTATACAAAGTCCCTTTTTTATGCAAAGTTTGTATTTTTGTCACAGGATCTTTCTGACATGCCATGACATTAGCTCAGTTGGTCAGATCATGGTGCTAATAATGCAAGGTAGTGAGTTCAATTTGTGTGGGCCATTAACTTAAGAGTGGGAGTCACTTACCCTTCTGGGTCCCTTCCAGCTCACACTATTCTGTGATTCTCTGATCCAGCAAAAGCACTAGAAAGATGTTTAAAATATTTCAGATGGAGTTTTCTGAGAAAACCAAGATTTTTTTTTATTATACTTTCTTTTGGTTTATCAAAGGAGACCTGTCAGCTCTATGTTTCAATATGGTAAGATACATACTGTGATCTTATATGCAGAAATAAGGTGTTATTCTTTTTGCAAGGCTTGTTGGAGACCTGAGATCTTGTATTAGACTAATTTTTAGTCTGGAAAAAGAACAGACCAGCTCAGTACACCAGCTCTTCCTTAGCATAGTTTCCAACCTTTATTAGAGCAGTATTTTTAGAAATAAAGTGACTGTGAAGCAAGATCAGTTCTGCTTCAGGCCAGCTCTTTTACTTCACCTTTCTGAGATAAACTAATAAGCACATCTAACCTGCCTTTATTAGTGAGATAAGCATTTCAGCAACAAGAGTGATGGTTATACTGATGGTGTAGCCATGCTTCTTGCTTTATTCCTGTCCCCTTTAAACAAAGTGGAAGCAATGCTTGTCTCCTTCTTGCTGATGTGTGCTGTTAAAAACTGAGGTCCCGGGCTCTTTCTTTGCTCAGTAGCTGTGCGGGGCTTGGTTTACATGGCATGCAGAGAGATATGCAGGGTACTCACTACTTCAAGTCAGCCTTCATGCCCAGACCAAAACCAAAATGTCAGGAAGTGTGACAGCAGGTGTGAAAGTGCTCAAACACAAAAGCACAGTGCAAGGTGGTCTACTGCCTGTTTTAAGAATTTTTGGTGTCACATCCTCATCACATTCACAGGGAGGAATTTCTTCTTAATACCCAATCCAATCTGTCAATTTGAAGCCTATTGTCAAAAGTCCCTCTTTTTCCTTATTCCATCTAATTAGAATTCAGACATTGGGCATTTGTTCGCTACCAACCAACCCAATGGGACACAACCTGAAAACATATCACAATTATGCCATGATGGCACTCTGTTTGTATGACATGTATGTCCATGGGCACACGTGTCAGATTTGTTAGAGACAGTTTGCAAGGCAGGGCTACTCCTCTGCTGCATTCATAGCAAATGTGTGGCAGATGACAGCACTTCATCAGTGCTTTCCACACAGGAGGCAGCTCCTGGCAGTGTGCTGGGTACTCATGGGGTTCAGGCATCACTGTGCAGTGATGCACAGTATGGTCCCCAGAAGAGACTTTTGCATGCTGTCTCTGAAAGATCGTATGTCTGTAGGCTATGGTAGTTGACATAATTACTTCTGGGTTCCTCTCAGGTGTTCTGTTTTAAAAAAACAAGAGACCAACCTTTATAGTACTTTCAGGGGTTTTACAGGGTTGCTTTTTTGTTTTGGTTTTTGGGTTATGTTTTGCATATGTGTGGGATTCTTTTCATATAAGGATCATATAACAAAAGGAGAGAGTCTAGGCAGATAAGTAAAATTGTAACAAATGTAATTTATGCAACAATATTTGTACTATTCCATTCGTGTGGTAAAATGTGTGTGCAACTCATCTTTTCATGAAACCTGACTTGCCAGAAAATGCCTTTTTTTTTACCCATCTAAAGTTTTCCCATTTCCAGGCTGTGGATCCAAAACAAGAAGATTAATTTCCCTGCCACATCAACTCAGCAGTTATGCAGCAGCAAGAAAAGATTGCTCTCCGTCCTCAGGATGGTTTGTGGGCTACCACAGATAGCTGGGGATGCAGAGTAACATTGCTTAGGAGTCTCATTCACAGATGCTTACTTCTCCATACATGCTGTGTTTGGACCTTGCAGGGGTGCCTGGATTCAATCATGGATCTAGGCATTTAAGAGAAACATGTAGTTAGAGTTTCTCTCTGCTTTTCCAGGAAGCAGACCGCCAAAATTGATCAAATGGTATTTTTCTGTGCAGAAAGTACAGTAACAGAGATCTAATCACAGTATATATGTATATAAATGAATATTCCTTGTTATGTTCTAATGCAGTTGGCATCTCAAAGCTCATCTAAAGGCATCCTTTCAGGAGAGGAGATACACAGTCCCTTGACCCAGTCACAAGCAGACAGAAGTGTTTTCCTCTGACTCTCTTGCCCCGAAGTCAGAATAATCACATATTTTAGGTAGGGTTTGGTGAGTTTATAATTGATAAAGGAGTTAGAATAAACACATTTGTCCCCCTCCTCCTCCTCTGGACCTTCACCAGAGAATCTTTGTGCACATCCATATTTCCTTGGCTGACCAGATTTATAATAAGTCATATTATGCATGGTGAAGGGGGGATGGGGTGAGGCTAATGACTAGTAGAGGCATTGTTATGAAGACACAAGATGATCTGTGCAACACTGATGTGGATGAACTAATATATTGAAATTAGCAGCATTCTCCTTCACTTCCATTTTTGACTGTGATGGTGACATGTTTACTAAGGAATAGAAGGTTCAGGCTTTTCTCTTATTCCAAGAGATTAATCTTTCCAGATGTGTCATGAATGACTCACTGAAGTCACCAACAGTGTAGAATACAGAACATGGAGATTACAAAGAAGTGAAATACTAGGTGACAAAACTTGTAATAGCATTCATATGTTCAGATCAATGTATATTATGCAGCTTAAGTCTGCTCTTTTTCCTTGAAGTTTCTGTGTAAATTAATAAACTCATTGTGGATTTAAGTATCTCCCATGAGTTAATCTTGCACACTGTGAAGATTGCAAAAGAAGAGTCTTTTTCAGCAGCATGGCAAAATTATATTGAGAAATATAATGTAGCTGAGCAAGTTTGAAGATAGTGCTCTGCTGAGACTGTTGCTGTTTCATTGGACTGCTGGAGATATTTAAAATTACAAATACACTGAAGACAGAAACTAACACACCTCTCATTTGAAACTACTTAAGAAGACCATCACATGCACCTTAGTGTTATGCTAAGTTTCTGTCACCTGCATGGCTGAATCTGAATAACAGGTGTGCTACCTGCTGCCTTTTCACCCAACATGGGTAAGGGTTAAAAACAGCAATTTAAAAGAGGAAAAGAGATGTTGCGTTTTAATGACCCATGTTACTTGCTAGCCAAGAGAAATTCCTTGCACTCTGGCAAAGAGACACACAGGCATATTTCTTGGATTGATTGTGGCTGGTGCACAGAAGGAGTCCCAAAAGATGTAATGCTTCACTGATAGAGGGTGTTGATTTATCCTTCAACAACAACTTAGAAATTGTTTCAACTTCTCTACTTAAATAAATCAGTCAAGGAAGGATCTTGCTACTGTACAACATATGGAGTTGTCATTAGTTTTTATCTTTGAAACTGCTGTCAGTATCTCTTGGGAAAGGGGCACACAAAGAAGGCAGCAGAGCAGTAACTAACATTAGGGAGGGATAGATTAAGGGAATAATATGGGCCTTATTAAGGGTTATATTAAGCAGCTAAATTATGGAAAACATGATGAATGTTGCTGACATATGTTTTCATTCATTAGGGCCAAGCAACTCTCAGATCTTCAAGCTCAAGCTCCTTGCTAGGGTTTGTCAGTGAGCCTCAGGTGGCTTCAGTAAAGTAGTTTTTAAAATTAATTGATGCTGCAACCTCAGAAGTGATCCTCAGGAAGAGTTGGAAAGGGAGAAAGTCCTGTTTCCTGCTGAGGAAACAGAGGAAAAAAAAAATCCGAAATCACCCAACAGTTTCATGTCTCCTACTGTTAGAGTTGACAGGATGCTTTTAGCATTCTTTTTCTGTATTTCCATTCTTTTTACTTTTTTTTTTTTAATTGGAAAAGGTGTAAACACCCTTAACATTCTACAGTTACATGAGAACGTGAAGTTGAGCAGAAATAGTCCAAATATAATGAAAAATTAGAAAAGTGGACAAACTTGATTAATGTAATACACAGTTTCGGCATACTGCCCTTCCCAGCCATCAACAAATTGTTATGAAACTAACCCTGAGTGATAAAATGCTTAAGAAAATTTTTTTTGAAAAGTTGCTGAAGAACAAGAAGTCCTAGGGCGAGGTCTTTGGCAAAATTCATGTATGTCATGTCCCAACTACAGAGCTATTTATTATCATTCACCACAACTGCTTTGTTTGTTCATGTAAAGTTTTGGTTTTATACATGATTATGTGTAGTTCTATATGAAAATAAATCATAGTTAGCAATTGTGGCTTAACTGAGTGAGTCTGAGAAAATTCTAGAGTTTTTTTATCTACCAGCATAGGGTTTTTTTTGTAGATGCATTTTTTCCCTGTTTTTAATCCGAAGGAAATTTCTTATGTACATGACAATATATCCACAAATAATAGATTCTACAATATGTACCTGAGTAAAACCATTAAATAACCAAGCTGAAATATATTTGATATTATCACAAGTAATAGGGAGAAAAAGCAACTGTCTTTAAAGGGGAAAAAAAAATGTCCATACATTGTTTGACTATATATTAAAATAATGACATTCTTTTTATTAAAGGAGAGCAGTTAAAACAGATGATAGTATTCCTGTAGGACATAATGCANTTCAGCAAATATTTAGAGGAGAACGAAAGAAGAAGACAATGAATCAGAATACGGTGAAAACTGGGAATACACTGAAAAGCTTTTATGGCAATTCATGGGAGCTATGCTTATACTTATCATTTCCAGGCCATATTCATCTCTGGTGTGCTATATTAAACTACTATTTCACTGAGCTCGTTCATATTGAGGCAATGTGGTAATATTGCTGAAACTGCCAATTTTCATTTCAGGTATTTATGAATTTTGAATAGGCCTTGAATTATGTGAGTGAATTTTTTTTTTTTTTACATGTCTACTGGCTGTAAGAAAGGAAGGCAACAATTAAGTGATTTTGAACATTGCAGGAAGCCACAGTTTTGCGCATTAGCTGGGGTTTATTGCCATCTGGTGGCTATTTAGTATATTTCAGACAGAGCAGATTTGTTCTCATTTTGTGTACTAGTATTCATATAATTTCAAAAAGAAAACATAAAATCAGCAGGTGTATAAAAAATATTGCGTGCATTTAAAAAAAAATTCCAATATTATCTATCTAATATTATATATATAAAAAATCCTCTATTAACACATAAGGTTTAGGTGTTATGAGATAAGGACACATAAACAAATGCAGCCTAAAAGTCCTGTTGACCTCCATAGTCATCAAAATACAAAGTGCAGCTTCAGGTATTTAGAGTTCTCTAGAGTTGTAGCATAAGAGCCAAAAGTAATTTTCAGTGATCATAAAATGAAAGAAAGTAATTAAGATCTTGAGGTGCTCTTTGAATTAGTTCTTTTTTGTAAGAGGGTACTGGATCTGGTTAATGGTTGTACTTGATAATCTTAGAGATCTTTTACAATCTTAACAAATCTATGATTCTATAGGGTACATTATTCCTAAAACTCAACTGATGTTTCTACTTCAGCATGTTTGTTTGCTATCATGCCTCCTACACTTAAACACTAATGGCAGATGCTATTTGTTAATCTCATTGATACATTTGTGTGTTTCACTTTGCCATTTTAGTTTTATATATGGTGGTACTTCTATCAGAAATGTAAGTTTCAGTGTAACTAAAAGTATCACCTTGAGATTTCAGTTTCATTCTTCATATGCAGAAAAAGTAACTCTTATGTAAGGTTTGTGATTTTTTCATGGCTTGTTAAAAGCAATCATTAACAGTTTCTTTGTAGTCCACCTTATTTATTCCATGTGTTTTTAAGAGAAAGTCTTTCAGGAAGATGTTTAGATCAGCATTGTGATACGGTTTTATGCAAGTGTATTTTAGACAGGGAGAGGAAAAGAAGTCTATTTAAGTGCAAACTCAGAAAAAAAAAATGCACCCATTTCTATTGACAAAAACTTCTGGATGAAAATTCAACATGATCCTTGATTCAACAAAAAAAAAATAAACATCCTAACAGTAGGAAGATAACAAAAGGGGAAGACCCTTCTCAAAATCACCCTTCTCTAAATGTATGTTTACAAATCTATATGTTTTTTTTAATTCCCTATGCCTGCCCCATGACGTGTGCCTGTGTTTGGACAGCAGGAAATAAATAGAAAGTAATT
The DNA here is from genome assembly GCA_013399875.1 of Gymnorhina tibicen. NCBI lineage: Eukaryota > Metazoa > Chordata > Aves > Passeriformes > Artamidae > Gymnorhina > Gymnorhina tibicen. The sequence goes on from VXAZ01003664.1 coordinate 135,820, forward strand.
TCCTTTTCAGTGATACTGCTGATGCTATGTCCACTATCCTTGCTGGGCTCTTGCTTTGGCGTGTGATACTTTTTTAATTTGGTTATTATCTCCCAGCTCTGACACTGATGCTATTGTCTGCCAGGTTTTCCTTCATGCAAACTTCCATCTTTATTTCTGCTGCTCTCTGAACTCTTTGGTACTTTGAGCCTCATTAGCTACAGTCTTTTTTTTTTTTTTGTCTTCTTGACTGTCATCCATGTTTCTTCAATCTATACTGGAATAAAAGCAATCTGCTATATCTGGTATTGTTATTCAATTGAAACCTTTAAAAATAGATATCTTGATGTTTTCTAATTATTTATTACCAGAACAATGAAATATTTGAAATATTTTGAAACAGGCCTCTTCCTGCTAGTTTTTTTTAAAGCATATGCCTTCCTATCACACAGCACTGCCAGCAAACATGCTATCCCCTTCTCTATGTATTTCCTTTTATGCCTCTCATTCTAGTCATAAAGATGGTGTTAAACAGGGTGTCTGCATTTCTCTAAATGTAGTGAAAAATCACTGTTTTAAAGCCCAGCCTTTCACTCCTGCATATTTTACAGAAGAGTCAGTATCTTGTAACCTCCAAGAGCAGCACCTTCAAGGTAGCCAGCTCATCTCAACTGAGTGACAGCAAGATGTGGGACCATTGCTAGGATTGCCTCTCCCAGCTGGATTCCACTCAACTCTACCTCCCTCACCATGGCAGCGAGGTTGATTTGTACCTCAGGACTTATCTGCATAGCTCGTTGTGGACCTTTTTCACCTTTATACAAGATCTCCTTTTATTGCCTGATGAAACACTTCTGAGCTCCTACTGTTTTTACTTTTAGAGAAAGCAGCAGGGTTGTTGGTAATTATGGTCCTTTTATATTTACACTAGGGATGGTCCCTTTTTCTATTCAAAACACAGAAATATGCAAAATGCCCTTGTATTTCAGTTCTTACCTGGAATGTGCCCTAACCAAAACCAGGAGCAGGACTGAGTACCTGCTATATCAGATTTGAGAGTTAGGCTCTATGTTTCTGTGTCCAAGTCCTGCCCCTGACAGGAATGAGTCACTGTAGTAACTAGTGGGGGAGGGAATAAAAAAGAGTAATGTGAGATAAAAAATTGTCAGAGAAGATAGCCCAAAGTACACTTTATGTGACATGTTATATAAATCTTTGAACTGATGCTGGAAGTGACATATTAAGTTGAAGATAATTATTAGTCCATCACTGAGTATGGCAGTATATGTAATTCATTAAATGCTGAAGTATTAATTAATGTGTTGGAACTTAGTAAGTGGGTAGTTGTGTACCTCCCAGTTTGATACTGTAGGTCTATGGTAGTGCCTTTTTGCAGCACACTGGGGGCTAAACCAGTACCCTCTTTCATTATGATGAAGAGCAAGACTTTCATGTTGCTGTAGCCTTTAATGCCTAGAGGTCATGCTTCTGCTCAGCAGAGGAACTGGCTCACTCACCAACAGCCAGCTGGTAGAGTATTTGTAGGAGCATTAATGCCAGCAGACACACGTTGAACAAAATATATTAAGACCTTGCTTGCCATTTGAAAGTGAGCTTGTTAGGAGTTTCAGCCAGGGGAACAAAGATGGGTATATGGAAATTCATAATTTAGGGGTTTTTAATTCCTGGAAACTAGAGATACACTAGGATATATAGGAGAGGTAGATAGATTAGATAGATAGATAGATAGATAGACAGATAGATAGATAGATAGAATAACACTATTTAGGTTAATTAGGATAGTGCTAGACAGTGTTACCTAATCAAGGATGACAGAAGTTGTAGGTTCTAAAGAGGTTGCAAAAGAGCAGCATGGAGAGATCCAGAGGCCTGCTTCACTCTGAGGATCAGAAGAAGTTTCCTGATTCCGCCATTCATTCAGGGATTAAAAAACATGGATGTGTACCAAAAACTCTAAGAGTTGTAGTGAATTTGACTGCCCAAGGAAGCATTGCTGTTCTTGGAGGAATGAGTGGTAGTGTGAAGTTAAGTGGAAAGAGGGAGTTTACATATGAGTTTATGTAAACCCCTTAATTTATAGTACTTACAACCTGAGATTGAAGGAAAGAGCAATTCCTTGGGTAACAGGAGGTGTTACCAAAGACTTTTCCAGTGCCAGTCCTGTTAAAGGAACAGTTTTATTGAGAAAATGCTTTTTCTGTATGTGATAAAACTATCTGCTGTAGGGTATCAATAAAGAGATCATAGCAGAATTAAAATGGCATATAATAATTCAACTAATGGTGTTTGAGTTCTGGTTTGAAGATTAAAAATTTATTAAAATACTTAGAGAGACTGGAGTTCTACAGAGAACAAAGAAGCCTTTAAGGCTTGGTTTTCCAAAAGTCAAGTACTCAGAATGCTGTGGTGTAATGGAAATCTTCAAATTTACTGAAAAGCATGAAGTGGAGACTTCATAGCACCTTCCAGCATCTGAAGGGAACCTGCTGGGAAGCTGGAGAGGAACTCTTCAAGATGAACGGTAGTGATAGCACAAGGAGTAATGGGTACAAATTGAAAGAGGGGAAATTTAGGTTAGGTATTAGGAAGAATTTTTTTACTGTGGGGATGGTGAGACACTGGAATAGGTTGCTCAGGGAGGATGTCCCAAGTCTGGAAATGTTCAAAGCCAGGTTGAATAAGGCCTTGAGCAACCTGGCCTAGTAAGAGGTGTCCTGGCAGGGGGGATTAGGGCTCGATGATCTTTAAGGTTCCTTCCTTAGCTGCAGATCCTCCCTAATGATCTCATAAACTAAGTAGATGTAAATTTCTTTGTTGTCATCAGAGTCCATGAAAATTTCACACACACACACACACACACACACGCGCATATTTTTCTCCCAAAGCACATTTTGTCTAATTTGCCTGCAGAAACTCATATGATGCAAAAGTCAGTCTTGTTCTTACTGTGCTACTTTGATTTATTCTGTTTGTTACATTAGATTCTCCTGAGTTTTATCACACTAATACTCAGTTCTCTAGAGGCATTTGATATATGTACAATTTAGAGAATGAAGTTAAACTTCTAAATGCTGTTGTCAATGAAAATAGGTGGTTGCCTTTGAGCAGCCTCAAATCTACTTAAGGTAGATTTCTCAGTAAAGACTCTGTAGGAATTATAAATCAGGATAAAAAAGGAGCCCTGTGATATATATTATTCAAAAGCAAAATTTTATCAATTTTTCTAGTCTTCTAGCTATGTAAAATGAGCAAAAAATTAACTCAGAAAAAAAGTTGGTAAATTCATATAGGTCATGGAACTGCTGGTCAACATTACCTTTGTCATGGTAAGGACAAGAAAAGCCCTGGGTAAAACATCAAGCTTACTTTTTTGGTGTTTCTTGAACCTTTTCTTTCATGAGCTCTAAATTATGACTGTCAGTGGTAGAACCTATGGCTGTAATGAAACATGTTTGCAAAGCGTATGTTGCATGCATGGAAGCCGCAATAAAAATGCAAAAGCAAATAACCTGTGGTGAGACCTACGCTTGAAGTGAAACAAGTGTTTGTAAAGTGCATTGTGTTCTTTGAATGGAAGACACAATGTAAAGGAAAAAGCAAAAAAAAATGCCCTGGTTTTTGAGCAAACAGTGCATCAGAGCCCAAAGCACAAAGCAATTTTTAGTTGCCCTTCTAGCCCAATGCTGTCAGGGTTCTGTCCAAACAGTTCTTGACTGACTCTCTTACTCTTTAGAGTCAGTAACTCCAAGGGACAAAAACATTCTCTATCCTGTCCGAGGACTTAGTTTTCTACATGGTGTTTCTGTAACCATTTCAGGAACTGATTTTTCTCCTGCTGTGCAAATGACATCTTCTCAGCCATTCCTTATGAACTTGTCTGGCCAGTTCTCTCTTCTTCTGCTGAATCTTCAGCCAAATGATTCAATAAACATTTCTTGCATTCTTTTGATTGTGTATGCATCCCTATTGTGATGGTCTGGGATAATTGTCTAATTTTTCCAAAAGGAGCTTATAAAAACATGAAAAATATCACACAAAAGCAAACTGGATTCTGCCTTGATTGGTCAGGGTCATCCCTCACTTCATTATAAGGATTATTTTTGATGCTGTAATGTAAATGCCCCCAAATAAGTTTTAGTTTTTGATGTATTTATGTACTGGAGAAGCTCTTTACTGAAAATCATGTCTGTATTTTTATTATAATTAAGGATACCCTGCTTATTTAAAACAAGTATATCCTAGTAATATTCTGCTCTGAAACTGATGGAATTGGTTGCTGATTTTTAAATGCTATGCCTCAAAAAAGCTAATTCCTCAGTAGTAGCTTAACTTGTACTAGTGTGAAGGAAGAATCAGAATGTTTGTATCTCAGTACCTACATTTGTAGACATATATATTTTAATATATGCAAAGCCTTCTTGCCCCTATGTTTGGCATTTATGAGCAGCAGCAGTTAGGTAGCCAGTACCAAAAAGCTCTGGGTGAATCCTTCGGAAAATGTGTATAAGAGTAAGCTTGGAGTATGAATCATTTGTTTCAGATTCCTTCCTACACATGCTGTTGTCATTTGTTTAGCTCATTTGTTTAGCTACTTGTGGTGTGCTATTTTATACTCATTTACCTTTTCTGTTTAATGATTTGTATGCATTTATTTGATTGTGGTTTCAGACACTCTTTCTACTGCTGTTCCTTACTTCAGTTTATATGTGCTGCACTGTTATCAAGCCTCATCTGAAGGAAATCTCTGATGGTTCCTGCGAGGTAGAGGAACAGGCTGATGATTGCTTTTCCCAGAAAACGCTTTCTGAACAAGTCTGATTTGCTACAACTGCTTATGGCACCCTTGTGTTGCAAAGACAGCTGGATTTTTTTTAAGTTCTTGTAGTGGACTCTCTCCATAATTTATTTACTATGTATCACCTAAAATATTAAGATATTGAGTGCATGCAATTTTTATTGCTGTATAGCTTCAGCAAAAGACTGTTTGTAACAGAAATTGCCACCTGTGAGTCAGATAAAAGATAAGAAGCATATTTCAAGAAGGTCCCTGATTAGGGTTTGAACTGATATCCTTCATTTTGTGTGGAGAAACCAACAAAACAAGCCTTTTAAAAGCAGGTAAGAGGTACCATAGAGATTGTGCTGAGTTAGATGGTGTCATAGAAGAAGAAGCGTGAAAGGAATTATAGCATCAGGTTGCTACTTGGCCTAGTTAAGGTTTGGGATGTCACCTCTATATGCAGGATGTTTTTGCATCTCAGAAAATTTTAAAATGCTGCATTTGAATTATTGAAACTCACAAGTTGCAAGTGTGGTGCAGCAGTTTTTATCTGGAAAGATCTAAACATTCTTCTCCAATAGCAAAACCTTGCTGAGCAGGTCCTCACACAAGAACTGCAGCTGGCTCCTCAGTTTAAAAGTCCTCAGAAGGCAGGGAGAAGAGGTGCAAGAAACACCTCATTGAGGGATTGAAGCTTCAGTACAGCCCATAGCAACAGCCTTAAATATGCAGAGATGGAAGTGTATGTGTACACTACAGAAGAAGGCAGGAAAACAGATACTGGTTTATTACTAATCACAATTCTCTCTGTCAAGTTATGCTTCTTTCAAGTTAATTAAACAAAAAGCTCATCAGAGAAAGAGGCTGTGATTCATCTTGTACATGTAGTGCTTCACACTGCCAGTCCTGGTCTAATAGTCAAAATGGAAGAAAGGATACATGTCTTGGTGTGTGTGTTATTTTTATTTTACAGCTAACAATGTTCAACAATTCATTCACCTGTCAGCCTGATTTTCCCATGAATAGTGACATGACTTTTTTGCCCTGTTTTCCTTTTTTTGGGGATGCAGTGTTTTCTGCCTACACTATCCCTTGGGACACATTTCAGTCTCTGTTATTTTTCCTGCTATATTATAGTATTCTGGTTTTTCCCATTCACTTTTCTCCTTTGTTTATTACTGAAGTGGGATTTCCTTTGTGGCTTTTTTCCTCTGCTGCCACTGTATTTCTGTATTTTACTTACCATTACTTTTGTCTGCATCTTTTCCCTTTCCTCCTGTCTCAACAAGATAGGTTGTCTCTCTGCCCATCTGCTGCTACTCTTCATCTTCCCATATATTGTTTCTGGACTAAATCCAAAAGAGTTATTGTGATACCACAAGAGCAAGAACTGCAATGTTTAACTTCTTCATGCCTCTACCAGACAGCAAGACCAAGCCTTTGTTAAATCCAGGAGTGTAGCTCAAACTCCTGGGAAAGACCCATAACTTCTAAAACTTTAAGTTTCCTGCAGCAAGTTCATGAAGAATGAGACATAGGAAGGGGTAGGATTTCATACACAGCATACATAATAAAATATATTTTGTATATGTGTTCTGGAATTTATGCATAAGTTTTGGAGACGTGGCAGAGCTCAGCCTTTGCTTTTATTCATAATGAGTAGTTTTCCCACCTGTTTAATTACCTTTCTAGAGCACATGCAACTTGCCTTCACCACAGTACTCTCCACACCGAAGAATGGCAAAACTTGCAGCTCTCCTGTTGGCAAAAATAAAGCTCCATTTACCCATTACTGTGAGAAAGAGTTTCTTCTGGTCTTTCTGCAGCAACTACACTGACAGTCTTCTTAGGCGGCCACTTAACAGGTCTCTTCCCTCTCAGTTCATGGACACAGGCTTCCAGCTTAGAGGTGGGCTCACCATCCCACTTCCTCATGTCCTCCCCCTGCTCACACAGAAAGAACCAGAGCTGGCTATGTGGCCTGTTCTTGGGGCTTCCCTTCCCTCTGACTGGGGTTGGAGAGGATCTCTTGGGCTGCGCCTAAAAGTTGGGGTGGTGGCTCGTAGGGGTGAGGGAGTACCCAGAGTTTCTTCTGCATTTTGGAGCCAGGAGGACACCACCTCTACAGATGGTGCATCCATTTGCGGGTAGTACAGTGCTACCAAGGTGCTGGAATATGACACAGGGGCACCTTGAACCACCTTCCTCCACATAGCGAGTGTACAAGGGACATCCTCTGGATCTTAGAGACACTGTCATCCTTTAGATCACTATAGACAACTTCCAGCACTGCTAATTCTCTCAAGTACTGGATACCTTCATCTGCATTGGTCCACTTCCCTGGGGATTTCACAAGATCTTCCTTAAATGGGTATCGTGCTCTACACTTGAGAGAAGCCATTTCCAAAGGCTGCAGATTGCTCCTTCCTTTCCAAGTCCTCTTTCAATTTCCTGATCCTTAGCAAGAGATCCCAGCTGTTGGGCTTCATGACCTTCTAACTACTGACTGTTGCCCCATTATCCCAGCATCACAGCAGCAATGCAGAAATCCGCTCACCTAGCTGGCGGCTGTAATCTTTTCACCAGTCTCAAAGTTCTGATGAGGTCAGGGACCGAGTAACTTCGGTTGCCTGTTTAACTTGCCTTACTCCCTTCGATTTCTTTACTGATGGGCCTGCCTCTTGATCTAACCCCTCCTCTTCTTCTTCCTTCTCTTCTTCTTCTTCTTCCTCCTACTAATTGGTGGGATGGGCCTGAAACTTGTCTTGTCCATCTTTTTGTTTTCACTACTGGGGCAATCACTGTAGTTGCTGTGGTTTGTGTCCCTGTCTCAGCCATAGTGTCCTCAAACGCAGTTTGGGTCCCTGCCTCAACTACAGTCCTCTGAGAGTACTGAACGCCCAGTACAGGGCGAGAAGCTGCTCACATTCCTGGGAGTAAATGAGGCACCCTTCTCTCAGTCAATGGGCCAGTTTGTTAGGGTTATTTACCTCTTTGGAAGTAAACTCCCAGGCAATGGAAGGTTATAACCACCCTAGGAACCTGTCCAAATCCCTCCATACAACTTTCCACCCAGGAACTGGGTACTTCAGGGCGGATTTTAACAGCTCCTCACCCAAGGGATCTTTCCTTCTATACCAGGGTGATGACAAATTCCACGAATTCCATAATGTAGCAACGATGTTGGCTAATATTATTAATAATATCAGGAAGCTTATATAAGGATTGGCAATGACCATGGGAGCCTGCAGTAAAAGATCATCCATATTCACCCCGGGCAGAGAGAAGGAGTTATATTCATTCATAGTCATTGTTTGTTTCAACATGTTCCCAAACTTAGAAATAAAGATAAGCTGTGTTGCTGCCGAAGGCCGTGTATCATACAAGAACTTACTACTTGAGAGCTACTATTGATAATTACTAGAGCATGCAATATATATATATAAAACTGCCTTTATCTGGTCCCTGTTCGGGCGCCAAAGAGACTGTTGTGGGTTGACCCTGGCTGGGTGCCAGGTGCCCACTCAATCGCTCTATCACTCCCTTTCCCACTGGGACAGGGGAGAGAATAAGATGATGGAAAAACCAGCAGGATGAGATAAGGCAGTTTTATTACAGCAAAAAGAAAGAAACGAGTGGGGATCTGTGCGTGCAAGAGCTAAAGAGGGAAAAAAAATAAATCAGTCTCTACTTCCCATCAGCAGCGATGTTCGGACACTTCCTGGGAAGCAGGGCTTCAGCACGCGTAACGGTTCCTCCTCTCTTCCTTAGATTATGTATCTGAGCTGACGCCATACGGTATGGAATATCCCTTTGGCTGATCTGGGTCAGCTGGCCCGCTTGTGTCCCCTCCCAGGATCTCACCCACTCCCATCCCCTTTGGTGAGGGGAGGAATGTCAGAGGGACAGCGCTGCTCGGCAGTAGCCAAAACACCGCTCTGCTACCAACACCTGTCCGGCTACCAATGCAAAGCACACCACCATGAGGGCTGTGAGCTTTACCGCAGTCAGACCCAAGACAGAGTTGTTTTCTGTTCTGCTTTTTTTTTTTTACATGAGTATGAAATTCAAGATTTGTTGGGCCAGAGGAGTTTTACAAAGCAATAATGTAAGAAAAAAGGTCTGACACCTATTCCTGAGGTAGTAGTATATGGATAACAGAATCTTGAGTTTAGACTGGAAAGAAGAATGGTTTCTGACATGAGCGGGTGGGAGAGACCATGTGGCACACTGCATTTACATACCTGACTTTTTCCCTTCTCCCAGTCACCACTCCGTGTGTCAGAATAGCAGAAGTTTAAAAATATAGTCCTAAATGTACACATTATGCACACGCTGTGATACTTAGAGAGCCACCTCTGTACTGGAATCTGATCCAAACACGATGCATCAAGCTTGTGTAAAAGATCTCTGGGTTTTTTCTCCCTTTTTTCCTTTGTCAAGAAGCAACCACAGTCAGCTGTTCACAAACCCTTCATCCGTTACCAAGTTAGGTTTGTCATTCTTCACCAAAAACAGTGTACAGTGAGCACTGATATTCAGGAACCATCTGTGTGAAGGTTCAGAAGAGGGCACCCAAATTATGATTTGGAGTTTTGGTTTTCATTATGTAGAACAGGGAAGGTCAGATTGATACCAGACACATGCACGTACTTTCCCCCCGCCATAGGATCAGAAAAAGAGCCAAAGATTTAAATTATTTACAAAATCGGCAATTCTTTATTCTCGCCTTAAAAAATTGACAGGATGTAGGAACGTGCTAGCCAGCTGTACGACAATCATGCCTCCCATATGTCCAAGACAGGTCCTGTTCAGACCCTCAGAGTAAGCTCCCATCCCTTATGCTGAAGGTGAGGGTTGACAAACATGCCAACACAGTTGCTGTTGAAGAGGTCTGCTGCAAGGGCAGATAATTTCTATTAAGCTTTAGAAAAATTTGGGACTCATTGTGACAAAGTGTATCACCAGTCTATTTTTTTATTGAGTTGAAAGTAAAATTTTAGATGTGTGGCATTTAAAGACTTGGGTGTGATGTAAGCGGAATTTCAGTACAGCAGTATATCTTCTTAAGAATTATTCTCCTTAAAAAATTTAAATCTTACAGTAATGTGCTATAAATTACTTTGAAATATTTATGATTTTACAATCAGCAATTCCTGTCTATTGACTCCAGAGTTACACTGCTGTGTTTCTAGCTGTAATTTAAAACCAAAACAGTACCTGATTATGAAACACCTACCACTGAGTCTTTGAAGTGTCAAAGTGTGTTGGGTTGCTTTTTCTTAACATGCTAAGTTAAAGTGCAGCTTCTTTGAGAGGAATCAAAAGTACACAGTCTTACAAAATATTCCTGCAATGCCATATTTTTTCATGGCCATAATTTCTAAGGGTATGGTAATACCCCTAAGTGACTTGCTTACAACGTGGTATTCCCTGGAGAGTCTAAATCAATCAGTTTTAATTATCAGATGTCCATTATTCAGTTAGCCTTGCAGAGAAACTTCGATCTGCGCTTTCACCAACTTTTTCCTCTAACCAGCATTAGTGTCTAACAGTCCTCTTGGTCCTCACAAAATGGTATTTCAATTGCAACCTCATTAACTGTTAGTGCATGATACTAGATATGAAAATAGAACCGGAAGATGGTAGCTAAAAATTATGGACAAAGTAAAAACTCCAAAGGAGTCCAAATTCTGTAAGCATTTTGCAGATCATTTAGTTAACTCTGAATAAGGAAATTGTTTCTTTATGAAGCCAACTGGTGCAGCAAAAAATATTTCAATATTTGACAAGTTCTAGGTAGATGATCTGAGGCCTATAGCTGGGCCCTGGCTACTGTGTATCAGACACCGTTCATAACTAGACAGCACCTTCAGGGGGAGGAAGAGGAAATCAGACCAACAGCCACTGTGGCCACTCAATTGCAGCTGAACTGCAGGAACAGCCCTTGCCAATAGAAGAGGAGGAAGAGGCAGGGCCAGAGATAATCACTGATCCCTGTCCCTGAGTGAGCTGCAAGGTGTGCAAGAAGATTTCAGCTGCCAGCTGGGTGAGCCACTGCTGAGCTGTCTGCTCCTGTGCTGCAATATCATGTTATGAAACTAGATGGAAGTGAAGCCAAGCAGCTGGGATACCTGTCCCAGGATGTGGGCATTGCCAAGGGCATTGGGAAGAGGACAGAAACTCTCAGCCTCTGGAGGTGACTCCTGTCAAGGGTGAGAGAAAGGTACTCTCTCAAGGGTGATCTAGTAGTGCACCCAGGCAAGGTGGGACACCATGGGGAAAAGGATCCAGTACCTGAGAGAATTAGCTGTGCTGGAGGTAATCTATAGGGATTCAAATAACGAGCAGTCCCCTGTAGATCCAGATGAAGTCCAGTGTACACAATCCATGTGGCAGAAACAGGTATGGAGCTCATCATCATCGTACACCAACTCACTGGCATTGATGTCCATGAAAGAAGGAAAACAAACTGAGTTTTCGGTGACTACCTGACTTTAGCAATATGATGATCATCTTTTTTCCTCCCTGCTGACCTGCACCCTGGCTGTGGAAAGACTGTCCAAGACTGTGGACAGACTCAAAAGACTTCAGCAGATTAGAGAGGAAATGTCCCATGCCCCTCCAGTACAGACCAGAGTCTCTGCTATTGGGAGCAAGCAGCCCCTGCTCAAGAGAGAGGGTACAAACCACAAGGTAACCTGTGGATTTTGCTGTGTGACCACAGAGAGGACATGAGGAAGTGGTATGGAAAACCCGCCTCTGCCCTGGTAGCCTGGGTGCGTGAGCTGAGAGGAAGAACAACCACGTCAGGAAATTCTTCAAGGGTAAATGCAGCTCCAGTTTCCAGTGGGCAAGTCCTCAGACAGAATAGAAGGTCTGGTGTTGCTTCTGGTCCTGTTGAAAGGATCTCCAGTTCCTATTTACAAGAAATAGCAATGAGTGGTATGACCAGAACTAGAGAGGCCCTGTCTCCAGCCAGGTGGAGGAAAGGGACAGTAGAATCTACTGGACTGTGTGGATCCAGTGGCTTGGCATGTCAGTCCCACAGGAGTATCAAGATTTAGTTGACACCAGCACACGATGTACCCTGATGCCATCAAGATACATAGGGGTAGAATCCATCCCTGTTTCTGGGGTGACAGGGGGATCCCAACAGCTGACTGTACTGGAAGCTGAAGTGACCCTGACTGGGAATGAATGGCAAAACCACCCCATTGTTACTGGCCCAGAGGCCCTGTGCATCTTGGGCATAGATTACCTCAGGAGAGGCTATTTCAAGGACCCAAAATGTCATCATCGGGCTTTTGGGAGAGTTGCTGTGGAGACAGAGAAAATTAGACAGCTGAATACCCTGCCTGGTGTCTCAGAGGATCCTTCTGCAGTGGGACTGCTGAGGGTTGAAGAACAACAGGTACCAGTCACTACCACAGCTGTGCACCACTGATAACACCACACCAGCCAGGACACTGTGATCCCCATCCATGAGATGGTTCCTGAACTGGAGAGCCAGGAAGCGGCCAGCAAGACTCACTCATCCTTTAGTAGTCCTTTACAGCCAGTGCATAAGTCCAGTGGAAAGTGGAGACTGACAGTGGATTACCATGGTCTGAATGAAGTCACACCATCGCTGAGTGCTGCTGTGCTGGACATGCTGGAACTTCAGTACAAACTGTACACTGTACACATTTTTTACACTGGCATTAATATTGCTGCTGTTACAGTTTGTTGCCTTATTCCATTGCTGTTTCCAATAAATTGCTCTTATCTCAGCCCGCAATTATTTACCCTTTGTGACTCCAATTCTCCTCTCCATCCCACTGTAGGGAGGGAAGGAGGTAGGGAGGAAGGGAGGGGGAGGAGTGAGTGAGAAACTCATTATTTGGAGTGTTTCACTAAATTGGGGAATACCATTCCTAAACCGTGAGAGACCACTGAATATTGGTTCTGGAATATAATTCATGAAATTTAAAAGTACATCATTAGAGAATGAATATGTGTTTTCATATGTCTCACACTGATATTATCTAGTCTTACATAGCAGCTACAGGAATAACAGATAATAAACAAAAACCAGATAATTAGCTATACCTTTTGGTTTACTGTGATTTTAAGTATTTTAGAAGGTTTTTATTGCAAGCATGTTACTTATGCTGTGGAAAATGGTGATACGCTTATTTGCAAAGGTCCAACATAGCCAAATTTGTGTTTCATCTTAATGAATGTGGCACAGCTCAATTTAAAAGGTCTCTCATCAACTCCATTTGTGGTAAGTGGAAAGCTTTGAATGTAACTACTTGAGCAGTTTTTTAAAAATATGAGAGTATTTTGCCATTAAAAATTGTTATCACAGGTCAAGACCTAGAGACGTTAAAACTGTGAACTGTAGAAGAGTGTACAAAGTAAGAGAGAAAATTAGGGTGTCTCATAATGTTGCTGGTTTTTCCTCCAAATGGATAATAAAATAAAATATGACCTTCTACAAAAAGAGTGAGAGGAGTTCACTACTGGACCTGTTGAGTTCCTGAGATACAAGTAGTCAAGATGATAGGGTAATTAATTGATACAACATTAAATTTCTATACTGAGGTGGAGCAGGGAGAAATCCTAAAAATATATATTTCTGTCCTACAAGACAAACTTTTTCTTTAAATAAGGGTATCCTTCTTTCTTTCTTTCTTTCTTTCTTTCTTTCTTTCTTTCTTTCTTTCTTTCTTTCATTCTACCAAGTCTAACTTATTTTCAGTGAAGATATCACAGCTGAATTTCATTTTTTAAATAAAAATGCCCTTTTAAATAAGCTGGGAAAACGGGAAAAAATTGTTGAAATTTTTAAAAATATATTTTAAAAAATATTTTAGTTTTTTTTCAGAGAAAATTCAGTTTTTCACAGGTTGAAGACCAGTTTATTCCTTATAGATACTGGAAGCCCTGGACAGCCAACCAGATGAGGAGGTGGTGGTGCTGGGAGCAACTGAGGGAGATCTAAACAGCTCCAGGGAGTGACTTGGAGCATGACAAACAGGGGCATGGCACCACAGTGAGGTCTTGAGTTCTCACAGGTAGATCAAGCAGGAAGGTCTCTCTGGCCATCCAAGAGCAGCCAGTAGAGGCAGAAAAGAGAGTCGGTAGCTGGTAAGAAAGAGCAAAGAGAGATCCTGTTAGCTCCAATCTTATTAGTGTACTACATTAAGCCTCATCAGTTATGGTGCTGACACACCATAAAGCTCAATCCACTATAGCTGCCAGGGCCACTGAACCAGTCACGTCAGAGGCCTCTAGACAGACAGACAGACCTGCTGATGGGAGATGGCTGCCAGGAGTGCCTGATGCCTCTTAGCAAGGGTGGGTCAACGAACAGCTCTTTTGCAGAAGCTGTGTTGTGGTTGAGGAGCTGTGTCACCAGTGAAGAAGCTAGGGGTGAGGCAAAGGCCAGCTTGGCTGAAGAGAAATATTCTCTTGGAAATAAGGCAATAAAAGGAAGGTGTATGCCCAGTGGAAGCAAGGTCAGGTGAAATGGGAGGAATACAGAGATGCTGCTGCCACTGTAGACAGAAAATTCATGCAGCCAAAGATCGGCTGGAATGCCTCTTTGTGGACTGGCTGGTGGAAGAAG
>VXAZ01003668.1:0-155978 GCA_013399875.1 Gymnorhina tibicen
ACCACAGACAGGCTTGCTATCACAGTCCCATTTAAATAAGCCATAATGTATTTTGGCTCTGTGGAGAAGATACAATTTTAGATGTCTTCTTCTCCCTTCCTTTCCTCTTCCCCCAGTCTCTTCTTTGATAAGCAATAGTTTGTTCAATTAAAAGTAGTGAAAATTAAATAGCTGCCAAGGCTGAAAATAAAGAAGTCTGCACAACTAGGCTTGGACTCAAAGCAGAACAGAGAGAAATAGATTTCTTCTGGAAGTGTGCAGTGACTGAACCTCAGACCTCTGTGAATCACTCTCAAAGGAAATGGACTAAAAGCTTGTACCTGAGTAGGAGGTATATTATTTCAATAAAATTATAGGATGCCAATGTAAAATGTTCAAATTACAAGAAACTTTCATGTGGTTTTAAAACAAAACTACAGATGACATAAACATGAAAAGAATTCTATACCTTTGCTGTTTAAAATTCAGAAATTTAATGTTAATGGAGTTATTTTAACATTTTTCAGAAAATTAAGTGAAAATAAGATAAAATTGCAGTAACCTAAGGGAAAAATGAACAGTAGTTGCTTCCAAATTATTCTGGGCCAATGACACCTCAGTGCTGAACTTCTCAGAACCCAGGCATAGCTTTTTTGAATCATCTTGGTTGTAGATGGAATGATTTACTGCAATGCTACATCTGTAGATAAAATGAAGAAAACTACTTCACTGATCATGGCTTTAGTCCTTCTACTCTCTACTTCGATTTTGNTCCTTCTACTCTCTATTTCGATTTTGACAGAGGTGAGTTGCAAATGTGTGTATTCCCAAAGAATAAGAATGAATTGCGTTAGATATTGCTTACACACGCCTCAAAAAAAAAGATTTTTAAAAAAGTCTCCTTTTTAAGAGCCCTGTTTTCACAAGATGAAATTCTGCATTTTTTGGTATGTCTCCAGCCATTCATGTGTTTGCTACTTGTGCAATTTTTTGGTTAATTATCAAAATATAAAAACATCTGCACATACTTGAAAATATATGCTATATCTCCTTCTTTGCTGACTTAATATTAAAACTCTAAATTGACCACTCTCTACAGGTTGAGGCATAAATTACAAACCGACTATGAATTATACCTGTCAGTATTCACTGGCATGCATAAACAAAAACAAATTTGGGCTTTTCCTGACAGGATTCAGTATTCTTTTTCAATAAAAACTGAGATGTAAATTAATTTAGAAGAATTCTTGCCTTACCTCTTATGTTTAAGGTGGTAGTTTCAAACTTGCTGCTTTAATTCAAGACTTTGAAGGACTCAAAACCAAATAATTTTACTATTGTCATTTGCCTGTGCTCTATTAGTGCATGGAGGCTTGGGAAGCTGTATTGCACAGCCCCATTGTGTTAGATATTTCTTACACATGCTTCAAAAAAATGATTTAAAAAGAAAAGTGCTTAAGAGCGCAGTTTTCACAAGATGAAATCCTGCATTCTTTTGGCATATCTCCATCCATTCATTCTTATTCTTTGGGATTCAAGTTGAAAAATCTGTGAACTGGCTACTTTTAAAATTTTAAATTGCATATGGTTTTACAAGGCAAGGAATCTCTGCCTTTTTGTCCTTAAGAAAGTAGTTGAAAGGCTAGATACTAGTGAGGTATGGTATCTCAGCAGGAATTTTATTGGAAAGCATGGTAATTCCACGGTGCAAGGCAATAGGTACTATTGCTGTCATGTTGTATTCTGACAAATATATATATTAACTTGTGTCGTTACAGTAAATACACATCTTCAGGCCTGGCATTAAGGAGAGAGTTTACCTTCATTATTGCTCTTCTGATAATTTTTTTGTCAAAAAACTAATTTGTGTAAATTCCTGCTTAGATAACTTTGAAAAGTAGTCCTCGTTTTCAAATTGTATCTTCAGTCATATTTTTTTGTAAGAATGGAAAAAAAACCCAAACTTTGCTGCTGCGGAACATGTGCTGCTCAACAGTCTTAATAAAGTTAGGTAAAAAAATAAGTATAAAAGGTGGTTTTGCTGAACAAATGTCTACTTACTCCTTACTAAGGTGCCCCAGAGACTGTTCCAGCCTTGTATCTTGTTTGCTTTTAAAGTAGCTACTTTGTAGTCCTTGATCTCAATGTGGCAGTGTCTCTAAAAAAGTAAATGTACTCTCAGGTTATTGGATTCTAAATCATTATATTACTACTTTTAGTGACTGTTGTCTTGTTAGGCTTGTTAGACTGCTAGGGCTTGTTTATTAAAGCAAGTCCTTCTGGCCTCCCATCCAGTTTGGGAGATTATCTCCATTTAGGAAAATGCTCAAGTCACTATTCAGAAAGGCATGTAAAACATGACTAAGAATACTCCTGTACCCTTTTCCTGTGTTGGAATGATTCTATGTTATCTCATAAACAGATAATGAATAAATTTTATATACAAACTTATTGGACCTGGAGTTTACATGCAGTGGTGTCAGTGATATATTTTGGTCTGATGTCCAGTAGAAGTTGAGCATTCGTACTAACAAACAAAGTAGAAGGAAGAATGGATGCCCAGAAGCCTGTTGATCAGTGCTTTTTCCCACATAGTGTTTAGTAACACTAAAATAAAAGTATTTCAAGGAAGAAAAAATTTTAAAACTTTTATCATGAGGGCTGATAAATACTGATTGAATGGTAATTTTTCTCCCCCTATAAATACTTTAATTAAAAATAGGTTTTTGTATAGTTCTGCAGTTCTTCAAAGTTTTCATAACTTTGAGCTGACTTTCATCTCTGTTCAAGTAAGTTCCTCATGGTAATAACATTTTATAGCCTTTCCAAGTTTTCATTTTCACCTATTTTATGAACACCTTCATAACAACGTAAAGGGCTCATATTCTATGCCAAAATGCTAATCAAATAACTCTTCTATTACTAATAAAAAATCTAGGATTTTTTTCCCCTTTAACTGAAGCTTCTGTATATATGTATAATAGATTTCCTGGTGAGACTATCAGGAAAAAAGGATAGAAGAGTTTGTAAATCCTTCTCCTAACTTGTTAATGTTGTATTTCAAAGAATATGAAATCCATGCATCAAAGCATGCAGTATGTGAGTTTAAGCATGTACTTATGTTCCTTTATATTCTGCACGGTATTAAAATAAGAAATTTTAAATTAAATATATATTTAAGAGTTTAAATAAGTGTTAAATCACTGTTCCCATTGGGGTTGCTGTTTTGACAGGCATGTAATGATTAAACACCTTGCTGAATTAGAGTCTTAAGCATCTGCCTAATTTAAGCAGTAAATCCTATTGAAGCAAATGAGTCTTATCCCGATTAAGACTCTTACTGAACTGGGTGAAAGTGAGAGACGGATAATCCTGAGTAACCTTAAAAGTCTGGCAAGCAGGCACTGAAATGAATTCAGAAAGTGAAATATAAATTATAGCTCCCCAGCTAGCCATGTCTAGAAGCACAAATTCCAAATGGTGCCAATCTCTTTATTTAGCAGATGAATCATGCTGGAGAACAACTGGGGAATAAATCTACTAAAGTAGGTAGCTACATGTAACCGGAAAGAGCAAAATCATGTTAACATGTAAATGCTGTCAGGGCAGGGACTGGGCTGTGCTGGGTCCCAGGGGTGGCTCAGGGCTGCCCTTGCCCTGAGCGGGGCTGAGCTGGGTTCCCATTGCCCAGACTGTCTTAGTCCAGCTCTGGGAATGCCACTGGGGAAGGGGCTGACAGCCCCAGGGATGGTTGGGTGGCTGTGGGGGAGTTTTCACCTCTTCCTTGGGAGAAGGGAGCAGGCCATAGTATGCAAATGTATGCAAAGAAATCTGGACTGGCTCTGACAAGGAAAGGACGCCACCACCAGCATTCCACTTGTCCCAGAGAGAGCTGAGGATGCTGATGTGTCCATGATATTCCCCAGCTCTCTGCTTGGGGTACACCACTGGGCCCACACAGGCTTCAGGAACATGGGTGTACCATAGAAAGAAAGGGCTAGGAATGTCTTTTTAAATATAGTTGTACATAAGTATATGTGTAATGTTTGCAATCACAGCAAATTTTCTGTATTAGATTATTTGACCCAACTTAATGTCAAAACATTAAGTAGGCTGATAATAAATTCTTGGCTCCACATATGTACTGTGCTCACTTTTACCCAGATTGAGATTTTGAGTTTGACATTCCCTCCCAGCAGGTGTTGGTAATGCACATTTAATTTATTGCAATAATGTCTGAAAAGCACCTTAATCCTGATTCACAAGGAAAGTGAGGAGAAAACTTGCAAATTCAGTTTAAAGAAATTAAAACTGAGAAAGCTGTGCCATTGCCTGATCTCTTCTCTTTTAGTTTTTAATGCTTCTTTTTTTATTTGCTAAAGAAGACTACATTTCAGCTGAAGTCTGTCAGGTGTCTAACTACCATCCAGGATAACATTTTCCATAGATGTTTTGTTGTTTATCTGGGGTCCCTAGGAAAGTTAAGATGCAATAAGACACATGGTTTTGGCAGCTATTGCTCGTTTGCTGTTCTCAGAATGACATTAACTGCTATAATGTTGAATTTTTTTGTTTTGCTTAGCGTAGTTTTTGAGGGGTTGGGTTTTGGTTTTTTGTTTGTCTTGGTGTAGGATTTGCGGGGTTTTCTTTTCTTTTTCTTTGTCTTAATAATGAAACCACTATTGGTTTTGGGAGTGGATATGGTTTTGTTTGTATTTGTAAAGTATCTGTTGATGCTGTTCAGAGACCAGTCTCACTGAGAGTGAGAGTTTTCAATACTTTTATAACTTTTCCTTCAATACTGGCTTGAGAGTTTTCAATACTTTTATAACTTTTCCTTCCCCCCCCAACACATCAAACAGTGTCTTTTGGTCATGGGTATTATTTTAACCTAGATGTTTTAATGACCTACTCAATAGTTCAGCCCCAGAAGGAACTGGGGTGTTAGGACCTTTCTTTATTAAAAGGCAGAAACAGCTGCAGTGGTACTTTTTTTTCTTGACTGCATGTTTATTTTTGCTTCTGTAATCCGGAGCACATGGAAATTCCTAAAAACCTTTTTAGAGCATCCCTTAGGATTTCTTTCATTCCATCAAGAGAAGCAAAGGTCTCATCATCTGGACTCATTTGCTTAGAGAGAGATCACCTTCTATCTAATTTTCGTGCCTCAGTGTGTGATGCTTAACTGAACACCTGGAGGAACAGCATGTCCTTTCTCCCAGGTTCAGGTTGAGAACTCTTATCTTGCTCCCCACAGAAAACTTGAGTTTCAAGTGTTTATATGTGTGCTTGAGTTCTCTCCTATCCCCCTGACAACTGATTGTTCCTGTGTTTTAATTCATACTGTGCTTCCCATCAGGCAAATTTAAAAGAGTAGACCTGTTTCTATTTAAAGTTCTGTATGAGTACTAAGAGACAGAAGGAAAAAACATTCAAACAGACAAAAAGCACAGGTAAAAATGTTTTCAGATTTTGAAGGAAAGTGATGAAAGAATACCTTGGTAAAATCTTATTGGTGTGTGCTACCAATAAGGCTCTTGGTAAAAGAGAAATATCATTCAAACAATTCAGGCCTGCAAGTTTCTGTTATAAACTTGTTTTGGAATTTTATCATGGCTGAATACTTTTTTTTTTTAATATATATATATATATATATGAGATTCTACACTGAAGACCTGGTTTAGCATTCTTTCCATTTTTGGAATGACAGAATACACTTTAAGGCGGGGGAGGGGGAAATATTGGTTCCAAATTGGAAAATGTGGGGTTGTTTTCTGTCATAACCACATAGTGAAAGAGGTTCATAGAGAACTGAATATAGGTAAAATAAGACCAAAAGTCTTATCGTACCATCAACTTCTCAGGTCAGAGGTAAACATACCAATTCACATTTGCCTTTTCTCAAAAAATTAAATTGAGGCATATTGACCTGCTTGTTTCCCACCATGTAACCTGTGCTGTGGAAAAAAGAAACCAAAACTTCCTGAACTTAGCTCTTATTGGAGCCTTGCATTTTGTTGTCTCACACTGCCCTTGTTTTCTTCTTCCATGAAATCAAATTCTATTTCCTAATTATGACAGAAAGAGAACAGCTGAGCTATTACAGGCTTTTCCTCTTGTTGGATTTAGCAATCCAACACTTGATGTACTTGATGATTGCAGCAGATGTCTCTGATTTGAGCCTTTTACCTCTTTCCATGGAGCAAATGTTAGGGATGATCATAACCTGGAGACAAGCCCACAAATACCAGGATCGATGCAGTAGGATGGCCAGCAGCCCCAGGAATCCAGCCATTAATCCCAACAGTTTAATTTTCTGATCAGCCATGCTCACTGCATATTTCTTTTTTTTGTTTTATAGCATATTGTGACATTCTCTCTCCTGCCTGCTGCTCTTCCCTCTCCAGAAATTTCTTCATTTATGTCTAAAGACACCATTTCCTTAGTCTGAAGGGACTCTCCTCTAAATCCTCTCCTCTTTGTTGGGGACATGGACAATTTGGTTGAAAACTCACTCAATTTGCAAATGACGTGAAGTTAAGTGGCTTGATGTTCACCCTGAAGGTATATCATTCAGCAGGATCTTAACAGGTTTGAGAAATGGTCCCATGTGAGCCTCAGGGGATCCAAAAAGGTCAAGCGCAATGTCCTGCACATGAGTCAGGGCAATACCCAGTACACGGACTAGGCGATGGACGGATTGATAGCAGCCCTGTGGCGAAGGACTTGGATACACTGGTGGAACTAGCAGTTGGCTAATGCAACCCCACAGGTGTGTGCTGCTGGCAGGGGTGGGGATGTGTTCTGTATTTATTAGAATGATTTCAGCTGCCACGGAATAATTGTTCAGAGTGATCTGCAGCAGAGACACTAAAGGCTTTTTCCTCCTTGTAGAGCCTTCAGGAAAAGTGACAATATCTACGTCTTAGTGTCCACTGATTACAAATAAATACACAAAGTAAGCATTCTAAGTTCTGGAAAGGTAACTCCTGCACATCAAGTAGCACAAAGAGTCGGCTGCAGGGTTTTGGCTTTGTTGGGAGCTCACAGTGATTGCAGGCAGTTCACTGCCAACCTTCTGCTGCGATAGATCAAATAGGAGACCCAGTTACAGAAAGTGCTAAATACTGTTTTGTGCTAAGCCTCCATTTGTTTATTAATGACATTTGTTTGGATGAAATATGCGATTTTGTTCCAGGTTAGTGTTCCAAAGAATATAACAGCTACTTCCCAATTTGGTGTGCCCCTAGAGGAATGATAAGTGTACCACAAAAAGCTCATGTGGAACATGCTTTTATATTAACAACATTGTATAAAGAAACATGTGGTCATTTGAAGATTGTTTCCAACCTGGAACTTTCTGGCTTCTCTGTAATCTGAGCAATATTTGGGGGTTTTTTGTTTGTTTTTCTTTTTTGATCATCAGGCTTTTGAATCATCAGATTCCCCAGTTAGCATTACTAGTTGCCTTCAAGGATTTTGAGATACATCATTTCTGTCAGGTTCACAAATTTCTGTGGCTCCTTAGAGTGCGGGTGTTGGGCAAAATCTGAGTGTATCAGTCCTTCAGTGTGGAAGGGTAATGAAAACATACCTTTCTTTTTTCTTCCTGAATATTGATACGGTTTTGTCCTCTTCCAATTTTTGTGCTGCTTGTTGACTTCTCAGTATTACTGCAGACACCTTTCACTAGATCAGGTTGCTTCAAGCCCCATCCATCCTGGCCCTGAACACTTCTAGGAAACAGGCATCCACAGCCTCTGGAGAAGAATTAGCTACTTGGATAGAGCATTTTTTAAAAGAATGGTGGTCCAAGCAGCTGAATTCTGAGGTGGAAATACTTTTTCCCACTGAGGAAATCCTGAGGATAATGCTGACTTAATTAGTGCTGTGAGGTTTTCCAAGACTTTCTTTACAGAAAGGGACAGGTGGTGCCAACCTTTAGGCATTGAGTGGATGGAACATTGTATGCCATCTAGAATGCTTCCCTCTTTCCTCTTGAATCAGTTTGAGTCTATCCAGAAATGGTATGGGCTGAATTCATTCAGGAATTACTGCACTTTGGAAAATAATGAGGAATGCAGTTGGGATATATTATATCTTTCACAGTAAATAACATGTTCTCATTACTTCCTTCATTGTTCTGTCTGATGTTGAAGTTAAAGGCGAAGTAAAATTCGTATTTGAGTGGTTCTTTGGAATGATCATCTGGGGAAAATGGGAAGGATATAAAGAGCAACTCACAGGGCTGCCTAGGTGAAGGAAAGCTACAGATGTTTGTTTTTCTTTGCCATGCTCATGAGTTATGCATATGTGCAAGTGCTATCTTGTCTCACATGGTTGGTGGTTGAAAATTGTATCTGTAGATGTAGTTCCCATGAAGGAAAAAAGAGCCAAATTTAGTGCTGTCTCAGCTATCTTCTCTGAGATTTTTGAGGTTTGATATGGTTATCACCAGTTTGTAAAGTTTCTCAGAAAGAAAAAGGTTAATAGCCAGGGAGCTTTTTAATTTTTCTTTTTTTTTTTTCTTTTTTTTTTTTCCCCTGCGAAAATAGTTATTGTGTTCTTGGATATTTTGCTTCTGTGAAGTACTGCACAGAGACACTTCAAGATGCTGACACCTGAGTGCATGTGTGGGTTTTGAAGATGTGACGCAAGGAAAACATTATCCAAAGAGATTAGGAAGGTTATTTGCCTAAACATGGTTTTAATAAATACTCTGTGGTCAATGCAAGTTCTACTTCCATATGCTAGGAGATGAGATGCATACACTTGTATATATATATATATATATATATATATACACGACTGTGTGTTCTGCTTATGAACTGTTCTTGAAATCACAGTTCAGTTTGAACCAAATTTACTAGAGGGCCTTTTACTTGAGAACCACACAGTTTGGTAAATTTTGGAGGGAACTGAAAATGAGGATTTAACTTGCAGAAGTGGAATTTCCAGCTGGGTCCTGCCTAGGAGCTGGCTGGCTGATGGGAATACAGGTTTTGTACACAGAAATCAATGTGGTATCTGCACACAGTTGCCCAATGGAGGCCCAGCATGGAAGGGCACAGGGCTGAGCTGGCAATACCGTGAAAGACTGAGGGAAGCACCAACATGAATCCATCGGAAAAGTCTTGATTAAGTTTATAGCACACAAACCTCTTGCTTTATTGAAGTTTGCTAGTGCAGAGGGCTGGATCTATTTTATAGATAATGATTTGAACATTACTTATGGCATCTGTGTCATTTTGCCTAAAGAGGGGATAGGAAGAAGTCTAGAAAGATTTTCTTAGTCTTGACCATTTCTATTGGACCTCTTTAAAAAAGCTTTTTTCTCTTTTTTATTCGAACATCATGACTTCCATTAGTTATGGGTGCAATGATGAATAAGTTTAAAAAGGAATCAATTTCATTAATCCATGGCATGTAATGAAATGTGCTGTATGTATAACAAAAACTGATGTTGGGAATATGATTCTATGGAAATGAATCATTCAGGGTTTGTTGTAAAGGATAGAGATATTTCTAGGACCTTCAAATGTAATCCTGAAGGCCAAAAAATTTTGAAAGATTGTGAAAATGAACCACTTCTAAGAAAAAATTAATTAGGTCTTCTTTTAACTCAGGTATGTTTGAAAAGGACAAAGTAGAAACAACACATAAAATACTAATGGTTGACATAAAAGTGCCCAATTTTAAAACTTTACTTGATAGTAAAACTTTTTCTTCTGAAATGATAGTTTAACATTATTTGCAGGAAAATGAATGCTTTCTCATAAATTTTAGAAGTTTTTTTTTTTTTTACTTTTAAAGCCAAAATAGAAGTATTTATGATTTTTCTGTTTTGTGAGGAAAAATTGCAGTCTTTCAGATACTTTCACAACTGTGTGTTGCAATATGTGATACTGGCCCCATCATATACTAATACAGTGAAAACTTAACACAATTGTGATACTTCTCTCATTTTGTCAAAACATTGGCTGCAAAATAGAACTGTATTATAGAGAAAGTAATGTTTGTTGACAAGGACTTTTATGGGAAAGAGGAGAAGGTTACAAAAAAGATGAAAATCGAAGAATAGACCTGTCTAATACTTTGTGTGTGTTTGTGTTCTGTGTCTCAAAGAATAAAAAGTACAGTGAGAAAATCTGGGAGGAGGGAAGAGGCTGACATGAAAAGGAAAGAAAGCATTAAGTTTCATGACTCCCTCACTGTCTGTTAGAAATACTTCAAGCAAAGTGTGACTATCTCTAAAGGGAATTTTAGCTCCTATTGGCAGTGAATTTTTGCAAAGAAGCTTCTTATTTTCCCTATGGAACCATATCTGAATTTAATCGCTCTGGTAAGCAATTGGTTTCTTTTATGGGCTTTAATTCAGTATGCTTTATGGATCCAGACCTTTCTTCCTCATGTGAGTTTTGGCTGGATGAGGCGAGAGGAATTAGGCCCTAAAATACCATGATACTCAGTTTAAGGGGATTCTAAATCATGCAATAAAAGCATTTAGAGGCTCACGGTCTCCATGGCATGCATATGTAATTCCCATAGATATTAATGGAAATTCTTACCATTACTTTCAAGGTCAGGTTTGTATTAAATGCTGAATCATAACCCTCAGAGTGTCTTTGAACTTCAGTGGTATCTCTATGACTTAGACAGTTGCTGGTAGCTTTTTAACTGTGAAGAACTGAAAGTGTAAATTACAAGGGTTGAATTAGGTTGTGTAGGTTTTGCCCTTAGGCAGCAACCCTAAGCAGTAGTCACTGCTATCTATAGGAAAGCAAGAGGGACTTATGACCATTCCCAGGGATATCCCTCTTTTATGAGATTCTTGGAGCTTCAAGACAGTCTGTCTTTGTGTAAGATAAGCTGCTCTTGTAGACCTTTCTGATATGGGTGAATCTGCTTAATTTCTGGGACTGAATTCAGTGCTCAGCTAGATGAAGAGTAAAAATTTGACAGTTATAAGCATTATGCTTGTGAAAATGACAAAAATCCAGGAGCTGTTGCAGGAAAGCATTCATTTGTGACTTTTATCATGTGTGTTTTAGGGGAGAAACATGCAGAGCTGTCAAGACCAGTGCTCTCAACCAAAATCATAAAGCATTTTTCACAGGTTTCAAGGATAACAAAGCAATGTAGGATATCTGCAGTTGTTTACATTCACTCTGAACTTATTTATGCCACCTAAATACATTTCCAAAACATATTGCTTACTGAAGACTGACATTACCTATTATATCCTTTCTGCAGCAAACAGCTTTTATTAGGTAACAAAAAACTATTGTGCATTGTGTTGTTTGCCTTGGGCTCCTGAGATTAGTACCACAATTCATAATGCAATGCAGAGAATACACTCATGCAGTCAAAGCACTTTGGTTAGCGGCATGGAATTAAAAGCAGAGTCATTTTTGGTGACAATGCTTCAATTTGACACTGACATTTCTGGAAAAAGTCATGGGTGTCCCCATTCCCCCACCCTTCCAGCAAAAATAAATCCCAACAAAATGAAAACTGCATTTTATGGTGTATTTCCATATTTCTTATTGCACTTCAGCAGTTTGAGTAAAGAAGAAATAATCTTATTTTGACAATAAAATGAGTGCCTCCCAGTAGCCAGTTTGGAAAACTAGTTGTATTATGAACATTGTGATTAGTTGTATGTATCATTCATCATAGCACAGGCATTGGAAGGTAAACCCATGGCACTAAAAATAATTTTTCATTATCAAGTATATTTTAAAAGAAACTAAGACTCTTCAAATGCCATTGAAATAAAATGAGCAATGATGTGCAATTATGAAAAAGACAGTTGGAAAAATAATAAAATACATAAACCCCATCTCCGTCACCCCCTGCACTCTAGAATCTTCACAGTAATTGTCAAAAAGTTTTCTTTAGAAAAGTTCAAGCATGGGACAGGATGCAGGAAAAATGTTTGACTTTTCAGGAAGAATCCAATTATATGTGCTACTGCTGAAGAGCTTGATGCTGAAGACTGCACAGATAGTATCACCACTGATGTTATTGAGAAGTTTGTCTCTTCAAGGTCAGGAGAAATCTGCATCTTAATTTTTAAATCCTGTCTGCTGGAGTTAAGCTACTGCCAACAATGGTAGTATAAAAGTGTCACATAAAAATGTACCTTGAGGAACATTCTTATTTCAATCTAGTTATTGAAAGTTTACAGTATTTCACACTTCAGTTCAGGTCTATAATCAAGTACTGGAGCAGGAAATATTTGACTTGTACTTCCCTGCTACCTACAGGAGAGCCTGAATGTGGTTCAGATTTTGTACAGAGCAGGGGGGATTACTTCTGTTAACAGTTTGAAATGGTGGCAAACTAGTCTAGCCCTTGCATTCCTTTACAGAATAGTTAAGTATGTTTGGAAATAACCTATCTTACTGATTCACATTCAGAGTAGCTGGCATAGATAAAATTAGTTAGTATTGGATAAGGGCTGGAAACATTACAGATTATGTGTGAATGTGTAGAATGTGCTTTTACACATTTAAACACACTGTATTTCAGTCAGCTGCTTGCATAGCTTTAGTGATGGGCACATATTTTAAAGCCTTAATTATATACAGTAAACCTAGGAAATAAAATTTTTGGTGGTTCTGCCTCTGTACAAGGGCTGTTGATTCCTGATGATTCTGAGCCACCCAAATATTCTTCTGAGGAGGATAAATACAGAGGGGGCAGGATAAATTAAATGAGACAGTGTTTTAAATGTCAGCTGAAGAAAGCATTGCATAGACCTTTTGGTTTGTAGTGTTATTGTTACAGCCTGGGGAAAGTGTTTATGTAGCGAATCTTTCCTGGTGTTAGGGGTTCTGTGTATGGGTGTCAGACTGCAAACTGCATTTTGACTGTGCAGTTTGTTTTCTGCCACGTCTGTCTTCTGTTTTCATACTGAGCTAAACTTACAGGAGGTGTCAGAACAAAATCTTGTACCTGGCATAGAGCTAACGATAGGGGATAGTCTAATTTTAACAGTCTATTCAAAAGAAATATCCTTTGGAGAAAAAGATGGGTCTAGTTCCTGCAGAGGTAACATTTCAGGCCTGAACTTGAAAATCAAGCAGTGTATCACCAGGCAAGAATCTGTGATCTCTCTTGTCTACAGAATTTCCTGAATTTTGACAGGTCAGCTGGAAAGATTCATGGCCATTTTTTAAAAGGAAATAAGATGTGGTTAGGTTTATATGCATTTTATCTTTATGATACTTTGCATAATGTAGGTAACAGTTACAGTGAGCATTACTGACAGATTTCAGCTGGTGCTGGTGGTCTGAATACATTGCTTAATCCCTTGACAGCTGCTGCTGAGCACTGGCAAGTGGAATCTTGTGACACTTCTATAACATTGACAATGTAGTTGTGTGCTAATCTATCCTTTTGGTACCCTTTTAATTCTCTTCATTGTTGTGCCTACAAAGACTACCTAAATTCTCTTATTAGATGAGAGGTCCAGTGCTTTATAGAGTGACCTTTGCCCAGGGTCCAAGGCTCCAACTTACATGACTTGCACTGGATGATCAGAATTCGTATGTAAACTGAGGCAGGGAAATACATTGGTATTTTTGCAGGTCTTTTGACATGAAGTTGTTTTAGAATTTGCTGTGAATTTCTGTTCTTATTTGCTTTTATTGATGCCTATCTCTAAAATGTCTTGAAGAGAGATCTTTGGACAGTTATGTACCCAAGGAGTGAAGATGGTGTGGTTGTGGAGACTGTGCATTTCTGACAGGTGAGAGCCTGTATCTGGGAAGGCACCTGGGAATCAAAGACAGCAGAGAGACTTCAGCCTGTTGAGATCTGGGCTCCTCAGCACACGAGAGACATGGAGCTCCTGCAGCGGGTTCAGTGGAGGTTACAGAGATGATGAAGGGACTGGACCATCTCTCTTATGAGGGAAAGGCTGAGGGAGCTGGGCCTGTTCAGCCTCAAGAGGAGATGACTGAGAGGGGCCCTCATCAATGTCTGCCAGTGTCTGCAGGGAGGGGTCAGAGCATGGACCAGGCTCTGCTCAGTGCTGCCCAGCAATGGGATAAGGGGCGATGGGCAGAAAAGGATGCACAGGAAGTTTCTCCTGAACATGGGGAAGAACTTCTGTACTGTTCAGTGATACACATCGGAACAGACTGCCCACAGAGGGCGTGGAGTCTCCCTCACTGGAGGCATTCCAGAACCATCTGGACACAATTCTGTACCACGTGCTCTGGGATGACCCTGCTTGAGCAGGGAGGTTGGACCACATGATCCACTGTGGTCCATTCCAAGCTGAGCTTTGATTCTGTGAGATTGATAAAAACTAATCACAAATTTCTGATGGAAGTGTAGTAATCCTGGAAATGCTCACCACAAACACATTTGTAAGCACCCTTGCATAATTTGGCGAGGAGTAAAATCATTGTGCTCTGAGAGATTTTGATGCTTGTTCTCTTTAAATAAATGTCAGTCTTAAAATGCTTACTCCCTCAATGTTCAGTGAAGTACAATGGCATGTTAAAGTGAAACTGTAGAAAACAACTTTTAAAAGAAATCACGGAATGTCCTGAACTTTCTGGTTATAGGAATCCTGTGAGAATGGGACACGACCATGAAATGGACTGAATTATCCAGTCCTTTGATATACATGGAAGAAAACAAAAATATTCTGGTTTTTTTCAGTCTCCTGTCATTTTTCCCTTTTAAGGTAGTGATTAGATGAGAGTATCTGTGGCTGTTATGTAAGAGGGTTGGGGGAGCTGCCTGTCAAGGGACGCGCTGTTGAACAGAAGTAGTCTGACTAACGAGTGATTGAAATGCACCCTCCTGACTGTTGTAGAAACACCTTTCATTGGAAGCCATACAAAGCCTTTAAATGAAAAAAATGGAGATATTTTTATAAAATAACATAGTTTTTATGTCATCTGCCTTTCCTGTGACTGTTGTTGCCACGTTTATTTTAAGATATGCTCATAGTGATATAATTGTGGGCTCTCAGTATTGCTTTTCAATTTAATCCCTGTCAGCTTTTATGCCGAGTGCTGATCCACAAGCAGGCTGCCTTCAAGCTTCCTGGCTCTTCTAATGAGGAAACTTAGGCAGATTAGCATCACCTGGATCACTAACAAGGCTCAGAAAGATTCAGCCAGACTTTGTTTTTCCTGACTGCTGGTCCCATGCCTGCCCCCCCGCCCTCCTAAGGAGGATGTTTCTTACTTTCAGCTTCCCATTTCAAAAAGCTATTTGTGGATGTTGCTAAGCAGTTACCTAATTTCTTGTGCTATTAATGTGTCTTGAAGTGTTCAAAGAGGAGCTGTTTTGGCAGTGAAAAAATGCTACTCTTTCATCTGAGTAGGACGTGCAACTTTACTGCTGACAGGTTTTAACATAAAAACATAAAAGGCAAAAACATAAAACATAAAAGGCAAATTTTGTAAATTTTGAAATGGGGAAAGAATCTCACAGTGTTTATAACTCAGGTTGTGGCTGGCCTTTTAGGGCAGCATACCAAACATACCCATGTGTAAGAAACTTCAGGATCTGTTTTAAATATGTTCAAGAACTAAGAGTGTTTTATGGTGCTGAAGTTGTGCCTACTGCTGAGTTCAGTAATCCTTGGGAATGAGGGTAACCTTTTGTAGGGTGGGATTCCAGAATCCATCCTAAATATCTTCATTGATTAGAGAAAGCATAAATACCAAGTGCACATCCTTCCTAAAAGACTTAGATCCACTGTTGGATCAGAAACATTGTCCAGTGAGTTACGCATGTGAGTGCTCATATTATCTGGGGGAATGGGGGAAAACTGAGGAGATGGTTTCAAATATGCTGCTAAATTCGAGTATTCGAAAGGCCAGGGGAGGGCCTGTTTTCCAGAACATAATATATGTGTTCTGACTATATTGCAGAAGTGATCAGGGGGCAGGAATTCTGCCTGGGCAGGAATTCTGCTTGGCAATGTGGATTAGTAAAAACACACATTATCAAAACTGAGCGCTAATTTTCTAAGATAATGTGTTAAGACATGGTATCATTTACTTTTTTCTTTAATATTAGACCAATCTATTGCTTCATTCTTCCTCTACTTAACTTTTTATTGATCTTGAGTATTTCTCTAAAGAGGCATCAACCTACCAGTATTTTCATAGCAAAATAGGTTTTTAATGTATTCTCAGTCTTTGATCAACAGTGGTATTCAGTGGTCATGTAAGAAGCGTGTGTTTAGTTTGAGTGGATGAATTCCAACAACCTTTCTTCAGTAAAGCAGTGCATTTCAAATATCAGCCACTGTGCTTGAGAGCAGTGTATCTTGGAGACATACCTAAAGCTAAGTGGTCTCCTTCATCAGACTGAAAAAAACTACATGTTTCAGAATTTTCAGAAGCATAATCAGTCCTGTGACAAGAAAGTGTTTTTTAGTTACACAAGTATATTTACTGAGGGGGCAACAATTATCTTAGAGGGAGAAGCTGATTTTTTATTAATTTGAGATAAGCTGTTTTCACTTCCCCTGTATTTGCTATAGCAGCTAAAGAACGACAGCATATGTTTTATGTATATAAAATATAGGTATATAACCTGTACAATTTTCCATGTGTTTTGAAAGACTGACTAAAAATTAGTAAGTATAAGCACAAGAAAAATTGAGGGTAGCAGAATTTTTTTTACTTATACTGCAGTAAAATTGTCCTCTGCAGGTTGTAAGTTTGCTTAATGTATTTCTGAGCTGCCTTCCTGGAAGGAGAAAAGAGCATGATACATTTCAGTTACATGATGTATTTCCAAGTGTATGTTTCCAGATTGACTAATCTGGAGGCTCTGCAAGATCAGTGGAGAGTAAGAGAAAACTTCAACTGAAGGTGATTCATTCTGGGTTTAGATAGTTATTTAAACATAGACAAGTTACGTGAGATGAATTCTGCCCAAATAGTAGCAGTGATCAAACAAGACATATGGGTAGTAAGTTTTGTTTGGCCCTTTATAAAGACTACTTTTTAATCTTACACCTTTATTTAGTATGTCACTGGAGTTGGAAATTTGCAGGAAAACAGAAATGGTGCCTTTGTGCTTGAAATTAAAAAAAAAAAAAATCTCATGACCTAGGCCTGAGCTAGAATTTTAAATGAACAGATTCACAAAATCCCAGAGTGGGTCAGGTTGGAATGGACCACAGTGGATCATGTGGTCCAACCTCCCTGCTCAAGCAGGGTCATCCCAGAGCACGTGGTACAGAATTGTGTCCAGATGGTTCTGGAACGCCTCCAGTGAGGGAGACTCCACACCCTCTGTGGGCAGTCTGTTCCAGTGTGTGGTCTCTTTACAGTACAGAAGTTCTTCCCCATGTTCAGGAGAAACTTCCTGTGCATCCTTTTCTGCCCATCGCCCCTTGTCCCATTGCTGGGCAGCACTGAGCAGAGCCTGGTCCATGCTCTGACCCCTCCCTGCAGACACTGGCAGACATTGATGAGGGCCCCTCTCAGTCATCTCCTCTTGAGGCTGAACAGGCCCAGCTCCCTCAGCCTTTCCCTCATAAGAGAGATGGTCCAGTCCCTTCATCATCTCTGTAACCTCCACTGAACCTGCTGCAGGAGCTCCATGTCTCTCGTGTGCTGAGGAGCCCAGAACTGACACAGGACTCCAGATGTGGCCTCCAGGGTGTTCAGTAAATTTCAGACCTACTGTGTTTATGCTCCTTAAGACATGCAGTAAATATATCCATATTGCACTGGCACAGACACTGGAATGCTTAGAGACCTCTTTCTATAGAAATGCATTCATTTTTGTATTGCACAATGGTTTCCCCTTTTTCTTTTAAGACTTGTTCTTCACCTGGGTTTTTTGCAGGCATTTGGGAAATGCTTTGATGTTGTGTTTTAGTAAAGTAGCTGAGATAGTCCTGTCTCATGTATACGATATCACAGTGATAATACTGGCTATGAGTTTTATGAGTCCTGAGTAGAAGTGACTGCCTCTTTAAGTCTGGAAATGCTTGTAATGCTACAAAATGGAGCAATTACTTTGCATTCAAGCCCATCTTGCATTGAAATAGGAATAATATTCAGACTTTTCATTCAGAAGAGAACAGATGAAAATTCTCCTACCATCTTTTGCAGCCTTATACCAAGAACACTGTGTTTTGTGATTTTCCTCCATTAGTTTGAAATGTTGGAGAGAAATGGATTTTGAAGGAAACAAGCCCAGTGCACACTGTCTCCAGGTCTTTTTGGGCTGTCCCATTTGCCCCTGGGGAACATAAGTTGTTTTCACTTACAGCAAAAGAAGGACTACTCTTAACTGCATTAGTATCACAGTCTCAAACTTTTTCTGACAGACCAAAGGTGCTTTAGAGACACAGTTCAGGTAAGCTGGAACTCTGGAAGATCTAGTCCTATCTTTAAATACTTGAAATTTAAAAAGAAACGCTTTGTCACTAGTAATACTGACACAGTCATCAATGACCTGTCAAAAACCTAATGGCAGGAGTGATAGGAGTGACCTGTTTTCTGTGTTCTCAAAGAGTATTTGTTTCCACTCCATAGTTGGAGGTAAGGGGTTTTTTGTATGAATATACATGTTTAAAAGTGAATCGTTGAATATCAAATTGTTTCAAATATTATTTTATGATAGAAGGGGTTTTTTACCGGTGAGCAGTTTCTCGGTTACTTAAATTCTGAATCTGTTGCATAGATTACACATTTCGCTGTTTTAATGTATTACTTGTTAGTTGTTGCTTATAGAATTTTTGATTAATTGTAAATAGGTTGGGGGTTTTTTGTTAGTTTCTGAAGGACAGAGAGGTCTGAAGTTTGAAAATTCTGAAAAAAACCACCATTTTTGGTAGATTTTATAGGAGGAGACTTCCTGGATAACTTTAGAAAAGGTAAATATCATTGACTTGTCTCCCCCTAAATGCTATGTTAAAATTCAGTTTCCTGGTAATATAAGAGGCTCTGTTTCTTCCAGATAACTTGGCTTCACCATTTGGGAGAGCTAGACATTATGTCCACCTATTCCATGACATTCATCTTACTGATATAGTGGTCTTCTTTTAATTGCTAAACTCTAAATTGATAAACAATTTGGAAGCTTGTCCTTCTTGCACCTTTTGATAAGTAGCACACCATAAATTAAAACACAAGAACTTCCACCTGAACATGAGGAAGAACTGCTTTACACTGAGGGTGGCAGAGCACTGGAACAGCTGCCCAGAGTGGGCACAGACTCTCCCTTTCTGGAGACATTCCAAACCCACCTGGATGTGTTCCTGTGTCACCTGCTCCAGGTGACCCTACTTTGGCAGGGTGTTGGACTGGATGATTTCCAAAGCTCCATTGCAACCCTAACTGTTTTGTGTGATTCTGTGATTCAGTTTTCAAAGTTTCATGCAAAGGTGTCCATAGCACGTCACTGGAGACATTAGTGCAAATTACTTAAAGCAGACAAGCTAGACACTCCACATCAGCAATAGACATGAAGATGTATGTTCTGTTTGGTCAATCAAAAGCACACACAGATCTGGTGGAAAAACTGAAAACTCACGTAATAGTGTAAAAAAAAACTGACCTTAATGAGTGGGAGAAAAATCAGTAGGTCTTCATACGGGGACATCAGAACTACTCATGTTGGGGGTGGGGGGACGGGGGGCTGTATATAAATGTGTACTAGCAAAGAAATCTTAAGTAGAAGGACACAGCTTCATGCTGAGCACCTGTTCGAGGGCAGATTCCTTAACTCTTATGGTGATCCCGTCCCCTGTTCTTACTGAATTGCCTGCCTTTCACAAGCGGATCCCCCCTTCCCCTGCCCCCAATCCTAACCACTCCCTCAGGTTTCTCCCACTGGTCCTGTTACCCCAACTCTGCCCATGTACCACCCCTATGCTGTGAGACCATTCGTCCATGTGCTCTCTCCGCCCCCCTCTTCCCCAAGATAAAGGGCTCCAGGGATGTGCTTTCTCTGCTTTGAGGCACCAGCTGTTCTCTGCCTCTAAGGATGAGCCTGCCACCGGCTACCCTCTCCCTACCTTAGAGCACCATGCCATGTGCTGGCTCTAGGTCTCTGGGAGTCACCATGGAATAAAGATCTGAGGTCCTCATGTGGGGAGCGTTCTCGCCTCCTTTATCAGCATCGTGTTGTGGTGCCTGCAGTCTAGCTGGGACCAAGCGGGCCGCCCAGGAAGGGCTAAGGGAAATGGCATAGCTGTTCTCCCTAAGACGCCCCATAGAGCTCTCTGGGAAGGCTGTGGCTTGCCATGCCACTGCAGGAACCCACAAACTGCAACAAACTCTGGTATTGGCATGCACTGGGAACACCCACTCAGCAGGTGTTACCCAAGATCTTCCCTGTTGGCTGAGGAAGAACAGAACCGTTCTTACAGTGAGCTTGATTTCTTCAATGAATCAAATTACAAAATGCAGGAAAATGTTGATTAAAGTCATCTAAGGACAGGTAAGAATCCCAAAACTCACCAGTGGTTTTGGAGACTTACACATCTAGAAAATGCTTAATTCATACTTATTATTGCTGTGGTTTAAACCCAGCCAGCAACTAAGTACCACACA
Organism: Gymnorhina tibicen; assembly: GCA_013399875.1. Lineage (NCBI taxonomy): Eukaryota > Metazoa > Chordata > Aves > Passeriformes > Artamidae > Gymnorhina > Gymnorhina tibicen. The sequence goes on from VXAZ01003668.1 coordinate 20,538, forward strand.
GTTAACTTGCTCCCAACACCTTCCTGATGGAATGGGAAGGAGAACTGGAAAGGCAAAACCCATGGCTTGAGAATAGAACAGTTTAATAATTGAATTATTATTAATATTATTATTAGTTTTTGTTGTAATAATAGTAGTACTAGTAATGGTAGCAATAATAGTAATAACAATAGTAATAACAGTAGTAGTAATAATAAATAATAATAATAGCAATGAAAATTGAGATAATAAATAGGAATAAAACCTAATAAAGACAAGTGATGCACAACACAGTTGCTCACCACCCACTGACTAATGCCCATCCTATTCATAGGTAGTGATTGGACCTTCCAGGACAGCTTCTCCCAGTTTATATCCTGAACATGGTGTTCTGTGTTATGGAATATCCCTTTGGACAGTTTGGTTCAGCAGCCCTGGCCGTGCTCCCTCCCAGCTTCTTGTGCACCTGCTCCCTCGCAGAGCATGAGACACTGAAAAGTCCTTGACTAGGTAAGCACCACTCAGCAACAATCACACAATCAGTGTGCATCATTCTCAATTAAATCCAAACCAGCCAACTACTGGGAAGAAAATTAATTGTACCACCACCAAAACCAGGACAATTATAAAAAAGAAAAAACAAAACCCAAACCAACCAAATGAATAAAACCACACACAAGCCCCACCCCTCCAAATCATACCCCTCTTCTGCCCCCCAAATCCCAAACAAAACAAAACAGTGAAAATAATATGAAAAAATCTACTTTATCATCACCTATGAACAAAGTGGAGCTGGAATGAACTCACAGTACATCCTTTTAATTTATTTCTCAGCCTTCATTCCAATTGCTTCTCCATTACTCTTAAAGACTGACCTTTCAATGACACGTTAAGCACTAATAGTTTAAACAGTAAACATAGTTTTTATGTAGCAACACCATTCCTCATTCCACTGCATTTCTACCTTACACAATATTACCTCTAGCTGTCAACAGTTTTAAATTATCTGCTGTCTGCAGGAAATGTTGATATCCACACTAATCCTTGAGAAATACAAGGCAGCATATTTTCTGCATTATTTCAGTGTTATTCCAAATTAAGGTGATATATTACAATTATAATCCAAAGCATAAATTGTTGCATGTGATCAAAATGGCAGGGTTTATGTTATTTTCTCTTTTATTTTCTTCCCTTCAATTTCTAAATCTTTGTCTCTTTCTTTCTTTCTTTCGAATGCACCTGAAGCTGCAACACAATCTAAATGTTCGTAAACATCTTTCAAAATTAAAAACTACAGTTAATTTCAATTTATACTACACACATGCATTCCCAAAAACCTAATCTATATTACTCAGAGTGGTTTGATATCACCAAATAAGAGAAATGTAGCTGTGGAGCATTACATAATGCTTCCACAGATATGTCTGTGGAAAGGTTAAGTAATGACAAGAAGATGATGGTCATCAGGGTGAGATCAAATAAATGTTCTCGTTCCTTGAGTGGTGGTTATAACTAAACCAGAAGTCTTTACTGGGAAAGAGAGCACACCTCTGTCTGATTTGCTCATCCCACTTGGATTCTCAGTTACTAAGTGACATGGTTGTGTCCTGTCAGCCCAGCTCTGGACTTTGCTGTGGGATGTTCTGTCTATTCTCCTCAAGACTGGTATTTCTGATCAACATCAAAGGTAACATATTTTCTAGACCTTTGATTTCATTCACTATAGCTGCTCCATCTTAAACCTACCCTGAACACAGCAACCACAGGGAATTGAAGTTTTACAATATCATGTACAATGCTGTATCAAAGGTTCCAAAATTCATGTGTGTCTATACACAACTCAAACTGCTCATTTGCAAAAATCATCTCTCATTCAGTACTTACAAACAGGAGATTAGAACATGAAGTATTTCTTAAAACATATTTTATAGTGCCTAGGAATTTTTATTTAGTTCACATTTAATATTTCAAAGGGGACTAATTAGAGAATACTGACAGGCAGATAGTCACTCATTTGTTTTATTGGTGACTAATTAGTAAGGCCATCACTCAATTAATTCTTTAAAGGACCATTTAAAATTACTTTGTGAAGGCTTGTATGTTATCTCAATTTACAGTTAAAATGCTTATTACTGAACACCTACTGAAAATGTTCATTTATGCATGCAATATTCATATATACAGATAAAGACCTTCACACTTAACAACTAGGACATACTTTGGTATAAAGATAAATGTATCTGCCTTTTTTTCTCAATTAGAAAAACAAACCTCTGTTTGAAAATAGACTAGTTAGCTGACAGCTTCTGCTGCTGATTTCTGGAATTTAGACAATATAAATTGAACAAAATTGTGATGTTAGTGAAGCACCTGGGAAATATTTGCTATTAGGTTTTTGTCTCACTGATCTCTAAAATAAAGGTGTAAATATCTTCCAGGCTACCATTATTATCATTAATCAAGGGATAATTTATATTGTGCTTGAAGCTTCTCTCACTCCAGAATTTAAAAAGTATATCACATGTTTTTTCCTTTGTGCTTCTATACACAGTAACTAATTACTGTTCCTCACAATGACAAGGACTAATTATATACGACTTTTTGGAGGACACAGGCTTTACAGCTGTCTGATTTGGCACTGAGAATCTTTCCGTTCCTCCTCCGTCTACTACCCTTTGAAACATTAAAAATCATGTAAAGCTGAAAAAAACAGGTGAGAATTTCCTCTTAAAATATCTCCTTCCACAGAGCCTGAAAAACATGCAGCTCTTACTACCTTTTCCAGAGACTGCCCCTGCATTTTGTGGCTATTATCTCTTTGTGACAGACCATGAATAGAAATACAGAGCACTATCACAGTGCGTGGGGCTCAGTTCTTCTATGTACAGGATGACAGCACTTTAAAAATATTTGGCCAAAATACCGAGCACCTTAGTACCTTCAGCAGCTATGCCCCTACTATGCCACTACTATGTACTTACACAGATGTAGCAACCATTTCATCTTTAAATTCATGTTTGATAACTCATTTTCCAGTAATTCTGCACCTTGTGCTTCAATATTCCACCCTGGGAGTTTTGCTGTTTCACAGACCTCAACTAGGAAACACAGAATCACTCAATGTCTCCCTCTGATAAACAAAAGGAAAAAAAAAAAACCTTGCACTCACCTTCCTAGAAAATATAACAGGGAAAAGTTAACTGACCCAAAGCAGCAATACATGGTTTACCCCTGACTGCACAAAAAATATTCATAGAAACAGTAGTGCAATGCATATCACAGATTATTAAGCACAACTGCAACACAAATAAAAGTGAACCTTTATAATTAGTGTTATTGATTAAATTATTTTGAAATACTCAAAAATAATAATATAGTACAAAAATGACATCATTACTATGATATATTCAAATTACATATGGTAATAATTCATACTAGATTCTTCCTTCAAACACTTGATATCTATGTTGGCACGATGCAGTAAGACAAAACTTGTAAGAATAACAGAGCACAAGTCATCATTGTATTTAAAGTACTTGGGGGGATACCATTACTACATCATCTGCATACTTATAGATGCGAATGTATCTTTCCTCAGAAGAAACTTCCAAAAAAAAAGAAAAAATTGTAGTTCCATCTTTGACACAGAAAGCACAGCAACAAGGCTCTAGTTATCAGAAAGTATTTAGGGACCTACTTAGTGCCAAAATTGAGCTGGTAGCCTGTAGATTTAAGGGTCTCACAAAACTGCTCAGGTTAAGGCATCTCTGGGGGTTGTCTAGTCCAGTCCTTGACTCAGAGAGCTGGTGGACAAGGCAAGGTGCCCAGGACAACAGCCAGTAAATTTGTGAGCATTTTCAATGATGATAATACCCTTCTTTGCCATACAGGTGCAGTGGTTTCTCATGGCCTCAACCAGGATGTCACCACCACCACCTCATGCCCCTCCCATACCTTCTTATTCAAATTACTTTCCAGCCTGTCCATCCTCAGCCTGTATTTGGGCACCAGGTTATTCCTGCCCAAGTACAGAACTCCATGTTTCCTGTTGTTGAACTTCACAACATTCCCTTCCACCCATTTCTCCAGCTCACCTTCTCTGTGGAAGGCTGTACAACCATTTCTTTGGTCCATCACCCAGTTGGGGTTCTCTACAAGGCTTGCTGAGGGTGCACTCTGTCCTGTCATATGGCTCAGTTCTGAGGGTGTTAAGAAATATTAGGCCTAGCACTGAACCCTGGAGGGCACTGCCAGGGACTGGACTTTGCCACTGATCACAACCCTTTCAGACCAGCAGTTTCAGTTCCACTTCAATGCCCATTAAGCCCACTCTGCATCAGTTTTTCAATGATGATGTGATGTGAGACAGCTGAAATCAGCAACATCCATGGCTCTCTCCTCATCCACAAGTCAGTCACCTCATCACAGAAACCTCTCTGGTTCATCAAGCATGATTTCCCTTGCTACTGCTCTTCAGGATCCTGAATTCCACCATCTCATGACCAAGATTGCTCCCAACTCCCACATCCTCAAGCAGACTTTCCTTGTTTTTAATACCAGTTCTAGCAGGTCATCTTTCCCCATGGGCTTTTCCATCACCAGTGCCAGGAATGCATTCCAGAAACGTCCTTCATAGCTTATGGTCCAGTATGCTGCCTCCTTCAAAAGACATCATGGTGGTTTAAAACACACCCTTGCAAACAGAAAAGAAAACAAATCCATCACCCCTTTCAGAGTCAGTAGTTAAGTTACTTTCAAACCGATGCTTCGCTCCACATTGTATCCTAGAGATTATAAGGCCATTAAATATTTCAAAATACACACGATAACTTTAAGTTATGTGATGTTACCGTCCGGTTTAAACCCAGAAAAGCAAAGAAAGCTGAGTTTCTGTGCATAAACCGGAAAAAACTTAGAGAAGGTTCAAAATATTCCCAAAAAAGAGATTAAAACCAAATGAGGTTAGATGTTGGTGCCAAAAAATTGATATATTTTATTTAATAGTAAAAAGGTAAAGAGAAAGAAAGATAAAAGAAAGAAAGACATAGAGAAAGAAGTGTGTGGGGGGGTTCGGGGACAGGGAGAGGTGACAGAGGTTAGGTGGGAGCATATCACCTGTCTGGGGGTCCCAGTAACGTCTCGTTGCTCCCCTCCATCCCGTCTTCTTGGTGGTGAGGGTCCCCCACTGCCATGCCACGCCACACCGCCACATGGCACCAACACCAAGGAGTAAAGAATTCCGTGGATTAATATACCTTGGGCAGGTGGGAACACCCATGTGTCTCCCTTGCAGGGGCCGGCTTGACACACTGTCCCTTGCAACACCGAGGGTTTGTTGCATCATCTCTGGTGCTCTGGTGCAGGGTCTGGGGACCCCTTTGAGGGGGGCCCTTTGGCCATGTCACCCCCTCTGCTGCGGATAAGCTTTTCCCCGGGTGCAGGGCCCCTCAGCTGGGCTGCTCTGCACAGGGGAGGATGGGCGGTCACTTCGCCTCTCACCAGAGGCTTTTCCAGCACACCCCCAAAGCTTCTCCCCCCACCCTTTGGTGCGAGGGTCTGTTCAAAGCCTGGCAGCTGATAGCCCTGGGGCTGTGGCCTCCACCCTGAAGGTGTTAAGCTTGTGCTTTGTGAATGTCCAAAGCCCTGAGTTGTTACTTTATCTTATCTTCACCAGCGAGCAGTGTAAGGTCTCAGACAGGGCCCCATTCAGGGTAGGTTGTCTTCTCTGCAGCTTTTGCAACACAGTTTTAAAAGTACTTAATGAAAAAGTTTAAGTCATAAACTGTAATATTTCAGTCTCTGACACATGATTAGGACAACTGTGTGCAAGTATTAGAATTTTTTGCATTCAATGTACGACACTAAAGGATAAAGCAATAAATGACAAAAAAAAATCCTGAAAAAACCAATTTTCAATGTAGTAGGCAAAGAGAATTGAGGGTTAAACAGGCTATATTCAACCTACTGCCTAGCAAAACATACAGCAGAGGGGCTGAATCAAGACTGTCTATTCGTTTTATAAACAGCAACTTAGAATACTCTTCCTATGAGAATAATTATGATATGGAAATACAAAGCTCTGGCATTTACAAAATGAATACTTGTATATTTATCTCCTCAGATGAGCACTGTGTGTCTGAACTATTTTCTATGCTACTGTTTCATTTGTACCAAAATCCATTTAAAAAATGTAGTTTTTCTATATCTTGGTTTAAGTGTGCACGTTTATATTACAATATGTGTATACATACTTCTTTACACACATGCAGAAATCCTTTAGTTTGTTCATCACTTCAACTGTATATATTTATGTACAAACTATATGCAAATCATTCACCAGAGCTATGTGACTACCTGTTAGAATGTATTTGCACACTCTATCAGGAAACCTCACATTTACAAATTGCAGAGAATTGTGATTTAAAAAGTGACTATGAATTTCCTCAGTTAAATACTATCTATTGCCTTCCCTCTCCACCCTTCAAAAACAACCCCCAAATTTGCCTTGTGCAACAAAACTGTTAAAAACTGTTAGACGAAGCAATTTTTAAATTGATGTTGTAAGGTATTTACTTGAAGGCAAAGATGAAAATAACTCTTATTTTCTCCTTTATTTTTTTCATAGAAGCATAATATATTATACATGCTCCTAGTCTGATAGGTTACAAATCAAGTTTCAATTAGAAATAATTTTTAGAAAGAAGTTGCAGGTCCCTTAAGAAGTTGATCTTCTAAGATAAAAAATGAACACTTAATCAGAGACTCTTCTACCACTGCATCCACAACTAATCAAAGTATTGTGTATTTTCCTTTCAGAATACAAAAGGTATTCTGTTAATATCCAGAGCAAGACTTATGTATAATATAGTACCAAAATTGCAAGTTTTTCTTCAGACAGTAGATAATTTCAGCTATTAGAACTGACTGTTATTGCATGATGCATTTTAATTGGATTTCTTTAGTGAATGCAGTAATTTATGTTCATTTTGTAATTCTGTTACCCATTTAATGTCGTCTATAGGTCTTGTGCACCACCATTACCAGGTCTGCCCAGGAAATCTATTGCCATGCATCATTTATATCAATATTGCATTGTAAAGTGTGCAGAACTTTAGACATAATATAGATTTTCTGGCCCTGTATTCAACTTTCTTGATGAGAAAAATCAAGATACAGTGTGGTTGCTCTTGCAGAATATATTGATTCTGAGCTCCCAAAGCTTAGGTAATCCAGGAAAACACCCATTCATCTGCAGGTAGCCAATGAAAAAGAAAACTAGTGGTGTTTTGTCTTGCCTAGGACACAGTGACAGCTGTATGCCAGCCTGGCTGGAGCACCGCAGGAGAGAAAGATTTTTGAGGTGTCACAGAGTTCAACTGAGTGAAAACAGAAGTCATCAGTCTTTCTAGGATTCCTCAAGTTAATAAGAGAAAGAAAGCTGGTAAATCCTAGCTGCAAGGATTTCAGTGCTTCGCTGTCCTTCTGTGCATCAAGGAGAGTACATAACATACATGCCTTGCTGTTTCTGGCAATATTCTGTAACCACAAAAGTCTAATGGAAAAACCTGCCACTCAGGTCCCACATGGAGCCTGGGATTGCCTAGAGCAAACAGCAGAAGCCCTAAGAGACAGAGTAAAAATTCCTTACAGCATTCTGATTAGGCACCAATGAACAAGAGCAACAAGCAATAAGCTCTTTCTCTTCATTCTGACCAGGCATACAGGGAGAGGAAAGCTTTCACAGTGACTGACAATGCCTCCAACAATGGCCTGAGGAAGAAGGTACTTTTCCCTGAAAAAAAGATAAATTTCAAAGGGCTGTATTGCCAGAGGTCCCATCTTTCCCATTTCTAACTGCATGCTCACTCTCTGATTAGCAAAGAAAAGGGGAGAAGTCAGCACAAGTCAGTGCTATAGACACAAAGTCAATTTTTGCAAATGGTAAGAAGAAGCCCCAGCGGTAGATTGTCAGATACTGCACTACCATGGCTAACGGTAGTAGTCATGCTGAAAAATAAGGTGTGCATGGCATATCTCTAAGGACAAAGATAAGGTTGTTTGAAGTGAGGTAAAACTATACTAAAATATGATTCATAAAGAGATTTAGTGTTCACTGCCTTTAGATCAATAAGCTCAGAATTTCAATTGTATTTACTTTGTTCTTATTCTTACATTGTACAAAATTTCTTTTTTCAGAGATAGTGAGCTTTAGAGTCTTATATGCAGACAAGTTCCTTATTTAAAAGAAATAAATATCTTACTGTACTTTTAAAATGGCTGGGTCAGTTTTACATAACTAGATATTTAAATTTGTCTGCATTAAGTTTTAAAAAAATTAGACTTTTAATATCTGTAATAACAGAAAAAATTCCCGAATTTATGAAACCTCACTGTCAAAATTTTTTCCTAAGTATATCAAACCTTGCTCTCTGGACAGTCTTGCCAATTAAATATCCAACAGACTAATGCATCCAAGATAGAAAGCCTGATCTTTTGAACTTCTGTGTATTTGTAGAGTTAAGTAAATTAAATTTTGTTACCCTTTACTCTCATGATCAAACCAAATCTCATGATCAGGATGTAACCAAATCATCTTTAGCAGGAACTCAAAGAACTTTAGTTTTAAATTTCAGTATACAGTTGTTTCTACCAATCATTGAACTTGTATCTGAACAGGAAAGGAGTATTTTACATACAGGGCACCACATCCGTTATTTGACTCAATCCAATGTTTCTTATAATCAGCAAGGGGTCCCTCACTGATACAGCAATTGTGTTCTTGAAGAGTAAATACATGGCCAGGCTATTTTGTTGTCTTTCCTTTTCTCTTCTATAAGTAATTTATGTTCTCAGACCTCAAATCACGGGGATTGTGGGGTTTTTTTATATCCCTTGACCAACTAGGATAAATCAGAAAACAAAACAATGTGAATATCCCTGGACAATCTTGTACTGGCCAGAAAGCATAAAGGCCTTAATTCCAAATTGCCTGCCAAAGAAAATGTGCCAGTAGCCCCACACTCCCTGCTCTCTTCAAAATCCATCTGTTACAGCAAACACTTCAGTATTAACATTCATCCTGCATCTGTTCTTTATTGAACTTACTTCTATTCCTTTGAGCTTTAGAGGTTACCTGTAAGTTGAAGAGTTTTCCACTTTTTCCCTATCTTCCTCCACTCTAAGTATTTTAAAGATTCATACACATTACAGTGTTATGGAAATAATTATCAGAATAAAAAAAAATAAAATCAGAGTTCAAATTGCATTTACAATCTGTAATAATTGCCCACAAATACAATTCTGCCACTGAGTATGTGCAGACAGGCATTTTTTTGCTTCCATCCTGGGGTTTCAAAACTTCCTAAAACTGTTTGCAAATACGTAAGTCAAAGGAGTTCTTTCGCTGCTGTTTTAAACCAGCAAATTTCAGATATCATTTCAGTTGTGTTTCTGAATTTTTGAAAAAAAGTGATTAATTTAGGAGTAAAGGATTTGGACACCTATACTTAAAAGAGTTGACCCATTTCTTTCTGAGCTTGGTCTACCCAAAGCAGTCTGATGAGCTGCTGTGATAGCAAACATATTTCTAGGAAGATATTTTGTGTTTTCCCTTCAGGTTCTAAAATTATTTCCATCTCCTCAATTCCCACTTTGAATGGCTGATACACCAGATGGTTGTGTTGGCTTCCAGAAGCCTTGCCAGGCTGGGAAATGGGCCAACAGGAACCTCAGGAAGTTCAAAAAGGACAAGTGCCAAGTCCTTCCCCTGGGGAAGAACAACCCCAGACACCAATGTATGGATGTTGGTAACCCAGCTGGAAAGTGACTTTGCCTTGGAAATCCTGGTGGGCAACAAGCTGACATGGACCAGCAATGTGCCCATGTAGCAAACAAGGTCAACGATGTCCTGGGCTGCATTAGGAGGAGTGTTGACAGCAGGTCAAGGGGACACCAGGGGATGTAATTCTTCCCCTCTACTCACCACTGGTGGCAAGGCCACATCATGGGTGCTGGGTGAAGTTCTAGGCTGTCCACTACGAGGGAGACATGGACATCCTGGAGACAGTCCAGCATTCAGAAGACTAATGCACTAGAACATCTCTCCTATGGGGAAAGGCTGAGAGATCTGAAACTTTTCAGCCTGGGGAAATAAATGCTATAGAGGGATCTTGATGGACACAAATATCTGTAAGCAGGGTGGAAAAAATAAGAGCCCCTGGCTCTTCTCGGTGGATCCCAGTGACAGGACAAGAGGCAATGGCCAAAGTGAAAGACGGGAGGTTCCACCTGAACATAAGGAAGCACTTTTTTTCACTGCGAGGGTGTCTGAACACTGGATCAAATCACCCAGGGAGGTTGCAGAGTCTCTCAGTTTTGAGTTACTTAAAAGATATCTGGACGTGGTCCTGAGCATGGTGGTTCCAGCTGAGCAGCTGAGATGATCTCCAGGGATCTCGTCCCACCTCAGCCATTCTGTCATTCTGTGAACTCTAATCTACAGGACTCAGCCACATTGCCGCTTCCAATGAGTGTCCAAACACATGCCTGTGGAAGTTACTTCTCACACAGCATTTCAAACAATACACAGTGTAATAAAGAAAGCTAGAAATAAAGCAGGATGAACCAACAAAAATCCTGCTTGACTATAACTTTATACCATAGAGGACAGAAAGAATAAGTCATGCAAAGTTTTGGGATTCGGATACAAGTGCTTCCAGTATTCCAGTGTAAAGGCTTCCAAGTAGAAAGAATGAAATGTCCAAAATAGCATCCAGGAAATGGTAGATACAAACACTTTTAATAAAGCCTTGAAACTGGTGTATAAGATGTCAGGTTTTGTTAGTATCTATTGACAGTTTGAAAATATATTCCGAAGTACAAAGGTGTCACAGGAATCCAATGAAAATATTCAGTATCATCAATGTTGCATAAACAAATGAGAAATGCTTTTCCAAAGTGAAGAGTTAGAAAGAACTACAATTCACTGGTTCTATTCCAGTCTGACATTGCCACACCCAAAAGCAGTAGCACATCGACATTAGAAACACTAACCCTCCCAGAGAAAGGAGACAACTGTCTACAAGATTTCCCAAAACTTAAAAATTACCTGGAAAGCCATCTAAAATCTGCCTAACGCCTTGCAAATTACCCATTTTTTCAAAAAAAGCTGCTCCTTAATGTAGATGAGATAGTTGTCTGAGTTTCAGGTTCTGTTATGAAGCTACCAGTTTTCAGATGTACTCTTTATAGAGTTATCTCTTCATCTGACTGATCACAGTGTGTTATTGAACATGGTTAACAAGTAATGGAAAATAATAAAAGAGTAACTAGCAAAACCTTGATAACTATGAAAACATCAAGGCAAGAAGGAAGAACTCAGTTTACTGAACACTTTTTGACTTGTGCTATAAGTTCAGTACAATATTATTTACCAAAATCTCTTCCATGACAGAGCTAACATACTGCATGCAGCAGAGGAAGAACAGCATGTGAAAAAAAACCTTATAAAACCTGATACATGGTACTGCAGCATAAGGTTACAGAACAGCTTCTGTAAGGGACTGATCAGGGCTTTCTTTCTTTTTATTCGTATATGGGTACTTCATCCTCCAGGTTACATGGGCATAAAAGAAGCATTATCTTACCCAGAGCAGGACTCCCAAAACAATAATCAATGCAGGTATTACTGCAACATTCTGCTTGCTTTATTCTGAGTCATGTAAACAATTACCTAAGTCAAATTGCACATTTTATCTGAGCAACAGGAACAATAGTTTCTGTACACGCTTGAACAGAGTTCAACCTTGCCTATACCTTGCTTTAATTATTATGATAAAATCTTTACAGTTGTTACAATCCCACTCAAATGCTGTTTGGGATCCCACAGTGAGTTTCTCTGGGCTGAAAATCTTCATGAAAACCTCATGCCCAATTACACACCAGTGAATGCTTTTGTTTGCACTAACATTGATCCACCGTGTTGTTAAACAGAGAGCCTCATGGAAATCTGGCTTTTCCAGGTAGTTAAAAGATATAAACCCCCATTTTTATTTGCTGGATAGCTGTATTGCACAGATCACAGGTAAAATATATTGTTGGTTTGGGTCTCAAATGAACAATTTATTAAAACTCCTGATTTCCATGGAACATTTCTGACTCTGTCCTTATTTTCATGTCTTTCTCTCCCCTCATTTTCCCGAAAAGTGCAGAAGAATAATTATTTTATTAATCAAAGGCCCATATACTGGCTACTGTGATAAAAGTATCTCCAGTAAGAATTCTGCTATTATTAACTCACATAGTTTAAATTAGGTAGTTGAATATATGTAGTCATATAACAACTGTTAGTCAACAGTTGGACCATCCTTTGACTTGCTTCTCACAAACCAGCCCTTCACACTGATGATCATTTGTAGCTAACAGCAATAATTTAAAGTTTGCTAAAATTGTTTCAGCATTTGTTCTCTCAAGGACATTGAAATAATGAATATTAAGTAAATGAAAAAATTCATGTTATCAGCCCTTGAACCCTTAGAGCTGGTCATTCATATATTGCAGACAATCTGAGGAACAGCTATCCAAGCATAATGAGACAACAAAGGATTACTAAATTTTACCTATGGTTTGAGTCATCGATTTTTTTTGTGTAGCACTATTCATTGATTGGCTGGTTATTGCTTTTAAAATGTACTGATCTAGTAAAGTTAACAAGAAAGAATAAATAAATACTACCAAGTACTATAAATAAAGTATAAAATTAGTATAAAGAAATACTACCAAGCAGTGTGGCCCCTAACAGGAGGCATGCAAGCAATTCACTGGGGTGGCCAAGCAACCTGAGGACCATGAGGACATACTGTACTTCACAGGGGGTTTCTGTGAGTGCTCAGGTCCAAACTGGCACATTCTTACACAGAAAACAATTCTGTGTTTCATCTGTGCTGCAGCAAACTCAGTGCAGCAACACTGACACCAGCTCTTCAGGAGCTGCAGCACACAGCTAATATAGGCAGTGATGCAGGCAATGCTAGCAAAATTAATTTTTCTTTATTCATTTAAGTTTTTCTTTAAAGCTATATCAGCACTTCAGCTGCTCTATACTATTCTGAAGTATGTCAAAAATGCCAGCTTGTTAAAGTGGTTTAAAGTTGCTCCTCATTTGCAGGACATTGCAAATTTGATGTATACAGTCAATTTTCGCACCATTATCCATAACACTGATGGATTTCATGTTGCCTCCTGCATTTTATTGCACACCTGCTTCATTAATTTCTCCTAAATTGTCAAAATCTTAATACAAGATTACACATACTCTGCTATTTTCCAGCCTACCTTCAAGAAAATAAGGTGCATTCAGGGCTTATAAGAGGGGAGGAGGGAGAGTCATTGCTTGTATAACAAAAGGTGTTGAACAGGCTGCCCTAAGAGGTATTTTTGTCAATTGACATGCTTACAATCTGCCTGGCACTTGTCCTGGGCATCTTGCCCCATGTCCATGTTCTCTGAGCAGAGGACTGGACTAGGTGATCTACAGAGACACCTTCCAGTTTTAAAATGTTCTGTGGGTTTGGATCCGTGGATGCTAGGAAGCTGTCTGATCAATACTGTACAGTGAAAACACAGCATAATAAACTGTTCAGCAAACAAATGACAAATACAAAGCACTTTTTCCCTGTTAACATCCATTTAAACAAGAGAGCAGGTGACAGTTGGAAAATAAGATGCAAAGACAAGACATGCTTAGTTTCAACTTGCTTGTTTGGTTGGAGGGGCCACTTCTGGCTGAGACATAAAACATGCAGCAGATGTTATGACAGCATTTACGTTTTATTGATATCCCAAAGATGATTCCATAATACATTCCAATGGCTGTATTTCTGTTGATGTTGAATTTATTTCCTTTCCATAGGTTCCCTGCTGCTTTGTATTATTACAGAAAGTGCTTAGATATGGGAATAAGAATTGCTCAGAACAAATTTCACCAATCTGGACTTACAGTAAAAAGAATTTAACTATTACACGGTGCTCTGCCAGTAAGGTTTTAAATCAATGAAATACCTTCTAAAATGAACACCAATGTTTTCCATCTCATTCTGGGAAGCAGAATATATATTCCTTAGCTGGTGAGGCATATAGAGACTGGTGACATACACCAAATAGGAATTTTTTTCTTTTGGGATCTGAGTTTTCTTTCCTTCTTTTTTCTTTCTTTCTTTCTTTGATATTGATAATTTCTCAGCATACTTATAGAATGTTTTTGAGTTATTTTTGTTCAGAGACTTGTAGTGTAGATCTAGGACTAGAACTGACTTGTGCACTATATGATTTTGACTTTGTAACATCCTTCCCCTGTGTGGTTGGAAGTCTGTACATCTAAAATACCTGTTGGAATGTAACAGAATTCATTATACTGAAAAACAATGTCATGTTTTCAGGAATTTGCAAAAATGGATATTTCTTCATTGAAGTTCTCACTCAGGATATGGAAGCAAGTGCAGGGTCTTTGTTCCTAGTCTTCTTATTGATCTTTTAAGTGTTGGCTAAATTACATGTCCAATGAAAATCTGTTTTGACTTTAAACTAAATACTTTATTTACATTAGGTAACCTTAATATTACATTGCTGAATCCTGATCACCTGATGGTCGGTCATGATAAATGCTTCATCGGAAAAATGGGATCTTGATCAAGAGATTTGAGAAAACTTTGTTTCCAAATTCTTAAACTCTAAATACTTTAGCTGTATTTAAATGAACTCAAAAGGTAGAAAAATGGAATAATCTACTGAAGAACAGGGCTAAATCATAACCCATCATAATGCTACTAAGGTTACACTTTGTCATTGATCAATTAATCGATAGGGCAGGAAATGAGAAATTAATATCAGCTAAATAGTTGAATGTCTTTGTTTTGATAACAGAAAAAAGCTTTGATGGAACCAAAATTATTTTAAAGTTTTAAGATGTCATTTTTAGTGGCTGAAACTGTTTCACAGGAATCACACTTCATATTATAATCTCAGTAGCTCTCTTCTGGGTGTTTTACATCAGAATTTCAAGGCCAAGTGAGCTGGCTTTGGGAAGCCTGACTGGAGTCTGAAAGTACCCAGATACACTCAATGTTGTTGTTTCAGAATTAAGCACTCAGTTAATGCATTTTTTATTTCAGACTAGTGTTCAGTGGGAATCTTTCCACCGGTAAATGTCGGTAAAGTTTCTTTAGCATTTGTGGATCAGCTGCCACCCCTAGCTAACTTTCCTATTTATGATTAATAAGATCAGGTTTAACTTAGCACACTGTGATCTTGGTTTCCTAAGGAGAGCCTCTGCTATTATATACTCTTGCAGTAAATATTTTAGATGTAAAATGTTCTGAAATAACTCTCCCTAAAAATTTGAAATGGCAGAAATAAGTCTTAAAGCTGAATCTTACACCTGGCAGGAAAAAAATTACTTAAATATTGCATAACGGGTAACATTTATGTATGTGAAACATACATATGTCATGCCTGATGACATGAAAGAAAATACACCCTGTACCATAGATTAATCTCCTTTAAAGAATTAAACACAGTTTTAAACCATAAAGAAACACTCTGTGTAGGGGGATAGTATATCTTACTTGGATTCTAAAGTTCAAAACTTTATTTTTCATCACTCCTCAGGAAGATTTACCATTAGTTGAAAAAGAGGAAAAATCATAATTGTGAGTATTCACATTCAAAAAATGTGTAAATTATAACAAATTTTTAAAATAGAGTCTTCCTTTTTTTAATAAGAAGGCTTTCTGCTTTTTAAAACCAACCACCAGTTCAAATAATTGAACTGGTGAAAAAACCAAAACAACACACCAAACTGCATTGAGATAAATGAGGTTTTAGAGAATCTATCTGGTGTTTCCAGTGTTTTAATGTCACATGTCATTTAAGTGTAAATAATTACTTGAAGACTGATTACTTTCATGTAGTTCCAATAATTATCTATATCCTAGAGATTACTTGGGATGAATGTGCCTTAAAGAGTCTATTTTCTGACTTTCATCCTACAACTAAACACAAAATACTGGAACGATAGTGTATGTCCTGAAAAATGGATGCCATACAGATGTTTTGGCAAGGATTAGAAGGCTTCTAAAATCTGTTCCAGGAAAAAAAATGTTCATCACTGAAACATAATGATTTATAAAATTCAAAATTGTAAAACCCAGTCATGGCAGTGCCACGTGCTTTATATTTATATGCATTTAATTTTTTCTTTGTATTTATTTTGCCCTGAATAATCAATGCAGGAAGTAGTTCTATATGTTCTAAACCCATTGTTTCTAAAGCCATTTTCTTTTAAAATGGGAGCTACAAGCTTCACCTTGTGATTACAGGTTGCATATTCAAAACTGGGACAGAGCTTATGGCATTCTCTTGAAAATGATATTAAAAGTATCACATGGTTGCTTTAATAAATAGACGAGTCTTATGTAAGCACAATTTTCTTTAAGATATTGTTAATGTGGATAAAGAGCTGAAGAGTACATTCATGTAGGTGGTGGTTACTACAGCAGAACACACTGCCAAGGTTCAGAGCAAGGAAAGTATGCCAAGAGAATTATTAAAAACCTTATTGGAATTGTTTCCATACACTTACTTGGATTAGAAAAATCTGAAAAAGTGTTAGTTCATTTTTTGAACTTTTTCTTAAGTAGTAAGAAACTACTTTGGTACTTAATACTAAAAAGAACCTAACCTCTTTTCTGATGAGATTTGTGTATTGAAGTAAAGAAACATGGCCATGCAAATGCCAGTGCTTGCCCTTGAAAATGAGCATGGGTTAAATTTCACTGAAAATAAGATCTTGAATGTAAATTGAAATATCATGATGTATTGTGCAGCTTGTATTTGTTCATGTAGATATAGACTCTTGAAATCTTCAGAGAGCAGAAAAATTATTTTGTTGGGTTGGTTTTGGATTTTCTTTTCATATTAAATGTACATTTAATATGTCTGCTTTCCTCTGTCTCCAAATGGCAGTGTTGAAGGAATAGTTTCAAACTGAGAATAGCTTTAGATTAGATATTAGGAAAAAATTCTTTACTGTGAGGGTGATGTGGCTCTGGCACAGGTTGCGCAGAGAAGCTGTGGATGTCCCATCCCTGGAAGTGTTCAAGGCCAGGTTGGATGGGAATTTGAGCAGCCTGGTCTAGTGGAAGCTGTCTCTACCTATGGCAGGAGGGTGTGGAACAGGATGAGCTTTAAGGTTCCTTTCTGCCTAAATCATTTTATGATTCTATGATTAGCTTTTTATCCTCAAATGCTGGATAATGCTTTGACTACCACATTCTTTTAATGTACATATACCAGGAACAAGTAAATATAAACATCTGTAAAGAACAGTATGGCACTGTAAACACTAATGCTGACTATAACGCTACATTTCATACATGTCATTTTTGTAAGCTAAAAGTAAAATTATGTTCTCTTTTCACCTGACACTTTTCTGACTAAATTGGTTTGAAACTGGCCAGTCATTAAGCTTTCCAAGGATAGAAATATTTTAAAGATTAATCTATATTCAGTACACGAGTCTATGTGTCACTCTGCAAGTTGCGGTTAGTCTTTTATTCAGTGAAATTTCCTAGGAAAATTGGTAACAGGCTCAAACTTTCACAGGGTTTCTTGCTTTCATCTGATTGTATTTTAAATACATCAAAGATTGTTCTGCTGCTTGTACATAACTAATATGACTGAATTATACAATATACTAATGTGCAATTTTGCACTGGTGTTCTACATCTTTCCTCCAAGAACCTCCTAGCAGAATTTAATGAGTCAGTCTGACCTACTTTTTTTATATAAAAGGCTGATTGCTAAAAATGACTAGCAGCAGTGGACAGTCTGTATTTGTCAGATTGTTTCATCACTAATGTGCTGTCAAAAAACTCACCAAAACTCAACACTAGAAGCATGACAGATTTCATAGTGAAGTGCACTTTCAGGTGAAAATCAGAATTACCTTTCTCTTTCTCCTTTTTTTTTCTGTTGCCAAAGGAGTTTCTTAGTTATTATGAGCAATTGTGCTCCAACATAGCAGTTGGCTTTAGATTTTCATTCATCAAGAGAAGTCAAATGCATTTGTTTCAGCTTGCCAAAATGTTATTAGGGAATAGTGAAAGATAAAGTTTTGCTTGAAGCTGCTCCAGAAGGAAAAGGTTCTTTCATCATCAGTCTGTTAATATAGAACATGCAATCCATGTATTTGCTTGCTACAGTGAGATAACACCCATATCCCACTCTTAATAAGGACAATATGTAATATATCAAATATTTTTACATGTATAAATGTAAATCTACATGTGGATGTAAAAAAACAAGCCCTGGTATCCTGTCATATGAGAGCTGCTATAAAGTGATGTTGAACTCAGTCACATGGAGAGAGAAAATTTGGCAAGGCAAACAGACTTCTTTCTGGTGAAATGAAGTGGAATAGAATGGAGATCTTTACCATGGAAAGAATGGTAAGTATGTGAGTAAAGTAGAAGGTGGGAACTTAGAGATGAGTCTGACTTCAGGTTTAGTAGTTACTGCTAAACTGGGTATTCATAATAACACATTTCTACTGAAACTTTAAGTGGTGACTGCTTCGTTGAATTGCGCTTAAAAACAAGATCAGCACCAACTGGACTGTGACAGGCTGGGCTCCCAGGTTTTAGTCACTGAGATTTCCAAGTGTTGTATTTAATCTTTTCTAGAAGTCATCTTTGTTGTAGTAGTGGGTTTAGGTTTGTTTCTTGTTTGTTGTGTGGTTTTTTTGTTTTTTAAGAAAAGGCAGCTTCTTACTTGTGCTTGGATTTTCTAAAATAGAAAATTTCTTTCAGTGTACTTCAACACCACCATAAAAGGACCACAAATAGTATAATCTCCAAGTTTTTATTTATGAGAGAATGTACCAAAATTTGTTTTATGTGTACCTTAAGCTATGTGTACCTTAAAATAAGTCTTAACCTGTTTAAATGCTTGCATGGCTGCATATAGTAAGTTTTGAATATAGAGTGTGTTCGTGGAGTGAAACACAAATGAGGTGCTTGTTGTTTATGTTCATCAGACTTCACTAAAGCATTTTACAAACTGTGTGTGACTAAACACCAATCAGATGGTGATAATTTGAAGTCTTGCTCCAGTGCTTGGATTCAGACCTGTGAAGACTAAGGAGTTCCTGTAGTTGATTTTGGATGTTAAGAACTTGCATAGATTTTGGAAATACCTTCTGTAATGCCTTCTTTTGAAAATAGATGCTTTTCTAATGCTCTCAGCTGATGAAATAGCTCCCTGGATTGATTTTAAAAATTCTTTTTGCTTAATAGCGTACAGGTTAATTGAGAGTATAAGACTGTAGTCCTTTCCTTTTATATGAAATCTTCATTTTTGTCTTGCTTGTGTATTCAAATTTTGCTTTGCTTGTCCGCATTTCAGAGGATACACACACAGTTACAGTTTGATAGTCTGTAATGGCTGAAGGCCAAAAGGGTTTCTCAATACACAAGTAATATTTTGGTAGGCATTTACTTATTAATGCATTATTGGGTCATAATTTACTTCCTTATTCTGAAATCATAGAATCATAGGATATTAAGAGTTGGAAGGGACCCACAAGAATCACTGAAGTCCAACTCCTGGCCCTGCACAGAACACCCCAAGGATCCCACCCTGTGCCTGAGAACCTGGTCCAAACCCTTCTAGAGCTCTGTCAGGTTTGGTGCTTTGACCACTTACCTGGGGAGCCTGTTCCAATGCCCAACAACCCTCTGAGGGAAGAACCTTTCCTAATATGAAACATAAACCTCCCCTAGCACAGCCTCAAATGTTTCTGAAAACCTAGTTTTGGTTACCTAGCTAGTTCTTTTTGCACCAGGAAAGAATGTGACAGGTCTAAATAGAAATATGCCTTTGAAAAATGTGTCTTAGGATATCTATGTAATTTCTATGTCAAAACTTTCAGTCAGGTACTGAAACTCAGTTCACTTACATGATCTTTAATTATGGAGGAACATTAAAAAGAACTGAAAGTTTTAGAAAACTTGCATCCTGAACTTTTGAAGTTTTCCCATGTGGAGCTACAGTTCAAAGTGTGAAAAGTTTTCTGCACCAGTTGGAGTCCCTCGTGAAATTCCATTGCCTAGCTCCATGTCCTTTTCTGCAGTAATAAGAGCTGTCAGATGCATCATTGGAGATAGCTAAATCTCTCATCTCATGTGACGTACATTGTTTTGACTTCATTTATAGCATTTCTGAATGCTGGAAGAGAGAGAAAAACAGGAGACAGGCACACATAAGGCAAAAAAAGCTTCATCCTCCTGTTCCCTTCATTCTATGCTTGTATGGTGGCATATTTGCCTCTTTGACAATGGTAAAATATGGTTCTGGAGATACTAGAAACATTTCATATAAAAATATAACATTATCAAATCTTTCATCCCATTGAGGGTTCCATTTTTATATATT
Source organism: Gymnorhina tibicen (assembly GCA_013399875.1). Lineage (NCBI taxonomy): Eukaryota > Metazoa > Chordata > Aves > Passeriformes > Artamidae > Gymnorhina > Gymnorhina tibicen. The sequence continues at coordinate 41,004 of VXAZ01003668.1, forward strand.
TGCAGATAATAGTAACGTTATACTTAAAAATAATTATAATTAAATATCCTTATTTATTGTGGTTTACAAGCCATTACAGGCTGCTAATTAACATTTCCCTTATGCCTTCTCTGAATGGAAAACGAAGAAGTTATGAAAAAAGCACTGTGAATAAATGCACTTTACATATGTGGCCAGAGATGTGTTAGCCTTCTGCTTTCTGAAGGGCTTTAATTAGCATTTTGGCTAAATCCTACACCATGTGGTAATAGTTTCAGAGATTCCTACTAGGTTTTCAAGGCACTATTCAAACAAAATATTTCACTGCAAAGACACTATATACATATATAGATAGGCATCACCTCTGTTCTTAGTCTTCCTGTCCCTGATGTTGAGTCAGAAAATATTTCACAAAAGTATTGGACTGTTCTGTTGCCAGCTTACGGTCATCTGAGTTTTATTTGCTGAAGACTGTTGTGGCAGATGCTTCTCTGCAGCTTTGCAGCAGTTGTCTGTGAGACTGGGAGAGTTAAGGATGTTCAACTGACTTAATGACATCTTGTTTAGCTGGATATGCAAGAATTTTCAAAAGCACCTAGATGGTGATCTCTGTATTTTTCTTGTGCTTTACATATCTGAATTTTTCTGAAAAACTTATGCCCATAAAGAAAAACAAGAGATGAAAAACAATGAAAGTAGGCAGATGAGATTATGGATGCACAAATCTTCATATAATATTACTTTTATTGGTGTGATGCATGTTGCATCCTAAAGAAACTTTGTTGTTTTTATTTGTTCCTTGCTTTCTTTTGAGAGCTGATTATTCACAAGCCATAAATGAGTATTGGTGATCATCACAGACACAAGTTTTCATTTAATGCTGACCACAGACAATCTGTTGTGTACTGGTTTTTTCACTCCTAATGAAAGGGAAAAAATGGCTTTCTTTATTAGGGCTGATACTTTTTCCAATCAGTGGAAAAAAGAAGAGCTTCTAAGAACTTGAAAGTATCAAAGGAAAGCTGATTAGCCTTAGCAGTTCAGAAGTAAAATGTCTGTGCAAAAGGAGAGGAAGCCACAGGTGAATGATTTGATAGAAAAACATTAATCTTCATGTAGATCAGTATTTAGATTATAGTTAAATAACTAATTTCATTCTGAAGAACTTTTGCTAGTAACATTTTCACTTAAGATTTCTTTGGTAATTTAATATACAAAGAGAATTTGAAAATTTGTATCATTGAAAGGTGTTTAAGGATGGTGTAAGTGGTCAAGAGTGGTGACAGTTACTCCTGCTCTTATCAACTGCCTGAATATTTTTTGACTTCTTGCCATACAGACTTGCTTTTAAGACTACATTTAGTTTTCATTCCTATGGGACAAATATTTTTAGGCATGTCAGTTAGTGAAGGAACTAAATGGAGGTCTAACAACAGGCTGGGTTCAGGAGGAGACTACTGGGTCTTTGACAAGCAGATAGGAAAAGCCTGAGAACATTAAGCATACATGTCTTCAGTAAAGTGGTAGCATATGACAAAGAGAGCAATATAAACTATTACATTTATAAAAGTATTGCCACTATAAAAAAAAACCCCAAAACACTAAAATTGACAGCTTTTTGTAGGGAAGTGGGATGTGTTTACCATGCTGAAAGGAGCATGTGTTAAAATTTTGTCAGCTTGACATATGCCCACAAACTGTTTGAACAAACTATATTTATTCACTTCTATGGATTGGCCTGGTTTTGTTATAAAGTAGTTTGGGATTTTTTTCCTATTTTTTTTCTTCCCATTCAGTCCCAAGAGGTAAGAGTCCTATAAATCATTTGATGTTTTTTTCAGTTGTCCAAGACTGCTGAGTAGGCATTTTCAGCAATCAAACTACTTGGTCTTATACCTAAGAATTTAAATAATTTAAATGCTTTTTTGGGTTTGGAGTAGTAACTTAATGTTTAATGCCAAGTTTGATTACTCAAATCACTGTTCCCTATCTAACAACAGCAGAGCCAGGCCTTCTAGAAGAAACTTGCCATTAATATCCATTAATGAATCTGTGGTCCTTGAATTTGTCCAAACTCCTTTTGAACCCACTGTCAGAGCCTAATTTAGCAACCTGACAGAAGAAAGTCCCAGAAGTTCAAAGCCTGCTGTGCAATACTTCTTAAATCTGGTATTAAATACCCTGTACTTCCAGTCTTGCAGGACTTGGTTGTAACAATTTTGCATTTGCACTATACAGCATCTTCATGATTTTGAGAAATTATCATATCCCGATCAGCTTTGTGGTCTTTGAAATGAAAGGTTCCAGACCTTTCTAGCTTTTCTTCATGAGGCAGCTACTCAAGCTGCATTTTGACATGGGTATCAGAACTGCCTGCAATGTGGCCTTCTGTTTTGTTTTTCCTGTATCCTTTCTAGTAATGGCCGAAGGGTTGTTGGCTTTTTTGCCTGCCACTATACCCTGACTGAAAGATTTCAGGGAACTGCTGGTTGTGACTCCAGGATCCAGAGCTGTCTGCAGGTTCAGAGTTCAGCATGCTTTAGATCATTTTTACCTTTGTTTACAAACTTGCACCTGTTTATCCTGAAGGTCATCTGCCATCTGATGCTCACATACTCAGCTTAGTGAGGTACTCACCACTGTTGTGGCATCTGTCTAACTGGAAAAGCTCAGTTTTGTCAGCAGACTTGGAGATCTGACAGTGCACTTCCTTTACTGTCATGAAAGGTAAATAAAATGAGTCAATCACAGCACTGATGCCTGGAGAGCCACAGGACTAGCTCTTCTTTGCCCTGAAAAGGGAGCATTAAGCTCTTCCTCTTCTTTTTCTCTGTCTTAATAAGCTTTTTATTTTCTGAAAGCATTCCCATTCGTAAGGTAGTTCAGTTTCTGTAGCAATTTGTGTTGAGAAACCTTGTTAAAAGTGTCTTGAAAATTCAGATATGTTATGTCTGCTGGATGTGGTTATTGATCCCCATCAAAAACTCTGTCAGGCTGCTGGGCCAGGTTTTTTCTTCACAGAAAGCCAGAGTGTATCCTTCCAAACAGTCTGTTTATGTTTGGGCTCAGTGACTGTATGTTTTCCTGTAGACTCTCCAACTTGATATCCAGCTTGAGATGAAAATCAGGTGCATCAGCCAGTAGTTCCTGGAATACCCTGAAAATCTCTTTTGGTAGACAAGGGTTACCCTGGCAAGCCTCGTAGTCTCGTGGCACAGCAACAGCTTACACACCTTAATCTGTTCTTACAATTGCCACATGAGTTCCTTCAGACCTCCTGTGTGAGTGCTGTTATTCCACATCTAATTTATTCATTTGATTTAATAATTTATTTTCCTTATGAAAGGACTGGAAATTGATCTAGTTCCTCTCCTCTGCTTTCCTCAATGATTGCATTGGGAATCTTGAACTGGAGTAAAGACAACTTCTCTTCTTATGTCCTTAACATCTCCGAGTGTGCCTTCTATGTTTTTGCCACATGTAGTCCTGACAGATCCTATGTCTCTGATTTTGAAGTATTTAAAACATCTTAAATTTTCCTTTTAACTGTCGTGTTGCCATTACAAATTGGTCTATCAGTAGATTAAGTTAATGCTCTTCCATGCCAAAATTTTGGGGGGAAATGTTAATCTCAGTACAGTGACAGGAACTGAGGGAACTGTAAGAAGCTGTGTCAGGGGAGGTTTAGGCTGGATATCAGGAAAAGGTTCTTCACCCAGAGCGTGGTTGGGCAGTGGAACAGGCTCCCCAGGGAAGTGGTCATAGCACCAAGCCTGAGAGAGTTCAAGAAGGGTTTGGACAATGCTCTCAGGCACATGGTGAGACTCGGGAAAGACCAGGAAGGTGATTTCGGTGATCCTGGTGGGTCCCTTCCAACTCAAGATATTTTATGACCCTCTGAGAAAGGCTAGGAGAGAGACATACAGCTGTAAGTACTGAACCTCTGGAAGCTACGAGATCATACCACACTCTGGATCACTGCTGTTTGCCAAGAGCAATATAAACATGCCTGGTGACTTTGAAGTACCACAGATTCCAGTCTAGAGAAAAATTAACAACTCTCTGGCATTTTTCAGGCATTTTTCTTCCCTAAGGTGGAAGCTGTGGAAGAACTAAATGAGCACTATAAGGACCATTAGATAAAACAACACCTCAGGATATCCAGGAGAGTCAGAATATGCATTTTCAGCCTAAGGGATGAAAAGAAAATAAGTCATTAAACCCAGTTGATGGTATAAAATCTTTGTCATATTTTGACTGATTTTTATGGACAGTTTTTAACATACTTTATTTTGGGAAGCAATTTTGGGTTTAGTTTAAAAAAAGCTTAAACTACATTTTTTGCAGTTAGATTCTAGCTTTCCTTTCCCTACTTTTTTTTCTCCTTTTCATAAAAGTTTTGATTAACTGCCATCCAAGGGTAAATACAGGAAATTCAGATCAGTAATCCTGTGAACAAACATTAGTCTTGAGCATTATTTAGGATGTTTTATCTTCAGGGTCCTCCATGCAGCTTTGTGAGACAGATGTTGGTTTTTACATCTTTAACAAGTTGCTTCTATGCCTGAAGGAATTTAGACAGAGACCTAATGTTTTCTGGGAAATTGATGTTTCTGTTTCTGCTCCTAACTGTTATGAATAGACATTCTACATAGAATCTGTGTAGAATCACAATATGAGCGATGAGCTCGTATGAAACTTTACAAAAATATAAATACAATGGATCAATATCAGTTTCCTCTTATCCAAGTTTTTTCATCACTTTCTCATCTCAGTGAGGAGAAGAATCCAGATAATTTTTCTAAAGAGCAACTGTTTAATTACAGTAAGACTCAAGGCAGTGGAGTCTGAGAAACCTCCACATATGCAGGAGTAGAACTGTACAGCATCACTGTAGCTGTAGGGAAGTCCTGTGTGAGACACTTGTGGAAATATGTTTATCTGGGTTTTTTTGGTTTTTCAGGATTTCTAACTCACACTACCTGATCTGTGACACCTTTCACCTGATATTCAGAATATAGCAGGTATCTACTTATCTGTGTCTCACCTTGTTGAAAAATTCAGGTAAATTATAATTCAGGTAACTGTCTTGGAGCAGTTGCAAAAAAGGTTTATTTAACCTTATTTCATTTAAAATTATGCTGTACTGTGTTATCTTTCATTCTTTTTTATATTTAAGAACCAGAAAGGAAAGCTTTTTTCCCTTCAGAAATTTTGTACAACACGAGAAAGGCCAGGACACTAAATTAAGTAGTGGGTCTCATGTGGCAGCTGCACATTCAAGCTACGACTGCATACAAATGAACACAAGGAGAAAATGAAATTTACTGGCATGAATTCTGATTTCTAGGAATTGCTTCTACATTTGCTGAGCTGTCACCTGTCACGGGCTAACTTAACCAAATCAGGATCAAAGGAGTTTAAATAATTTTGTGATTTATTAATGATACATAATTAGCTGGCAATCAGTGAAATACACATTTGGGATCAATATGACTAATACAACAGATGAAACAGAATACTAAAGACTTCTAAACCATTAATAATTTTTACGTATTCAAAATATCCTTTTGCAACTAATCCTTGCATTTCCAGGCACCCCCTTCCTCAAGTGGTGTGGGTTCCAAACAGGCACCTTTTTCTGGGGCTGTGGGCACACACTACTGCAGGACATGTGGGTGCTTCAGCCCTCCATGTACTTGTGCTGCTTCCTATCACCAGCTTCATCACCTTTTGGAGGTGGTGGACTCACCATCCCTGGATGCGTTTAAAAAAAGATTGGATGTGGCACTCAGTGCCATGGTTTAGTTGAGGTGGTGTTAGGGCATGGGTTGGACTTGGTGATCTTGAAGGTCTTTTCCAACCTGGTGATTCTGTGATTCTGTGATTCTGTGATGTTGACAGTATTAAAAGGGGGGGGTTGGAGAAACACCAGAACATGATTCCCAGTCCTTCTCAGGATTTGGATGGATGGCTTTATAGAGATTGTACAGCCTTCTCTAGAATACTACAGGCTCCAAGCTGAGCTCAGTCCTGCAGCCTGAAAAGGTTATAAGGGAAAACATTACCTGTGGTGCTGAGACTTTTGTTTTTAAACTGCTCATTTCACAAACCTTCTTAAAGAAATAGCAGAGTAACTTTCCAGAAGGGTCTGGCCTGCAGGATCTCATGATTCTGGCATGCTGTTGCTATGGTTTACCCACTTGGTTTTTGGCACTTCATCTCCACAGCAATTTTGTGACCTTGTTAGGAACCAAGAATATCTGTAAGTAGCTTCTGTAACTTAGATATAGCCCAACTGAATAGATGAACTGTAGACAAAAAAAAGTAACTTTTATAGGTCAGAAATTTTTATTTTTAAGCTAATTTAGGCTGTGTAAAGTGCAAGTCTTTTAGTAATTAATCATTGTAAGTAGACATCCTTATCTTTATAGACATTGTGGGTTAGACAGAATTGCTGCATTTTTTTAGTACCTAAAATCTCAAGAAAAACATGAGATTGCTTAAAGTATGGCTAGCAGTTCTGCACCTATAAAAAGTATATTGCTTTGCTATGTTGTGCTTGGTTATAACTAGCAGAGATATTTTAAATTTATTTCTACCCTTTCATCTGTGGTCTCCTGTTGTTATTGTAATAGTGTATTAACACACATTTTCCTGCAATTACTACATTTAATTTTAAATATGCCTTCTGACATTTTCTGCCTTCAGTACAAAATAAGCTCACTTCATCTATTTGATTTGCTGACGTGAAGTACACAAAATATATTGGATTTTCTTATCTGAGCTTTTTAGTTTATTTGCACATCAAAGAAAACACCTCAAAATGTGACTGGAATAACCCTGTTTGCTGAAGCAGGCAACAAAAGCTTGAAAACATTTGATGGGAAGTGAAGAATTGCATATCAAATGTGTAATTTAAATATTTCTAATGCTGGTATTTCTGATATCCTGCTGCTTCAAAGTTATTAAATGTGCTATCCTTCAAGGCCAAAATAACAAGAGACAAAGTATGAAGCAAAATAGAGTTTTCAGTATGCAGGAGCATAGTTTTGGATACATTTTAAAAAAGAACTGAGAAGTTTCTTTGGGGCCCTCAGGTAAAAATTATATAAACTCTAATGGGTTTAGGTAGGAGGATGAGGCTTTGGCCATCCAAGAAAGGTGGTACAAAATCCCACAGATGGATTCAGCTACTGACTCAAAAGTTCAATACTGGCAATCATGACGGTGACTTGGTGGCTGGAGATACATAATTTGGTAGTATCAAGGGCTTGTATAACAATGGATAATCCCACTAGTGACCCTTGAAGGACAATGCTCATGCTTTCCACTTGGACACTGAGCCACTGGCTGTAACTCTGCACTTGCTCATCCTGCCAATTCCTTACACATCTATCACTCCACCCATCAAACCCATATTTCTCAAATTTAGAGGTAAGAATGTTGTGGGGAGCTCTCTCACAGTCATTACAGAACTCCAGATAGATGCCATCTGTACCTCTTCTCTTATTGATGTAGTCACTCCAACACAGAAGGTCACTTGGTCAGGCAAATAATTCAGTTCTCTGTTTACATTTTTGACAATATCTTGTCAATCATTAAGAATTGCTGTGTAATCTGGGGTTATTATCATGAAGTTAAGCATAGTCCAGTCTGTAAGTTTCTTGGCTGAGTCATATTCATTAATTGGAATTTTAGAAATTTGTGAATGGGTGGTATTTTATTGAAATAAACAAAAAAAAAATAAACCATCAAACAGTTATAAAAGAAAATCAAAGCCATATTCTCACTTTTCTTTTGTTCTTTTTTCTTTGAGCCTGGAATCAAAGTGATAAATCTGCTCTGTGTGGAATGTAGATGATTTATGATTCTGGGCTTTCAGGACTTTTTTTTTACATTAAAAAAAAGAGAAAGTGCTGAATACATACCATGAAAACCACTTCTAATATAAAATGTTCTTTTTATTGCAAGTATTTCATGTTTCAATATGTTAAAAAGAAAAGAGAAAATTTACTATTCTCTCATCTTCTGACAAAGATTTTGATGTTGAGGAATAAAGGATACTAAAATAAATTTAAAAATTAGGAGGATTAAATGCAGCATCTTGAGTAAATTAGATGGTAAAAGTTAGCCCTCTTAAAGAAATTATGCAAGAATATGAATAAAATAAAATAAAAGATGTCTTTGAAATTAGGTTTGATTAAACAAACCCACTTTAAGAAGTGGTCCTGTGATGAGTTTACCTTTCTGAACTCCTAAAATATTTGGCATCCTAAAAAGTGAGAGCAATAAACTTAGAAAGAAAAGTTAAATTTGATTGTTGATATTACAACTTTGTGAGGATAGGTAGCTAGATTTTACAACTCTTATAATTGTAAGACATATATATATAAAAAACCAAAACAACACCCATTCAGGAAGGCTTAGTTCACTGTCTTCCACTGAAAACAACAAGAATTACATGTCCAGACCCAAATGCTCTTTACTGACCTATGTCCAGATACAGGTAAGAAAATTATGCACCTCTGGTCACTTCCAGCAGAACCATCTAACTGCAAATACCTGGAAAACAGTCTACTTATCTTTCTGTTTCTTCAGCCACCAACCCTTCTCAGCATCTTCATTCCCATTGGGAAGCACCAGCGCTTGGGTAAAATACATTGCTTTATTTAAAATGTGCATAATCAGGTTTTCTACAGCCAAGTCTTCCAAAAGATTGATTTTGGCAGCTGCGTGGTTAGGCTAGAACTAAACAAAAGGGAAAACTCTGGATTTGCTTCCCCTTTTTTACAGCTGCAGGGATTTCTTCCTTTTTTAAATTCTTCTAGTTTCTGGAAAACTACCCATCACATCAGGTGTAAATCTGGTGGGGTAGCCCCTGATTACTGTCTGGGCATAGAGAATGGGCAGGCTAAGTGTGCTACTGCTTTTGCTTAAGAACAATCTGAAAATAATTTTCCTCAAGTTTGCTAATATGTATTTATATGAACTCTCTCGGACTCAGAATGGAACAGAATTAATTTCCTTTAATGGTTGTTTCAGAATTCCAGCATAAATGTAAGAGTGTTTACAAATTGAACTAATTTTAATTAAGCAGTTGTGTTTGTAAGGGGATGGAATGAATGGGCTTCAAGGACAGCTACTCCAAGTACAAACTGAATATTTGAAATAAAGTCTGAGGATCAAGACTTGTTTGGGGGATTCTAAATGATGATTGAATAAATTCTTTTAATTGTAACTAATTCTTGCAGTATGTCTGTGCCTCAGTGTACTCCTTCTTTAACATTTGGAGTTATATAGGCAAACAGCGCCTTCAAATCTTTGCAAACAGCACATTTACTCCTGATTCATATGGCTGTATTGCATTAATTTACTTTCACTGACATAACTGTCACACTGCAGTACTTTTCCTTTTTTTAAGAGTTACCGAGAAACAAGGTGAAGAGCCTAGAGGGCTTTTAACTGAACCTACTGTTTGGTTATGAAATGTGTGAAAGTAGAAATGTATTGATACATTTGGGAGATAGAGCAGACACTCCAAAATTGGTGCCATTGCAGTTCTTTCAGCTTACCAGGCTGTTCTTTGAGGATGAAGATAGAAAGATACAAATATTAATTGCTTTCACATTAGAGATAATAGCGGCATTAAGAACATGACAGATGTTTTTTCCTGAGAATCCAGAAAGGTATGGTGATGAGAAGTTTCAGTTTATCAGCTGGGGATTTTTAATGGTAATCAGCGTTCTAAAAACAGTGTTAGAATTGTGCCCCCAAAATGCTCAGTATTTTAATGTTGGTTTCACCTAGCAAGAATTGCAAAAACATTAGTTTTAGTTATCACAACATTTTAGTAGGAGGTTCTTAACAAGTGAGATCTGGTGATTCATGACAGTATTCATCAGTAAGCATGTAAAAACCCTACAGAATTTGAAGACTAAACAGATACCATAGCTACGATATAGGGAATATGCAGTTTGGAAAGCAGGAAAACAACAGAAGGGCTATAAACATAACTTTCTCATCAGCCAGAATTAGGAAAAAGTTACAGAAACTCATGCAAATATTTATGTAGAAGTAGTACAATTTCTGTGTGGTACCTACCTAATGAGGTCTATAGTCAAGCTGTCCAAATAATAATTCGTGTAGTCTCATCATCACTGATTAATTGCAAACATTTCTTCTTTCCTAAAAATGACACTGTATCTTAGTAGAGTGTTAGAGTAAATAATTTGTTTCCAGAAGCATAAAATATTATCATGAGGATTTTCCACCCACCACTCCACAAAAAATCCATATTGGAACATTTGTTTCCCCAGGTGGAAAAATTTATTTGGCTATCGAAATGGCAGAAAGTAAAGTGGATATCTATTTTTAATAACAGGACTATGGACAGCTGTTTACCGTAGAAGCCCAGATTCAGTGTCAGGAATGTCAATGCTTGGCTGTCCAAGGTGCAGATGGTGTTGGGCAGTTCACTGTACAGACAGCAAGGTCTGTGAAGTGCTGGTTTCCTCCTAACAGAGGAGCAGTCACAAAGGATAAGTTGCACCTGTAATGAGGTGTGGCTCCTTTACAGTCTGAAAATCAATGGAAGATCCAAACAGTGCTCCAAGTACCAGCACTGGAAAAGGGAAATGTCAATGCTATTACCTTGGGTTCTTCCAGTCCCTCTCTTTCCGAGGATTTGGGCTGGGGCTGTGCGTAGTTGCAAGCAGTTTTGATGATTGTATTGTCCTTGAGTAAAGTCTTCCAAGGGGAAATTACTGCTCTACAGATTCTTGGGGGGATTTTATCAATCCCATTTACACAAAGTTATGCACTTTGTAAAATGATTGTATCTCTGAAGACACACAAGCTTTAACTTCTAACTTCTAAAGCTTCTAACTAGCTTTAACCAGTTCTTCAGCAGTCCCTGAAAATCCCCCTGACTTGGTTAGCCTAAATGAATCCATTAAGTGTAGAAAATTTACTTCAAAATAAATCAGATGTAATTAAATTAGATGTCTTTTAGTTATTTGCCAGACTGTTTTCTCTCTATTCAAGGAAGAATATGAATATGAAATATGTACATTTTAGTGAAGCATGACTGGCTATTCTGGTTTTGTATTTTGATTTTAATGCAGTGCTAACTAGAATCACGTGCTTAGAAAAATGTTCTGTATTTATCCCAGCTTCTAAAAAATACTGTCATTTAGTTTTTTTAAAGGTGCTATGTGAGTAAAGACCAGATAATCCAGCAAAGCAACATTTATTTTAATTCTCTTTTCAAATTTCTACTTTGTATGTAGTGGCCTTTCTCTTAAGGTTTTCATGTGCCCAGGAGGGTAGTCTGTCACCTGGCTCTGAGGACAGACTCTGTGAGAACAAGGGCATTGTAAAGGTCACTCTTATTCTGACTCATCACTACAAAATGTACTACTTTGGTTGTTCAGAGGCACCGTAGGAAAGGAGTAAAGTGAAGTTATGAAGTAGGAGCATCTTTCAGGTACGTAAATTTCTGCGAGTAGCAGTACTCCTATAAAAATTGTGTTAAGTTTATAGAGAATTTTAGAAAAGGAAGTCAAACAAGGTGAATTTTAAAGGAGAAATTTTTAATAGTTCTAATTTATTTGATTTTCAGGTTTTAATAATGGGATTGGAAAAATTAGAGAGGAGTTTCAGTTTCTTTGTCAGAGTATGTCATCGCTGAGAAAGGAATGTGTAGATTTTACAGAAATATTTTGTGTGACTTTGAGGTTCCTCGGTTGAGTTGAACAACAGTTTTGTAAGGATGCTGGAATGAGAATTGTGGAAACAAGTCAGCTAGATATTAATGAGTGTGTTTGTTATAGTGTTATTGCTTAAATTATAGTTAGTAATTTAAGGAATGACCAGTATTTTCTTCTGTTAGTTATTACTGAAAGGTGGAACTAGGAATTTTTGCTGAGGATAGTACCACTGCCTGTGTGTGTAAGTGCTCCCTTAGGCCCAGTCACAAACCCTGTTTCATGTTAGGGGGTGAACTTACAAATGAATAAAATTTGGGGCAGCAGTCCAAGTTCTATTTCATTTGGTAGGAGAGGGGCTCTTGTGCTTCTCTGTTCTTCTTTAAGTCTTATACCTGTTGTTATATAAATGTGGTTTATATCTGCATTCTCTTGTGCCAGAGAAGCTTAGATTTGATATTAGGAAGAATTCCTTCACTGAAAAGGTGGTTAAGCACCGGAACTGGCTGGCCAGGGAAGTATCAGATTCAGCATCCCTGGAAGGGCTCAAGAAATGACTTGGCATGGCCCTCAGTGCTATGGTTTAGTTGCCATAGTGGTGCTGTTCAGAGATTGGACTCGATCTTGGAGGTCTTTTCCAACCTTTATGAATCTATAACTGAACCAAAGTGAAACTTACCTCTCTGACTACAGTTGCTGTAGTCAGAGAAGTACAGTTGCAGTATTTATTGGAAGTACAGTTGTAGAATTTATTTCTGTGGCTCTTGAGTGTGACATCCTGTTTTGCCCTACAGGGGCAGAAGACCATTTGATAACCTGTTTTCAATGATACATCATAATTAGAATTATTCAGCCTGGCTAATTAAAATTTCAGTAATTGAAAACAAGGACTCAGAGAAAGATACAGTTTAGGTTTTACATGGGAATTCTTAGAAAGGACAGGGAAAAAACATCCAAACTCTAATATCTGTGGGCTTCTGTGGTCAGATTATTAGAGCCTGTCTTAGAATTTTTACTTTGTCACTATACCAGCATTCTGTGGTCACGCAGTATCATCAAGATCATTTTATCACAAAAAAACAAACATAATAACTACTCCTGTCCTCCAAAATAATACAGGAAAACAGAATGATAATTAAAAGCCACAAAGTTTTAGGTCTTATATTTACATGCAGAATTTCTCACTGTCAGCTAAGAGCATTTTTTGTATATCAGTGAAGAATTTCTGCTCTAATTTGTGGTCACTCTTTATCAGTGGATGAATGGGAAACGTTCTTCCTTATGGATATATAGAGTTAGGTAGTATTTTCCTCCTCCTCTTCAGCATACTTCAACTCCTGCACATAATATACTACCTGAGGCCAGGAAAATATCTCCTTCACTGTAATATGGAATCATGAGTTTCTATTATCGTGGTTTAGAAACATCACAACAGTAAAATCCTTTACAAATGCCATACACATATATAGCTATAACACCTGTATTTAGACTACTCTTGCTGGTTTCTGGCAACTATCTTATCGATGGGGAGCAGAAGTCAGATATAAATAGCTCTTAGCCCTCTAGTTGCTGTTGCTAATGTACTTCGCTATTTCATGAAGTATGTGGTAGCACTTTTATGGAGACTTAAAATCAGATCTGGCATAAAAGAGCAAGTGCATCATGCATTCAGCAGCTCAGATTTGGTGCACAGGCTTCATGGAAATGTTCCGACATCAAAAAAATGTGTCCAAATATGAAAATGGTTAGTTTCCTGGCATCTGAAGCCATGCAGACTTTATTTTCATGAGTTATATACATGTGGCAAATGCAAGGCTAGTAGAATTATTAAACAAGCTCTAATTCCATCACTGGTTTTTATCACTGGGGAAAACAAGTGTATAATTCTTCACACTGACTCCAGCTAGGAGTCCTTTGTTTCCTCGTATAAGACAAGGTAACCTTATTCTTGTTTAGCCACCTTAATGAAACTGTAACTTCCTCCGCAACCAGCACCACAGGTGAAGAATTTGTGGATTGTTTTGGGTTTGGGTTTGATTTTTGTGGTCCTGATAAAACCCCTAAATCTCTCTGAAATTTACCAAACAGAAAAACATGATTGTCTTTGGCTATATTCAGAATTGTCAAGTCAGCCTTAATCATGACTAATCAATTAAATCCTTGTAGGTCGGACACTACATCCAACTGGACTTTGAAGACTCCTTTGCTGTGGGGCCACTTAACTGACACTGATTAAATTTACATTGTCAGCCATTTAATTATTTTCCAATGTTCCAATTCTGTGCAAATTGATTTTGAATTATTTAGTCTTTGCAGTGAATTTAAGACTGTCTTCTTTTATGTAGCAGTTTGACATCTCAACTCTGGGATTAGCATGCAAAATTCTGAAAAGGAGGATTTCTGTAATTTCAGTTAAATAGATTCACCTGTGGCTATATGTTTTTTCAATTTGCAATTTATAGTGTTTAATAGAAACATTTAGTTATAGTAGCTTTATTTTTTATGTTATCCCTTTTTTCCCCCAATTCATACTTCAGAAATCTTTAAAGAAAACTTTAGACATATGAAGGGGCTTGGATTTTTGTGGTTTGTGCATGTAAGTGGCAGAATCAATAGTGTTCTCAGCCTGCTTACTCCTGATTCAATTGTCATAGTCTCAGATTTGGCCTTTAAAAGTAAGGGCTATAATGATTTCAAAATGAAAAATAATGCCTTTTGATTGATGATGTAGACTCAGTCCAAGTCTGCTTTTACTTTGGGAACTTATGGGACTGAAGCTGCAGATTGCATTTCTGGCAAGAATCCAGTTCTCTTGAATGAACTTGATAGGATTTAATGGAATTAATAATTAGGACATCCGACCCTGCCACTTGGAGTGCTGCAAGTGGCATCTTGGGGCCAGCTCAAAATGTGAAGACAAGCCTTGTACAAGCAGGGGAGTTGTCATAGCACCAAGCTCATCTACATAAGTTTGAGGAGAAAAGAGAACATCTTTATATCCTTATATTGCATCTTCACTAGTAATTAGTAACTATTTATTTGTATATCTAAGGGTTACCCCACTTCCACAAATCTGAAGGTCTTCCAAACAAGCTTTTTAATCATATGCAATAGATGTTTATTTCATTATCTGCTTTGAGGCACTTAACCATCTCACACTATAAACAGGAACAGATCTTTATAGAACTAGACACAGGAAAATGTATAAAAATTAATAGACAGTGAAGACCAAAACTACTGATGCTGTGCAAGGAGAATGCAATGGGAGTAACCCATTGAACACTGATGGTCAAATGTATTCCATATTAGAATGTATCCACGTGGGGAATTTACCTTAAGGAAAGGGTCTTTTATTTGTGGTCTGCCTCTAGCAGTCTGCATCCCTGGCTCCGTAGCAGAACTCCATCTGTTTTATAGTTGGTGCCAGCCAGGGTTTTAGTGTATATTATTACTGAACTGAGGTATTTATCATTGGATTGAGAAGAACATACGTGGATTTCATCATGAACTCTCATTGTATCTTGAATGCAGGAGTCTTTTCCCTCTTCTAGTCCTTGTTGATCAGAATTACAGGTTTCTCTTCTGTCTGTGAGTGAGGCTGTGGATAATAAACCTCCTTATTTTAGAGAATTGACTCATTGTGTGTTGTTTATATAGGACATCAAGGAGACTAAAGATTAGATAAAAGGTAAACATAACTGCATTCACCTGATAATAAGAAAACATATAATTGTATTTAAAATTAGTTAAGAGAAATACAGTTAAGTTTAACTGAAGGCGAGATACAGCATTCATATCATAT
This sequence comes from Gymnorhina tibicen, assembly GCA_013399875.1. NCBI lineage: Eukaryota > Metazoa > Chordata > Aves > Passeriformes > Artamidae > Gymnorhina > Gymnorhina tibicen. The sequence continues at coordinate 56,493 of VXAZ01003668.1, forward strand.
TAAATTCATTAGAAAACTGAAATTGGTTTATTATTTAAATAAGTGGTGGGAGCTCTTTAGTGCTCCATTTTTAGTTTGTCATCAGTTAAAGACAGCTCAGTCTATTTATCACTACATTAATCTCATTCTAATGAGGTTAACATAATGAGTAACCCAGCATTTCATTATATTCCATTTATTTGAATGCCCAACTTGAGTACACCATATTTAATTGAAACAGTAATTGGGGAAATGTCATAGGTTAGAAATTAGACTGGAAGTGGAGCTTCCCTTGCATTGCATGTGCAGTTCCTATTTCTGGTCATAGAAGAAAAACAAAAGGATAAATGATTCAGTTTAAATATATTTAATTTTAGTGTTAAACACAAACAAACCCCCAAGCCCACCAGGTAGTGGTGAACCTGTACTGAAGCAGAAAAAGTAAATTATATGACTAGTTCGAAAATTACTTGTTTTCAACCTTTGCAGGGGAAAAAAGGGTTTATAGTTCTGCAGTGAAGAGAATTGATATTTGGGAATTGCTGGAGTAGCTCAGACCTCAAGATCCTAACCACAAATTTCCTTCCTTAAGGCCTTGTCTTTCCCAGCTGAAAAATCAAGATACACAGATATACTATGAGAAATGTAAGCATTTCTTGCATGTAGTTTGAGATGAGGAAATTGTGTGTACTTAAGGATGCTTGCCTCCATTGCTGTCTTGCAGAAAATTCTACATGACCACAAGGGCATCTCTGCATAAAAATTATGAGAAACTGACATTTCACTGATCAAATTTGTTTGGTAAGTGAATAATATTTCAGAGTAATTCTGTGTCATTTAATGAATTGATAGGAAGATATTTTGTGTCCTATGACAGCTGTAATGACTGTCACTAAATATTTCATATCACCTGTGCCTCAGAGTGACATCTGTGCTTGCCAATAATATATTTTCCCTATGGTAAATAGCAATGGTGAGCAAATACATGTTCCTGATAGGTTCTTGTGTGCACTAGGCTGTTAAGGAGCACAACAAAAATAAATAACAGTAGTTTGTCAAACACTTACTAAGTTTCACACCACCATATGAAGTAGCTAAATACTACAAGACTGATTTTTGCAAATTGGAAAACAAGGAAACAAGACTTTAAAAATTGTGTAAGAATGTGTTAGAGCACATTGATAACAGAGCCAGCAAAAATGGCTATGGTCTACCTTTTCAGAAATAAATAGTCATTAAAAATCTGTAGTGGTTCTGCTTTTTAAAACGTGTCTGCTCAACACTCTCTGGAGATTATGAAGTATTATGTCACCTAAGAAATTGGAACCTGAAATCACATCACATAACATTAAAAAAAATACATCCACTCCAAGAACACAGATTTTCTAATCGGTTAATATGTACTATAAATAGAAGAGCATTTTTTCTTTTCAAAGTATTTAACAAGATGCTACAGTGTTTTAAGACTGTGGTAAAATAGTTCTTTTAATCACAAAACTTAAAAATGCAATGAAATCAGAGACATGGTGTTAGTTTTTTATTTGTTTGTCAGTGCTCTTTATTTCTCCAGTATTGACAAGAGTGACAGAGGGACAGTTTTCCAAAGTAAGGAAAGGGTGCACATCAGGAAGCGGCAGCAGCAAAGGTACATATAGAAAGAATTATGACACCAAATTAGACAGATACAGACATGAGCCTTCCAGCTTTCATTTTATTTCAGGTTATCTTTTTATAGAAAACATGGGTGAGAGCTGCTCTAAGTTGATAGTCCTGCTCCAGATTTTTGGAAGGGAAATTTGTCAAGAGGGAGAGCCAAAGCCCATAAGCACTTCTGTTTAGCGAGCAGCTGATCATTGAAATTGAGAGACCCTGGTTCCCCATTTTAAAGAAGGACTTAATAATGAAGAGTTAGGGCACTTTGAGCTTGCCTGTGGTCTTGCATATATCACCAGTAGAGGAGGACAGATAAACCAAATAATTTCAGAGCTTGTTTGTATTACATTTTGTTTGGTATACCTCCTTTTCCTCTGGTAAGGTAAGGCCAAGTTCAATGCCTACAAGTTGGAAGTAGTTAAGAAGGATTTATTTGCAATTTTTTCCTTGTGGCTGGAGTACATTGTCACCCTTGGCTATAAATTCTTTTATACAAACCTGTCACCAGTGTGGAGTCCAATCGTGTCCAGTCTTCAGCCTGGTTATCAGGTCAAAGATATTGTCATCCTTCTGTTCTCTGAAATATGTGGTGCATGTCCTGTTAATGATATGAACATGCTGGGTTGTTTTCAAGTGCTGGGTCAGGACTATTCATGCTTTAGAGCAAGCATTTTGACTAACTCTAGAATCCAGGCAATCTTTAGGAGGAAAGAAACCCATCCTGTTGTGGGAGCAATTATTGCTACTTGTATTACAGTTGCTGTTTACATATAACAGATATAAGCTGGAGGTGTTTTGACTTACCACACTAGAGTATAACAAGACTCTTTTGTGGAAACTCTTTAGTGAATAATTCATATAACGATTTTTTTTTGGCTGTCATTTAGCCTGTGTTTTACGTTCTAAGATTGATTAAAACAGATGGTGTATGAATAAAGTGCTAAATTCTGTGCTATTTGCTTACCTCAATGTGTCTCCACTCCCTTGTTTAACAGAGTAGAAGACTAAATGAGAAGAGTGAAGTTAAAAGAAAACTTGGTGAAATTTCTGATGCCTTTTATACTGTTATATACTGTGGAATTTCTGTGGGCTGTGATTTGTGATAAAATGTGATGGTTTAATATGAAATCCATAAAAGCTCACTTACTTAAAGGTTTCGGAAGGGATGTAGAAGGATGTCAGCTAGTGGAAGAATAATTCTTGAGAGAACATGAACTTAAGAATATAAGTAAGTATCTTGAGACCTTTAAGGTGATTAGTGCAGGAAAGTACCAGCTCCATCACCCCAAAAACCTACGGTTATCAAATGAGATTAATTTGTCAGCAGCTTCTCTTAACACTCGGTGCCTTTGCCAGGGTTTAGCACACATTGGCACATGTGCACCTTGTCAGCTTTCCTTTGAGACAGATTTAAAAGCAGATCTCATCACAGTGGTGGGAGATTCCTGAAGGGTCTGTGTCCTTAAAGGATGGCTGCTGATGTTTGTTCTTTCCATCACAATTGGTCATCCTCATATTTTATATATAAGGGTAAAGGCATGCCATTGGGTGTTATTAACCTTTCTAAAAGTCAGCCTTCTACATTTAGCTCTGGGAAACAGAGAAACTTTCTTGCTTGAAATGTTTAAATACCCTACAGTGAGATGTTTTACAGTCAACTTCTGCTTCTTTGTGGTTCCATAAAATTTACCTTCAACCTTCCATTTGGAAGATAGCACTGAAAGTATTTCTATCAATAATTTTCCTTTAAAGCTGCATTTATTAGTTCATACTCTGAAATTTGAATACTGTAAACTTAAACGCACACTTACATCTAAGTTTTAGTGTCTTTTTCTAAATATTAATATTTCGTTTATAGAAACCACCTGAGATTCTTCAGCTGTGAATCTGGAAAGGTGTAGTCTGCAGAAAAAACTGGATTAATTTGTCATTATTGTTTTGGGCCTGTACATTCCGTTAATAGCAGTTTGTCACTTCCATTTTCATTGCATTATTGATATACAAGCTGCTTGTGTTTAAATTTAAATTGAAAGTTAATAGTGAATTAGATGTGGAAGACTAGTTCAAGACTACGAGCTTTTTCTTCAAACTGTAAAAAAACTAATTAAATACCTTAGGAATTTTAAAACATTGTATTAGTATTTGTTTTATTGTCCTGATTTTCTCAGTTATCACTATGGTAAACAGAAGATACAATTCCTGCAATAATAGTTATGTCACTGTTTTTGTCAGTTTTAATGTGTTCTTGTGTTCCAGCATCCATGTGTAAAAGGCCAGACTTCCTTAGGTGATTTTGGAGACTTTGCCCTCACTGCACCAAATATAACAGATTAGAAGCTGAATTATTCACATCACTATCACTTAGCTTTGTATCACTGAATCAGGATCTTCCCTAATCTCCACAATCTTTGAAAGAAGTCACTTTGTGAGGACAATGGTGATCTCTAACATGCTTGAATGTGGCTCATCTGAATCCATGGGTTGCTATAGGTCAGATTTTCTCAAATGATCCTTGAGTCAATTCCCATCTAATCCTGGTACTTTCCTTCCCTGAACTTTCACTAAACATACGAGCCTATGAGACCTCATTGTTGACGACTGAGGCAAAGAAAACATCAAGTCCCCATTCCTGTATCTGTCTCCTGCTAAATCATTTGCCCCACATGGCAATGGGCCCACACTTTCATTGCTCAGACTTTTTATACTTCTGTAGATGCACTTCTTATGGCCCTTAATGTGCATTGTGAGCCTCAGTTGCAGAGGGTTTTAATTTTGCTAACAGGTTCACTAAATGTCTGAGTGGCATTCCTGAATTCCATCTGCATAATAGCATTTTTTTAATGCCACATGTCTGTCATGACTTTCCTGCTTTAGACATATTGGTCTCCTAAATTGTCTCGTTTTCTCCAGTGTGAGGATGAACTGTTCCTTGTGCTTGGAGGTCTTCAAAGATTAGCCAGCTTTCTTGAGTTCTTTTGCTGTTTGAAGCTGCACATGGATCCCATTTCCCCACTCTCTAAGTAAAGTGATAACTGTTCTCTTGAAGTCAAGGTTTTGTGCTCTGCTGTGTGCCTTCAGCCATAGGTTGCTAAGGTACTACCACTGATTGCCACATCCCCTACTGTAAAAATCACTTGTGGATTTTTACCTGTTACTTTGCTGTGCCTTAAACTTAAACTGATGAGGGAGGAATTTGAAATCCTTGCCAGGAGTCCTAGGGACTAACGAGACCTTCAGCGCTCTCTGCTTGCAGATAGTTTATTAAGTCTTATCAGAGAAGTAGAGCATAGAGCAGAGAATACAGCAGAGTGTCCCGAGAGAGTCCGCAAAGTCCTGAATGTCTTGAAAATATCCGCTGAATGTCCACAGAATCAAGATAACATGGCCTTCTTAAAGGTAAATCATCCAATAGGAGCTTAAAACGAAAGACATTTTCACTTTTCTACCAATGTTCAACAAATGTTTATAACACGTTTACAGGAACTGCGGATTTCTTTCTCCAATCACCTTAAACAGATTTTACTGCAGAACATGGAGTAATTGAAGAAGAAGGAGAAGGTCTAGGAACAACAACAATCCTCCATTTTGGAGTTTTTGCTTTTCATCTATTTACTACATTAATAAACCCAACACCTTTAAATATTCACCCTGTGATAACCTTACATAACATTCTATTATCTAATTCACACCGCTGTGTGTTCTAATTCTTCCCAAAGAGTTGGCAGTTTTCTCCATGGACGAAGGTCAAAAACAGTATTGTCCAGGGGGATAAAACTCTTCAAAACAGGCAGAGAAATATTCTCCGCATTCTGGATTCCCACATTCTACCAGTTTCTTTCTTGTTTAGTGAGTAGCAGATCCAGGTTTGTATCATCTTTGGGTTTTTCATCCAGTGCCTGTATCCCTGGGATATGACAAATACCCCCCAACATCCTCCTCAGTGATTTCTTGCATCCTGTCAAGTGGCATTCCCAGCAAATATCAGAGGGATCAAAGCTTCTCGTGTGAACAAGGGTCTGTGACACAGAGATTTCCTCAAGTTCTTTGCAGGTTTTGCCTGCTACCTCACCTTGATCAGGGAGTCTGTGACAGACTTTCACCAGGATGTCACCCTTAATAGCCTCTTACCTGATCCTAACCCATGAGTTCTCGACAAGATTGTCTCCCATCCTATTGAAAAGCTCCCTGAATCTGTGCTGCTCTTGTGCACAGAGGGCAACTCCCTTCCCTGGTCCAGCCTTTCTCTCCTTCAGAGCTGAGGTCTGTCCATCACAACTTTCTAGTAATGCAAACTCTCCCAACACATCTCAGTCAGAGATTTGAAAATAAAGTAGTTGCTTTGATTTACTGAAAATGTATATTACATACATACTAGTGATCTTTTGTGATGTATAAATTTTATTATTTCTGACATAAAGCCCATAACATAAATAATGAGAGGCTGAATATCAGCCAGGAATGTACACTGGGAGCTCAGAACCCACTCATGTACTGGGCTGCATCCAAAGCCCCGTGGGCAGCAGGGCAGGGAGGGGATTCTGCCCCTCTGCCCCGCTCTGCTGAGACCCCACCTGCAGTGCTGCATCCAGCTCTGGGGTCCCAGCACAGGAAGGACAGGGACCTGTTGGAGCCAGTCCAGAGGAGGCCACCAAAGTGATCAGAGGGGTGGAGCAGCTCTGCAGTGAGGAAAGGCTGAGAGAACTGGGATTGTTCAGCCTAGAAAAGGGAAGGCTCTGGGGTGACCTAATTGTGGCCTTTCAGCAGCTGAAGGGAGCCCACAAGAAAGATGGAGAGAGATTATTTACAAGGGCCTGGAGTGACAGGATAAGGGAGAATGGTTTCAGACTGTCAGAAAGAAAGTTTAAATTAGGTATTAGGAAAAAGTTCTTTCCTGTGAGAGTAATGAAGCCCTAGCACAGATTGCCCAGAGAAGCTGTGGCTGCCCCATCCTGGAAGTATTCAAGTCCAGGCTGTGGGGGAGCTCTGAGCAACCTGATCTAGTGGAAGGTGTCCCTGCCAATGGCTGGGGAGTTGGAACTAGTTGATCATTCAAACCCACACCATTCTATGATTCTGTGATTAATAGAACATAGTAGCACAGTTATTCATGTTGTATGGAAAATATATTCCCTTAATTGAGAGTATTTTTAATGACTGATAATATTTGCACTTCTTTTAAGAACCATTCCAGCCTGCAGTGGTCCCTTGCTGTTTTTCCTTGCTTTACCTGTTGCTGTTATCATGACACTTGATTAGTGGTAGCTGCAGTAGGACTGCTGTTGTTGACATGCCATTGGTAGCTGCTCCAGGCAGCGTAATTGTCAGGTTCTTAGGAAATGAATTACTCCCTCTGTGGATAAGAGCAAAGGTACCACGTAGGGGTACTCTGAACAGGTGTACTTTATTTTCAGCATAGTATCTGTTTGGTCTTTCTCCGCAGTGACTCAAATGTATTCAGCTGCTAAGCATGCAGCAGCTTTTTGTTGTGCAACAACATTTGAGGTCCAACTAAACTGGTTGAGGAAGGTAAAACATTTCAACAGGTGGAAAGATCTGGGCTTTTCACAAACTCTGCCCTCTGCTTCTCTGTGATGGAGAGAGGGGAAGAATTGTGTGCAGTTGCTTGGGTCTTCCCTGATTGGTGTTTGGAGAGGAAAACTAATCCCTGGTGAAACCAGGTGCTTTTGAGTGATAAAATAAAAGTAGAACTCTTGTAAAAAAATCAAAACACAGCAAAAACAAACATAAACCCCAACTAACTCAAACCAGAAATAGAGAATTTAATTTTAACAGAGTCCTGGTCTACATATTTATACAACTGAATATATAATGACATATGCAGGTCCAATTTAAGTATGCAAGTAGTTTTGTTTCTTACGCTGCAATTACTTGGATTGAAGTTGAACATATGTTAATATAAACTGTTGATAGTAGAAGAAGAGTTATTTCTTCAAAAGAGTCACACAATCTTTTGTTAATATCTTGCCCCAGGAATTCTTGGTTTAGTGATCTGGTTTTTCTTGGTTATAGCAAATAAATGGAATGTTACTGTACATAGATCTTTGTTTAGTAAAACGTGGTAATTTAAGCTTGAATTATTTGATTGAAATTTTCTGTGCTCCATACTGTGTTTTTTCTTACGAAATCTTAAGTTGAAAACGTGATTTTTATCACTGAAGAGGGCTGATCAAAGCTATGGTGAGAATTTAAAATTCTGGGAAGCAAAGTTGAATTACCTGTATTTAATGTTTTTTGATCATCTGGCAAAATAAACATGAAATAAAGAAAGAAGAAGAAGTCACTTTGTTGTGAACAGATCTTGCTGATTAATCTTTGTTATATGAATAGGGGCTGTGGAATGTAAATCATATGTATTACCAAATTTGTTCCTAAAGATTAGTGTAAAAATTGGGGATATTTATTTGTTCAAGACTTTGCCTATTTTGCTTGTTTGTTCAATATCAGAAGCCAAACATCTGTAGTTTGAGATAATACTGGATATTTAGTATCTGCACTATTCTTTGCCTATTGCCACATCTACTCTGAGAGCTGCTACCAGTTTGAAGTCTAATTGGGCTGGGATGACATGGAAAGGATTTTCCACATGTCACTTCCAGTTATAGATGCCATGCCATGCCATGCAGCCCCTTTCATTGACCAACAAAGCTCCAAATCCTGCACTGAAAAGAAAACACGCAGTTTTCTCTGCTTTGTCTTCCTGGTCTATTGACATGTTCTTAAGGATTATGTTCTTCTCCGGAGTGAAAATTCTAAAAAATGCTGGAAATTCCTTCTTTGAGACAGAATTATGTAAATATAGATAGCACCAGGCTGCACTGAAAGAACCTCAGAAAAGACCTCCAAGATCATCAAGTCCAACCTGTGACCGATTACCACCTTGTCAACCAGACCAGGGCACTGAGTGCTGTGTCCAGTCATTTCTTGAACACTTCCAGGGATGGTGACTCCACTTCTTCCCTGGGCAGCCCATTCCAATGCTTGACAACCAGGAGGAAATTATTCCTGATGTCCAATCTGAACGTCCCCTAGTGCAGTCTGAGGCCATTTCTCCTGGTCCTGTCGCTGGTTGCCTGGGAGAAGAGACCAACCACCACCTGGCTACAAGCTGCCTTCAGGTAGTTGTAGAGAGTGATAAGGTCCCCCCGAGCCTCCTTTTCTCCAGGTGTGCTACTGAGTGAGCACGTAAGGCTTCTCAGGCCTATGCCTTATAGTTCTGGTCTAAAACCATCATAGTGTGTGCACATTTCTCCATATATTTCTGTCAGTGCACTTGTGACACTTCAGTCTTTGGCTTTGGGGTGTGTCCTCACAAGGACAACTGTGAGATGGATGTAAGATGTGGGAAACTGAAGTTTAGAGTGAGACTCGCAAGTCACTTCATTTCTCCTTAGTATTGGAATAGGGTGTCAGTGTGCTATCAAAGACTAGCAGAATAAGTATGTAGGCAAACATCCTAATGTGGGGGAATGTCTTAGGGATAATGTGATGGGGTTATCATTCCTATTTGACCTAGGCTCTTTTAGGCTTCCCTTGGCATCAGTTTGTTGTGGTTTCACAAAATTCTTTTGAATGCTATGTGTTACACTCCCTGCATTATCTGATTCTTCTTTTAAAACCCCACCGGAAAAATCTTACCACATGTGAACCTGCAACTGCTGCTGCATCTCCAAGATAATGGATTAGTCTACTTTAATTTGGGTAAAGTTTAGTCCCTATATGCCTGTTCTCTATTCAAGTCAGAACCAATTACACAGTAAAAGTCAGCAGAGCTCCTGAAGGAATAAGGTACAAACTGCTTGAAGGAAAGAGAATTGTTTATAGGTAACCAAACTAATTTTCTCCCAGTCAGCTTCTCCCAGGCAGCTTGAAGAGATGCTGGTAAATCCAGTAGCCCTTTCAATGCTTGGGGTCCAGACAATGCTAACTATCCTCAAAACCAGAGGAGCTTTCACCCTTGCAGAAAAGGAGTCAAGTTTCAAGAGACAGGGCAAAAGCTTTGTGGGAAGAGAAAAACCTTCTCCATCATGGAAAAATGTTTCAGCTTTTGTTCTGAGAAAAAGAAGAACCTCCAAATATTTACTGTCCCATGGCAATTTTCCCCTATGAAAATTTCAATCATCTAACAAGCTATATTATCATAGGAATATGTACTTACTAAAAAACAGACCTAGAAATATCAATTTAGCAAAGCAAAAGTTGTTGAGGGATGTTCAGCTATGAAGGTGAAAATATAGTGCCTTCAGAGTCCTTATTTGGACTCCCAAACTAATGGGGAGTCCAAATGTTTCCTTTAGTAAGAAAAAAAAGAATCCCAAATGTTTGGGTTTTTTTCATAAGGAGAAAAATAAATGTTTGCTTTAACAAGAAGAAAACACATTCTCTGATTCATGCTGAGTGACAGCAGCCTTCAAGGAAAGAGATGATTAATTACGGGGTTGCTTGATGCAGGCTTACAGGAAAAACTGTTGTAACTTCGGTCAAGATTTGAAGTTAGGGCATGTTTTCAGGCAAACAGCTTATTTTTTTGAGGCATACATTCAGGATAGAACTAATTTGGAAGAGAAAGAAGAGGGTAGAAAAGATGAGAAAGAGAGAAGGAAATATATGTCCCAGAGACCTCCAGTGGGAGGCAAAATGAAATAAAGATTATTTAGATGTTTATTTGCTCCCTAGTAATCTTACAATTGCTTAAAGGGTGGATATTTTCTTAGGAACAGATGTTTACAAGGGAATTTAAGATTAAATTAGGTTTCAGTGGTATTGGTAGCATACAGATTTTTATATCTGACTGCTTTTTTTTCTCATTTGTTAAATTCAAAAAGGAAGATGTGAGGTATAAAAACCAAAACCTGTTTGATTACATGAAAATTATATATGGATGTAAATATATATGAGACTTAAATGTAAGTTACTGCTAAAGGGTAAATGCACAAAAGAACAGGTATTTAAATACATGTCCCTTTCCCTTTGGCCAAAATCATGACTCCCAGAACAAAGAAAAATTATTCCAGCATGCTCTGTCCAGATAAACTCTAAATGAAGGTATCAGGAATCTGTCTGGCAAAAAAAGCAAAACCCAAACAAGCAGCTATTGGGAGTTGAACAAGACAGCAAGCAGTCACCAGTTTCTTGCTCATGCTGCCACTGCCTGAAAATTCGAGCGGGATGGGGAAGAATGAAATCTATGACTTGGGGTCTGTCTGTTGTGGTGGTGATTTGAGAGGGGAGAGATTATGTTGTGTGTTGAATTATTGGGTGCAGAAGCCAACTCAGGTTGGATGAGTGCTGCAGGTTCCTTACAAGGCTTGTCTTTTTACTGTTTCTACTTTCACTGGCTCTTGATGTGGTGCTTTCCAATGGATTACCGCTATGATGGAAACTCAAATCAGGGGTTATTTTTCCTCTAAGGTTAGGCATCCTGAAGGTACACATCACATTACTACATCTGCCTGCATTAACAAGCAAATACACTTGTGTGCTTGGGGAAAAATCTATCCCTTGAAGGTCTTTGGCTTTTCCCAAAGAAGGCATAACCCACACTTTCTGATCCAGTTCCCTTTATGTGCCATGGGAGCTGTAGCTCCTTCCACAGTATACAGGGTTTTCATTTGGGCAAGAAGATCGTCTAGTGTTTGCTAGACATGTGACTTCTAGTTAATGTGCATCACAGTGCTCAAATATCTCAGCACTCGTTGCTTACAGTATAATTTTTAATAATGCATTGCCTTGTTCTGTCTTCCTGGTGGCTGGTGCGTGACAGGGATTGTGATATACTCAGTCAAGGAATGTGTTTCTTGGCCTGTGTGCCTACAAAGTAGTTTCATAACTGGCTCATATTGTCCAATTCACTTCTTTTTGGGGTGTTTTGTCATCATAAAATTTCTTTTCAAAGTTCAAGTTATTTTGGGTGGCAATACTGGTTACAGGGTAGGTTTCTGAATGTCCAATAGCCATTTTCACCACAGAAAGCATGTGATGTTTGCTTCAGCATGTTCATGCAACTGTGATCCATGTAGTGTCAGCTGCATGATGTGTAGAGAGATCCTTCATTTGATCATTCAGGACAGCACAGATATTTGTGGTGCCAAGAAGAGCTGTGCTTGTGTAGTAAGTACTTCTGAGGCAACCTGAACCACTTTGTTTTACTGGTATGTCTTTTTCAGTTAGGGTGTAGTGGGACTCAGATCCTCTGTGCCCTGGCTCCAAAACTCCAGAGGCTGACCTTGGGTCTGTCCAGGTGCTCTCTGGCAGAGGGTCTGGCTGCAGCAACATTTCCTGGCTGTGGTGTACGCCATCCTTCTTACATTCTGGTCCTGTGCACTTGTCTAAGGGCTACTGCACAATTAGTTTCATGTTTGATCTCTTCAAAGGTTTGTTGCTGCTCAGGGAACTGGCTAAAATACTTCCTGTGTTACTCAATGGAGAGGACTCCCAGTCTGACTGTAACGAAGGATATGCACAGTCCAGAAACTCAGAATGCCTGTGTTTTCTTTCTGTTAGCTGGTGGGAACATGGCTGCTGCTGTATTAATCACATGCATTAAGATGTGGTAATATCTATATGAAATTTTATTTCCTAAAGCTAAGTCCCTCATGCAGGTCCTTTGACCTTGCTTTGTTTTGGGCAAAGTCAGCTTTAACGGAAAATATTAATCATAGAATCATAGAATGGCCTGGATTGGAAAGGACCTCAAAGATCATCTAGTTCCAACCCTGCTGCTGTGGACAGGGACACCTTGCACTAGACCAAGTTGCTCAGAGCTCCATTCAACCTGGCCTTGAACGTTTCCAGGGGTTGGGCAGCCACAGCTTCTCTGGGAAATCTGTACACGTGCCTTACCACACTCACAAAAAAGAAATTCTTCCTAACATCTAGTCTAAACCTACTCTCTGTCAATTTCAAGCCATTCCCCTTGTCCTGCCAGTCCAGACCCCTGTAAATAATCTCTTGCCATCTTGCCTGTAGGCTCCCTTCAGGTACTAGAAGGCCATAATTAGGTCACCCCAGAGCCTTCTCTTTTCCAGGCTGAGCAATCCCAATTCTCCCAGCCATCCCTCTGATCACCTTGGTGGCCTCCTCTGGCCTGGCTCCAACAGGTCCCTGTCCTTTCTGTGCTGGGACCCCAGAGCTGGACGCATCACTGCAGGCGGGGTCCAAATAATCCTTTCTCAAACACTTCTTTCGTTGTGTTGGCCCACATTATTTTGTCATCAGTGTTGGGCAGCTTCACTCTCTTCCACTGCAGTCTATATCAATCCATGGCAAATGGTAGGACTGTACTTCCATTTGTGGGACAGCCAGTTCCAAGTAATGGGCAACCCTCTGCATGGAAGCACACTGTGGCCCACAGTCTGCCAAAGAAAGAGAGAAAGCAGCATTGATTATATCAGGTGTGGCCTACCACTCACCTGCCTTTAACTCCAGTTTGTACTGGAGTTCTAAGGTGTCCAGTATGGCTGCACTCTGTGTAAAGTGGTTTGTGCAGGTCACAGTAGTTTACTGAAAGTCTGCACTCTCCATCAGACTTTTGCACAGGCTATATGAGACTGTTAAAGTGTGATTAAGTCTTGCTGATTACTTCTTCATTCTCCCTTGACAAAATAGCTCATAGAGGGGAACCAGAGGGTCTTGGATAGTGCAGTATTGCTACTGGTGCACCATCATGGTAGCAACTGGCACCTTCTTTTCCTTGGAATGCAGCAAGCCCACTACAGACAGATCATCTGAGAGACTGGGCAAGGTAAACAGCTGTTTAATCTTCATGGTGTCTACAGCAAAATATACCCTTGGTACACTTACAGGTCCTTGAGGTTTCCTCTTCCAAGGTAGTCTGAGGTAGAAGAACACGCAGAGAATCTGGGCTGGTGCACGGTAGGGTACTTCTGCCCCTTGTTCCCTGTTAGGGTCACTTCAACAGCTGGGACCCCCTGTCACTCCAGAAATCCATCTGGGTTCTGCCCCCATGGACCCTGTTAGCATTAAGCTGCACTGTGCACCAGTGTCCACCAAAGCATTTTTCTCCCATGGGTTTGATGTGCCAGGAAATCTGTTCCATACAGTCCAGTAAGCCTAGCTGTCCCTTGCCTCTTCCTGGCTGGAGACAGAGCCCCTCTGTCGCTGAGCAGAGCATTCATCACCTGCTTGCTGTAACTGCAAACCTGAAGTTCCTTCATCAGGATGAGAAGTGGAAATGTCCTCAAACCTTCTGCTGCATCTGGAGGAGTACTCTTCCTGAATGTATGTTTTTTTGGACACTGCTATTCCTCCCAATTCACTTACCTCCAACCTTGAAGCACATATAGGGGCAACACCCCTCTTCCTTTTGCCCTCCCTGTGGTCACACAGGCAGAACCCCACGATGGCGCATGGCACTCACACGTCCCTTTCCTTTGCTCTGACTCCACTTCTGATAGCTGAGACACCAGGCCATATAGGGGGGAAGGTGACCCGTTCTCTTGGAGTGGCCGGACCTGTCAGGTCACTTCTTCATAATCAAGGTGCAAGCTCCTAAGGTTAGAGAGGAAGAGGGCTCTAATTTATGACGGCTGGCCAGCACATGCACAGTCGTTGCCTCAAAGTCTGTTCACTGGGAGTACTGGCACTGCCAGCAGTTCCTCTGAGGATACCAGGGCTGCTGCCACTGTGAAAGTTTTGTGTCTGCATTAGCCGGTAGTGTAGTACAACAGGAGAGAACTTCCAACAAACCAGATTGCGGTTAAAGACCCGAAATTTGCATATTTATGTATTTATGCATGTTTCAAGGGATTTACCTCAGCCTGGCTCTGCCCTGGTGCTGTCAACAGCAGCTGAAGATTTAAGTCCTTCTGAAGTACAATGTCAGTTTACCTTAATTCAAAAGAGATGCAATTTTGTCCTCTGAGACTATTCTGCAATGCAAACCAAGGCCACGTGAGAGGTGATAAGAGATGTTTGGTTCAAAAGTGTGTTCCCAATCTAACCCAAAATGTTAATGCACTTAGTTAAGCATGCAAACGTACTCTACTGTAACTTGCAAGAGCTCTGCTGAAAATGAGCTGACCCGAATGGCATCATGCATAACTTGCTATTTTCCATATATTCCAACAGTAAATGCTTCTAATTCTGAGCACACTGTGTTCCTTTAACTCCTGTTTGGTATAACTGCTCTAAGCAGATGTAGCATACTGTAATCCAGCTTCACAAGATTCTTTATTAAGCAACTCACAGGCTGCATTTATGCACATGAAACTAAAATGAGACAAAATAATGGAAAATTATATGCTTTTAAAATTGTTAGTGTTTTGGGAAGGTTTTTCTTTTTCTTCCAAAGTTCTTGCACCTCATACATGAACTTAAATAAGGTTTCAAGAAGTAAAATTTAGAATAAACATACTGTGGTGAACTGATGCAGCAAACAAAATAACCTGTAAAGAGAAAGAAATGTCAAATGTATGTGTGAACCAATGCAAAGAAGTTTCCAAAGTAATCTGGTGCGTACCTTCAGGAATAGTCCTACTTTAGAACCACACACATGCTTTCCTTCTCGTAAGAGATTAGAGTACTACCTGGATTAAATTTAATAATTTCTAACCTTTATCTTTATGATTCTGTGTGAGAAATTCAGACTTCCTCTTAAGCTTCTGGGAATTCTGGTGAGATATAACTGTGGTTCCAACAGTTGGTTAAGCAGTCTATTTCACTGAGCATAGCTGGTGTTGAACGTTGAATTTATCTTTTTAACATAATCAGTAACAAGAAAAGTCTTTCACTCTGTAATACTGTGAAAATATACAGATCTGAGTGAATATCTTTCAGGGGAAGCTAGAGTACTGTATATTGCTGATAGCAAAGCAAAGAAAACCTGCTGGGGTAAAACTATGCTGGTAGTTTTAGAAACCAACACCAATGATTATGGTAAAATATATCCACGTACCTAAAAGTCTCTTAATTTATTTTCTGTGTATTTGTCAGCAAAAAAATGCTTTACACTGTATTTTAATTTCAGATTCCATACATGGCTAAGAGCTTGATGTAAATACATTTGCATTAAGTTCGCTTTTACTGTCAGTTGAAAGAAAATTACTTTGGGAGATATAAACCAGATAGCAGAGTAATTGTTTGGCTCTTGTAATTGAAATTTCTGAAAATGCTCTTTCATTTTTTTTCTGTCAGATTGTAGAAATCTTTCCACATTAATTTGGATAGTGTTACCAAGATGCATATTCTTATCCTTTTGTCTTAGGGAAAATCTGAAATTGCTTCCCATGGGCATTACTGAGGCTTGTAATTCGTGCTGTGTTGGTTCCGTGTTTTCAGTGACAGAACTTGTAAGTACTGTTTTTGAAATATAAAAACCAATGAATTGTAGTACGATGATTTTTTATGACGGAATGTGTATTTTTAAGCTATAATGAATATTTCATTGGCCTTAGTCTTCATGATTAGCTTTTAATATGCCGCTTCATATGTTAGTGCAGGGAGGCATAACTCTCCAACAAAACTCTCACTTTTTGTCAGGCTGTTGTGTGGCTTGAAACAGGTCATATACTTTATCAGCTGTGCTAAAAGCTACAAAGATGTCTCATTTCCATGGGTTTTAATAGGCAGTAGGCAGAATCTTGGAACTGCATTATCTTGTATTGCAGGTCTTCAGCACAACAGAGAATGAAGATTTTCCTCTGAAACAATATGCTCTGTCATTCAGATAATGGGAGAAAGTCTTATGTTCTGAACATTATTTATTTCTTTTCTACTCTGTTTTCGGGGAAGAATCTACTCATGTTCTTGTGTGCTTGCACTCCTTTTTAGGTCTTAAATGGTTTGTTTCAGATATTTAAGTATGGCTACTAATGTCTTTTGCTGTTGTAGTCTGGGATGAGTGTTCTTTATATAATAAATATGTCTTTGGTTTTGTCTTACTATCTGGAGAAGAAACTTTAAAGCATGCTAGAAAAGTAACGTTAATGCTTCTCCTAGAAGATTTTGGAGAAAAATAGGAACGTATCACAGCTTAGAAATACAGTTAAAAACATATTAGCTGTGCAATACTGCAGGAATATTCCCTGTAGATAATACTTTACAGTCAACCAGTGCAGTCAACAGTATGCTGGTTTCTCATTTGTATTAAGATGCGTGGTTTTATCTATTTTCCAGATAGTTGTATTTACACGGAGTGGAAACAGTGTGTTTCAGTCTATGTTTCTATATCAACAGTACTTGGGCAGAAAAAAATGAAATTATTTAAGAAATGAGATGCTAACAGTGCAGAATATTAATTGATTGATAAAGGGGAGAGGGCTCTGTTAGCAGACTTTAAAAAAAAATAAAAAAAATTTGTCCATGGACATAAGTATATAAGAGATGAAAAATCAGATTATTCTGTGATGTCCAGTTTATTTATTAAAAGAGTATTTGTAAATACTTTTACAGCTATTGAACTCTCTCCAATTAGGCTTCTCAGAGCTTTACAGTCATAGTCCATCTCACTTTTATTTGTGCTCAATTCATGGGCAAAGACATATTTTGTTGTGCTTCAAGGCTTCTGACCACGTCCTGTGGCACTGATGCACACCTGCAACCTAACCTGGTCACTTAAAATTCTGTAGCTATGCACAGTTAATGGGTGTGAACACGTTTATAAAATTACAGTCTGATAATACAGCAACATGGAAAGTAACAGCAGTATGTAAAACAGTGATCTAAAGAAAAGTTCAATTTAAATAGACTCATTTTGGTATCCTGATCACTGAAAATATGTGGATGTAGTCTCTGATGTCTTATAAATTCAAAATGCATAACTAATTTAAAATATAACAATACGATGTTCTCAGGAGAAGGTTCAGTTACTTTAAAAAAAAAGTATTATTTTAAAAGTTGCTTTGTAGAAATCAGTGTTATCTGTGAAGTAAAGTGAGAGGGAAGAACCTGCATACAGTTTTTCATGCTAATTAGTTCTGCGCTTTCTTTTCAGAAATTACACATTATTATTTCTTGGATTTATTTTCTAGGCTAATAGCTTAAAAATTGTACATTTAATTTTAATAATTCTGCATCCCCTCAATACAATATTAGTCATTCTCCTTGCTCAAATACTGTGCTGTTTTGAGAGAAAAATATATTTTATGGGTCTGGCCATACTTTTCCCATTAATTAAAAGAAATTATTTTGGTAATATCAGTAATAATTGCAAGCCTTTTTGTAGGAGACAACACTCTTGATGGTTTTGTAACTTAAGATAGAGACAGCTAGTTTTTATGCCTTTCCACATTGCAGTTTGAAAAAGGAAAATGCTTATGACTTTTATTTTTTTGTGTTACAGAACTGTATCTTTAAAAGATACATGGGTAACATGAGTTTCACAGAAGTTCAGTAAAGATCCCAAATAACTGTCTTTTAGTTATGAAAACAAATATCTGCATGACAGGGAAGTAATGATGTAATGTGCAGCCTAGTACAGTCAGCATTCTGACAGAGAAAATATAATCACCCAAATTTTGGGGGCCAGGGAATTCTATCTTTTTTATTACTATTTTTTAATCTGTATGGCCATCTACTAGAGTGGGAAAAAATCTATCCAGTACATTGAGTAAGTTCTGATGTTTAATAATCAAAATTGAATTCTTGCTAGATTTTCCTCTTCAAGGAATGTCTTCAGCTCTTTCATTCGCACTGCACTCATGTTCACCTGATCATGTTGATGTTTTTTAATTTTCCATAATATTAAATATATCTACTGAGTGATATGATAACTATATAAGTAAGACCCAAATTTACAGAATCCCTGAATGGGTAAGGTTGGAAGGGACCACAGTGGGTCTTTTGTTCCCACCTCCCTGATCAAGCAGGGTCATCCCAGAGCACGTGGCACAGGATTGCATCCAGATGGTTCTGGAATATCTCCAGTGAGGTCGACTGCACACCCTCTCTGGGTGATCTGTTCCAGTGCTCAGTCACTGCACAGGAAAGTTCTTCCTCGTGTTTAGGTGGGACTTCCTGTGCATCCTTTTCTGCCCATTGCCTCTTGTCCCATTGCTGGGCACCACTGAGCAGAGCCTGGTCCATGCTCTGACCCCTCCCTGCAGACACTGCCAGACATGGATGTGGTCCCCTCTCAGTCATCTTCTCTCAGTACTGAACAGGCCCAACTCCCTCAGCCTTTCCTCATATGAGAGATGCTCCATCCCTTCATCATCTCTGTAACCTCCACTGGAGCCACTCCAGGAGCTCCACGTCTCTCTTGTCCTGAGGAGCTCAGAACGGGACACAGCACTCCAGATGTGCCTCACCAGGGCTGAATAGAAGGGCAGTCCCTGACCTGCTGGCAATGCCATTCCTAATGCACCCCAGAATACTACTCAAGATAAATAGACAATTCCTATTGCTTACATAGTTGTGCATAAAGGTATTATATAAGTAAAAGGTATTTCTGATAGTTGATTTTCTCTAAGGAAAAAGAAGCTTTTCAACTCAATAATTTTTCATTTGCACTCACTTCTCTTGATTCTGAAATAACCTCATATGTGGTATAAGTGCAATTTCAGCTTCAATGGACCAATTTACAAAAAAATTTTAGCCCTCTGAAGCTGTCTTGCAAAGATGTGAAGTCTTGAGAGAAAAGAGTGATAAATTATAGAAGATAGGGTAAACAGGTCTTTGATTTTCTAATAAAATGTTTCTTACTCCCACTAGATCTCTCATTTGTCACAGTTTTTGATATTTTGTTGATCTCAGGGAAAATAAATCGTAGTTTATCACACTATTTTTCCTCATCCACAGGTGCATTACCATGCATTGCACATCTCAGTGAGTAAGCAGGAAAGGAATTCTCAATCAAGAAGCTTAAGATGAGATACTACCCAACACTTTGATTGATGGTGCCAAGGGTAGCACAGACTTTATGTTTGCTCTCATCAAGCTCAATAAATTTAGAGTAGGCAACTGCAGTTTAACTGAGGTGTCTCTTGCCACCAAAGTATGCCTCTTTAAAAAAATGACAAAGAAGCCAAAAAACCCACACAGAAAAACAATCAAAAAGAACATCCTGTCACTTTAGGTAAGATGTTTGCCACACTAATTTCTCCAAGGTTTTAAAATGGATAGCTCAGGACACATTACATGCTATATTAGCAGTATGCTCTTTATTTTCTCTGGAGCGAGATTTCCCATTGCAACTTTCAGAATCAAGATTTTCATGAGTCTTCTTGGTTGTAATTTAAATAATAGTAATCATAATAAAATTTATCATTTTAAGCATTTTGTCCATAATGGTTTTGAATTTGGCTGTGTTTGGGTCAGACACATCTGTGTGTAATTGAAATCCCTATACTATGAGCATTCTTCAAGTATGATTAGGGTTTTTAGTTCAGGAAAACTAAGGAAAAGTGCTTCAGAGAATCAAGAAGCTGTCTTAGCATTTGCTTTCTACAGATTTGGACTTAGGGATTTTTGTGGTGTATCATTTGGACTAGATTGGAGTATCCCTTTTACTACCAAATTCTCAAAAATGTCTTTTGTTCCGAATATTTTATAATCTTATGCCATGAGTTATGCAAATAAAGGAAGAATAATTATTCCTTTTTTATTATTGGAAAATGGCCACCTGGAGTAATTAAATGAAACTCCATTTAATACGTGTGTGTGTTTACATATTGTTGTAGCACAAGAGAAGTGTGTCACATTCAGGGGTTCAATCTAGATATTTTCAAATTCAATGCATCTTTTGTGCTATTTTCTATTAATTTATCCTATCAGCATGTAGTCTTCTAGTCTAGAAGGACACTGTTTAAATCTATTGGAAAATTAAAGGTAAAACATATTTATGCTTTTGAGTTGAATTTTGGTTTTTGCTAAAAGCTCTTGTGAGTTCTAATATCCTTTAAAAAGTATTTGCCTTGTCAGGCAAAAGGTTCAGAGAAATGTGCTGTGGAGATTGAGCTGCTCCAGAAGATAACCAATCCAGGTTCTTTATTTCTGTATCACATTTGGAACTATCAGTTACTTTAATTTCAGCAAAATTGTCAATGAAGTTTGTATTCAGCTGAAAATATTCCCATTACTGTTTTCTAATTAAAATCAGAGAATGTAAGCAAGAACATGGCTACCCACAATTCAAAACTGTGGCTGTGCTCTAAAGCCACTCAGAGGCAGGCAGTTCTGGGAGCAGTCTTTAGAGCAGCACAGTTTTATTGCTGAAAAATTAGGACAGCTTTAGCATATAAACTGAAGGGTATCTAGAATGTCAAACAATCATAACTCCCATTTGTTTAATTCTTTCACCTTAAGCCATAAAATGTCAACTAAACCCAGAAACTCTTTTACTGTTGTGAAATACTCTTCACTGATGTACGCCTCAATTTTGTATAGTACAGTGAGCTTTAAATATGAATTCATTTGCTGAAATTAACTCTAAAAAGCTAATGAAAACAATGGTTGTAATAACAAATGAAATATCACATCATTACAGTTGCCACCCATAAATTATTCTGCAATGTTTTAATATGCTTCTGACTGGTTCTTTTCAGAAATTCTTTTAGCTTAATTTACTTCTAACAATTTACAATCAAAGCCCTCAGGAATGCAAGCTTAATTCCACAAATGGATTTGGGGTAGATTTTCTATACTGCTTTTGCATGCTTTTGCATGCTTCAGCACGGCATTACATTAAAGGGATGGAGGTGTTTCTTTTGGCCTGGGTAGCCTGAGACACCCAGGCAGTCAATATTACACAGTCTGGGCATTCCTTGCTTCTTTAAGTTGGAGGAATATGTGAGGTTGTGTCTATTCCTCGACCGTAGGAGTAGTCTGGAGTACCAGTCTGGCTGGATACAGCTGCAGTGTGAAAAGAAGGCTGACAGTTCTGTGCTTCTCTCATGACAATTTCCTTTAGAGATAAGAACTTGCTACTTAGAAAACACTTGGGTTTTCTAACTCTGAAAGCTTTGCTTACTCTTTATGTCTTGCATCCAGTAGTGTAAAAGAAGGAAGTGGTTTGTATAGTGTAGTCATAATCATGAAATGAAAGTAATTCTGTGGATCTGATACGAATAGTAGAAAGCAAAAGACCTGTTCCCCCACCTTCACCCTAAAACTTTCCCAGTGGCATGCAGCTGGCATACAGTTTAGATTGTAGGTATCAATAGAAAATAGTTCCCGTCACTAGGTCTTTCTTAAAGGCCTGGTGATGAAGTGACAGAAAACTTTTTTGCTGATCTTGACTGGATTATTTTCCTCTCCTCCTCTCTTAGAGGCAGATATGGACTTCATGGATTCCAGTGTACTTTAAATATGGCAAACTGCTCTATATAGATGCCAAAAATGTATTTGACAGAAAAGTAGTTCCAGCCATTCCTTTTTCAGAACAGCAGTAAATAATCCTGTTTAATAATCCTAGCCTACCTACTATCTAGGTAATTACAGTTGCCCTAGTTTGTAGATATAAACCAGTGCCCAGGTGGATTTTAATCATAAATTTTTACTATAAGAACTAGTATTTAAGAAATAATATTTTCCATTTACTAGGCAGCAGTGGATTAAATAAATAATTGTATTTAAGTCTGTGAATTTTATGGACAGCTTAGGATATATTGGCAGCACTGCATTTGCATTTGCTAAAACTTTCAGTGATAAGTCACTATTTAAAGCTAAACCCTGATGTCCTGTTAAGATCGAAGGGCTGTTTTCTTTGTCGTGACTAGCTTAGTCCTGGAATGGCTTATTACCATAGGTAATAGCAATTAAATATCATCCCTCTGAGTCATCTTCTTTTCCCACTGGTTCGTTCCGGAAGAGATTTTACCTATAAAATGTGCTTGCACTATCATAGTTTGTTGAAATAAACTTCAGAAGTTCCTATGACTCGAAAGGATGAAAAGTACAGCTGCTAGAGCCAGGTAATGCCTTTTGCCAAGCACATGTAGCAGGGGATGACTTATGACAAAATTATTGAATAAGAATATATCCAGAGCAAGGAGTTCAATTGTTGTTTTATAGAACATAGTCAACTTTTATTTGCTGATATTCAAAACTGCACTATTCTTCTGTGTGGTTTTACAGCTTAATTTATTTTAAATTGAGTACTTGGGTGAAAATATTTAAAGAAACCACAAAGCAATCTAAATTTCTAAATAGTCTCTATATTCCAAATTCCATTTATGATCAAATTGTAAAATTCCTAAGATATAAAATATTAAACCTGCACTGCATAAATTCTGTGAGCATTAATGGTTACATTCCTTTGTCCAGCAAGGTGTATCTTATGGGTGATATATTAGAATACTAAAAGCTTGAAGAGTAGCTGTTGTCATGCACGCAATATATTTTATTTTTCATAAACCTATACTTTACCTTTATTAATCTAGAAAAACCTAGTATATAATTTCAGTCTTGTAAAAAATGTTTGAAGAGAAGCCCTCCCTTAGGTCATTTAAGCACATACTTAAAAGTAAAATGGATAGAAAAAAATACCTTAAAACATGTAGCCAAAGGCACTTGTCACTTAATAAAATTGCAAATGGCTTGTTTACCACATCAGCATTCTCTGATGCCGATGTATTGATTAAGCAGTAGGTGTGTAAAAGTTTTGATTGTTGAGTTGTTTTAGTAGAGCCTCATTTTTAACGTGCATGAGAGGGCTCTTAGATATTTCCCTTGCATAATGCAGAAGTGTAAAGTACCTTACACAGGAACTGGATTAAAGGCTACAGATTCTGTTGCAAGTAGAGTAGCTCAAACTGCAGGCAGTACTATCATGGTGACAGTATCCTCTAACTAGAGTTACAAATAATAAATACAAAGCTCTTTTCATGTTTTCTGAACTCCAGCGAAGTACTCTGTCAAGCCCTGGGGTCCCAGTATAGGAAGGACAGGGAACTGTTGGAGCAGGGAGAGAGGAGGCCACCAAACAGATAAGAGGGATGGAGCTCCTCTCCTACTAGAAAAGGCTGAGAGAACTGGGATTGTTCAGCCTGGAATAAAGAAGCTTTGGACTGACCTAATTGTGGCCTTCCAGTATCTGAAGGGGGCCCACATGAAAGATGGAGAGAGACTATTTGCAAGGGCTTGGAGTGACAGGACAAGGGGGAATGGCTTCAAACCGGTACAAACCTTCTCTACAGAGAGTTGGTTTAGATTATCCATTATGAGAAAGTTCTTTACTGTGAGAGTGTTCAGGGCCTGGCACAGGTTTCCCAAAGAAGCTGTGGATGCCCCATCCCTGGAAATGTTCAAGGCCAGGTTGGATGGGGCTCTGAGCAACCTGGTCTAGTGAAAGGGCGTTGGAAGTAGATGATCTTTAAGGTCCCTTCCAACCCAGGCCATTCTATAATTCAGTAATTATGATTCTATGATAAGACATAATGATACTGAAGAGAAAAGCATTTTTATAAGAGATATTACATCTTGTCAAGATAATAAAGTATTATTTCTATTATTTTAACAACTTGAAGTTAAATTTGAAAATAAGGAAAACAAAGCCAAACCCTTGATGGTTTTTTTCTGACAATGACACCATATTACCTTATCTTTCCCAAACTGAACCCAAGGGGAAAGTGTTGCCACCTTAGCATTCTGTGAGATTCAGCCTTGTAATGGACAGATCAGTTTCATTATCTTTCCAGCATCTTTCCTGTATGGCGCTCTAGGCAGGGAGAATGGCATGTGAATAGAGTTGAGATGACTCAGAAAGGCTGGTACCAGCATTATCTGAAAGAATAGCTGTCTGCTGACTAAGAGAAATGTGTGGGTTTGATGTTGCAAGTATCTGCTACTCCTAT
Source organism: Gymnorhina tibicen (assembly GCA_013399875.1). Classification (NCBI taxonomy): domain Eukaryota; kingdom Metazoa; phylum Chordata; class Aves; order Passeriformes; family Artamidae; genus Gymnorhina; species Gymnorhina tibicen. Next base: position 80,894 of record VXAZ01003668.1, read on the forward strand.
AGCTGCTTCTGAGCCAGTCAGCAATGCGTCTGCATTACCAGGAGTAGGACTTTTCTGCAATTGTCACTGTGCAGAAGAAATAATACCGGTATTTAATGTAATTAATGTTGTTCGAGATTTTTGGTGTACTCATTTTTAGGTAGTTTTTAGTGGATACTTTTCAAACTTCTGGCAATTTTTAAAAATTTGAGAGTGACTAAATGGAAGAAGATGATTTAACACAACATGGAGCATCCCATCAATGGCCTGTTTGAATCTTTGATGCACGTCATGGTTATATCTTTAGAAAACTTTTCTGAAAAAGCTTTGTATACTGTACACATCATACTCCTCTAAAAAGTGGTAATTCTGTAAAAATGTTAAGTTTGAGACTGGTAGGGGCAGGGGGCTTTAGGTCAACTGTAAAAATAAGGTAAACAGTCAGATATGTTGATGAGTTAAAGACAGAGTTAATACTACAACCCACCAGTTATACAGATACTAAAAATATGGAAAGATTTGAACAATATCTGAATGAATTTTTGTACGTTTTCCCCTTCCTATTTCATAACAAAATGCTAGCATCTACCCATGCACAAATACACATATACATAAGTTTTGCAATAGTTTACTGAAGGTTTGGGGGAGAGGGAAATGAGGTTTTGAGATTGAATCTGCTGTCAATTCTGTGTGATTGCTTGCTTAATTCATGGGGGTTTGTTTCTAAATTAGAATATTGGAGTTCTGTAAGCGAGAAACAGTAATACATTGGCAACCTACATTTTAAATGGTTGCTCATTCCTGTAAGAAAATGTCATTAATCATTAAGTGTTAATGAAACTGGAAGTTTACAGTAAGTGGTAGTCTTAATATAAACAGAAATTGTAAGTAACTGACCTCCAACAGAGCAGTTGAATTAACCATCCCATTGTTTCTGAATATTAATCATTTTAATGAACTCTTCCAGTTATTCTGAAATTTAAAACTTTGACAATCAAATCTAGCGATACAGGTAATTTGTGAAAAGCTTTGTGTTATAACTTACTAAGAGAAAAAATTTTCAGGGTAAAGTCTATCTTTGTCTATGCCTCGAAGCAAATACACCTTAAGAGTCATTGTGCAGTCTGCAAAGCTGTACTGCTGTAAATTAATTGTTGTATTATGAATTTGCTTCATCTACCCGTATTTCTCATGAATGTTATTTAGAATGCACCCCAGGGATGGTACCTCATTAGCAGTGTACTACTTTGAGCCATTCTGGGAACAAGTTCATAACAGGCTTTTTGTCTGTCTCCTCCAGCCACTCTTGCAGAAGGTTCCATGTCTCACCCTGTGTTGCAGAGAATTCCAATCCTGTACTCCCACCTACACTGCACCATGGGTTGTATGTTGTGCTCAGCCTCCCAGGATTTGTATAGAAAGAGACTAAACAGAGTCTAGTGTGGAGGTTTGGAATAAAAATCTGTACTTTTTAGGAGGCATACGTAGCTCCTGGTGCTCAAGAGGAATAATGGTATGAAAGGAACAAACCTTTCTAGACTGTCTGCAGACCAAAGGTTTCTGGAAAGGACAGCTAGAGGAGTGTGAGTGAGCATAGGGTCATGCAGATAATTAGGGTAATAACCAGCTGTGGTGCCATGTGTGTAAGTCCCAAGCAGACTTTTCCAGGATTTTATGAGAGTGCACCTCCATGGCCAATGCAGGCTAATGGGGAAGGTGCAAAATGGCTTATCAGGGATATCTGGCATGCCTGTAAGACTGTGTCAGATTGGCACTAGAGGCCTAATTCTAGTGCTCAGACAGAGGAGATCTGTGGTAAATAGGGGGTTCAGGAAATTGTGATAATTTGTTAGACACAACAGTTGTGCCTGAAGCAACAACATACTGTAAAAGAATGGGTGTCAGAAGTGATGCTGCAGGAAACTGATAATATAAATTCAGAACTATTCTTCTCTTTCCACCAAAAAGGCTAATTTAAATTTGTATTTTCAAAAATTTGCTTCATCAGTGTTGACTCTGGCCAAGTGTAGTGTTCAGAATTACTTGAGATGTGTTAACTCATGAGGGATCTGGCACTTCCCTGCTGCAGTCTCACTGCTCTCTACAAATAAATGGTTACCAAATATTGATGTATTTCAGCAAAGCAAAGGTATACAAACTGTTTTCAGCAGATGAGTATATCCCTCTAAGCCAAAAGGATTGGGGATCTCACTGCTAAAATTTTATTCACTGTTTACATATGAAAGAAAGTTTTCAAGAGAGAAAGGTAAATGAGGAACAGTGAATCATCCCTTTCTTCTCCTTTGCTGATTTCTGTATTTCCAAGGTCAACACTTGGAAGATCAAATCACAAAATGGAATTAGGAACCATACTCGAGTAAACAACATATTTGCTCCAAAAGCATGTCACTAGTAAGATGATTAATCACAAAGTATTAGGTACTGCCAAGAGTGTGGGAGTGCAGAATGTGACTTCTGCTCATGGATAATGGGAGGGGGAAGGTTGATATGTTTAATGCTGTTCTTCTCTGATCTTCACTAATGAGGTTACTGCTGGTGTCTAATAGAACAAATGCTGGCAATAAGCCAACCTCAACTAAAAAAAAGGGGTTTAGAAAATGCTTAGGTGAGGTTTGAAAGTTAGATGAGCCTGTTGAACATCATTCCTAGACATTTAAGAAATTTGTGAAATCTCAAAGGCATTGGCACTTGTGTTCAAGACTTTGCAAAGGACAAATAAAATACAAAATGGTGGGAGGAAGGAAAGTATTTTTCTACACAGAGAAGAAAGGGTAGAAAATAAGGTGTTATAAATCCTTCTCTAAAATATCCAGTAAATTACCAGAAGAAACAATCACAAAACTGAGCTGTAATCCAAGAACATAGGGAAAACAAAACAGAAAACAGAATTTTTTGAAGAAGGTCATGTTTCAGGCCATGTGTAAGCTTTGAAAACAAAACAATCCCATCCCCAATATACGCTACATATGTAGAGTTCAGCATGAATACTCTGCTTTAAAACTCATGCAACATGAGAAAAATACTACATACAAAATTAATTTGGAGTACTCTCTGACTGAAAGAGTACATCAGGTGAAGTTCTGTGATGGACTTTCTTTGGTTCTTTTTTGTCCTATATTTATTAATGATCTGGATGATGATGTAGAGTGACTTACTACAGTTTCAGATGATACTGAGGGGCAGAGCAGTGCTGCAGTATATTTTCAATTTCTTTCTCACAAGAAGACTCTAGAACTTAATTTGCATCAAGCTGTGATGCTGTTACAGGCATTATATCTAAACCTCAGAAATGAATGTTTAGTAATAAGTACAAAATCATGGTCACCTCAAATCAAGACCTTTTTCTTACTGGGGATGAAAGGGTAAAATAAATTGCTATTGGAGAAGACATGTGAAATAACCTGCTTGGAAAAGAACATTAAAATAAGAGGAGCCCATCACTAAATTGATACATAACTTTCAAAATAAATCAGGCATGGTTCCACCAGAGCAAGGCTGTCTGGTCACTGAAGGCTACTTATTGTGTAGACAGTGTATCTGAATTCCCTTCTGGCATGGAGGAATGACAACACAAACTATTTTACTGATGTCTTTCTTCCGAAAGTAAAAGACATGGAAGGAGGCTTTGGCTGCTCTTGGTTCAGTAGCTGGAGCCCGTGTGCAATAAAAACTTTGTCTGTCATGAACTGGGGTAATGTAGCAAGAGGCAGCTGTGGTGCTGAGATACAGCTCGTGTGTGTTCCCCTGTGTCCTGCGCTCAGGAGTATTAAGCTTACAGTCTTGTACTGTGTGGGAATTTCTGAGGAAGGAAAGGTCACAGGCACAGGCCTGTGCTCCATGATATTAAATCTGGTACAGCAAGTTCATTTATCCTTGCATTGATCTGGACTAAGAGTTGCATACTTCCCATCAGTCAAAGCCCAGAGCACTGTGGGCCAGAGTGTGTGTTTGGAATACTGCTTTAAGTACAAAAAAATACCTCAGAATTTCGTTTGAACCCTCAAGACATAAAGCATTGCCTACCATAAATAGGAATGTCAGAACACACAACTTTTCTCAAAATGTTCTTTTGTTATTCCAGGTGGCAAACAACAGTAATCCTTGCCCTAAATCTTTATAGTGCATGTCTTCTCTGAATACATCCTAAGTCACAACAGATCTTGCATCTTTTGCTGAGCATGATGAGCTTGAGTAACCACTCCTGTCAAATTTCCTAGAAATATGGGCAGGGCTGATATAATGAGGTACCTTGTTGCTATGTCAGTGCAAGAATTTTAATAGTTGTTTTAAATGGCAATATGTCTCTACTCTTTCTGTCTTTAAAAATGTATCAAACAGGTGTTTCTGAAGTCTGTCAGGAAAAAAAAAATTACCATGAATGTTTATATTGAAGAATATTATATTTCTTCCTGCACCGTTCTGCTTTTCAGCTGAAAACTAGAGAAATACTGGGCCTAATGGTCTTATTTATAGCAATATTACAGAGAAGCTGGTCTGATTCCAGTTTATGAGTTAGTATAACTGCTAATTTCTCATTCTGAGTTGGGTAAGGCCGCATGTGATCATGTTTATATAAAAGTGTCCTACAAAACTGTATCTTATTAAAGATAGTCTGTATTTTAAATATATGGTCAATCACTTTTATAATATATTAAATACTGAGGGCTAAAAATATTTGAAAATGGAGCACTGCCACTTTGCTCTCATTTGCAAATTAAATATTCTTTTGTTGATGTTAGCTCTCATCTTACTTCACTCTGGTCTTCACATTAATTTTCAAGAAGTTAACTGTGAAATGTTAAAGGTTGTTAAGCCTACAGAGCATTATACAGGATCAGAAACAGAGAAGCTAGTGGATTAGGACGTGATATTTGGAATCAGTGTGGTTGTTCAAGTGCCAGAAGGAAAACTTAATATTTATGAATCCTTTTGGGTCAACATTCATGCTGGTAAGTATTAATGGAGTGCCTTCCCTTTTTGAGTACTTAAAAATAGCTAAGTATAAATAAGTACGTTTTCTCTACTACTGTAAAAAAGACATCTGCATAACTTTGCAGATGGTCTGATATGCTTGCTTTGCAATTATGATTCTTCTCCACCATTGCTTGTAAAATGAATGCTTGCTATGCAGTGACTGATGATAATTTAATAACTATTTTTATCATATTGCTGATTAAAGCACACAAGAAGGATGAAATTATTTGAATAAAATCTACTGGGAGCAAAGTTTTGTTCTGCCCTCCTGGGTCAGTTCAATTTGGTTTATGGAGTACATTTTTTTCTTAATTAGATGCTTTTCTGTGTTATCATTCACAAGGTTGCTTTGAAATTGCCCAAATATTTAGGAGAGGAATTAGAAATGTCATGATGTCAAATGCACATGGAATGTGTTTTGAAGCTTAGTGTGGTGGGAATGGCTACAGAAGTGACATGAACCAGACTCTGCAGGTTTCAGATTCTCTATCCTAGCAATGCTCTTCCATGATCACAAACAGCCTGTGGCTGCTTTAAGTTGGAGTTATGGGATGACTGGGTTGCTGGGAGGTGCTCTGGTTCAATTACAGGTGCAGTTTGCCTGGGCTATTTGAGTATGATATGTGGTAACCTTTTCTGTATTTTATTTCTATTAATTTTGATCAATCAAATATGAACCTATTCTCTAATAGGTATATTTTTCAAGATGTAAGATACAAGTAACTACACATAGAAAGAGAAAATCAGCATATAAATAGCTATAATTCTGCATGAAATTCAACATATGAGGAACTTGCCTTTTGGCTTTATAGTTCATTAAAAATAGTGTAGTGCTTGAATAAACATAATACACAATTATAAGCCTTAGTAAATCCAAGGATTGTATTTCCATGTCCAGCTTCAGTTTTGACGTTTGCTCAAAGCTCAACTTACTACATGAGGTTCTACCTAACATATACAAATATTAGCTTATAAGGTATCATAATTTATGGGAATAGAGATGTACAATACAAAATTGAAGTGTAGCATGGACCTGAATAATATTAATTATCATTTTCTAACCAAAAATTAAACAAAAGACTCTGAAAGTATTATTTAATTGTAACCTTTTTTTTTTTAATACTGGAAGATTTAGGGATAAATCTTTGGAAAAAAGTATCCAACAACTTAAGTAGACAGCAGATTCCTGCTTTTTGACTCAATTAAAAAAACTTATTGTTTTTGTGTGTTGCTAGAGTCACACATGGCACTTCCCAGGTTGTACCTCTGCAGTTTGGGTTTGGTTTATTCTTTGTACATTCCTGGATTCCAATTACCAAAATGTAAAATGTTATCCTAATAAGAAATTAGGAAAAAAATGCTTCAATTCTTTCTGGCTACCAGTCAGCCTGTGAATGTCTCTTGTGATTGTGCAGTCCATGCTGATTTTAATATCTTCATGCATGTACTTCATGTACTTTCCTGTTTACCAGTGAACATCAAATCTCCCGTGGTCTATTTGTATTCTGTAGACTACTAAATAACTATTGTGAAATGAAAACAATAAATTCCAAGCAAATGTGTCAGACTGTTGAAGGTAAGTAAAAAAGCAAACAGCTGAAATGCCATAAATCATGAAAGCAAGTTTTTTATGTGTTTGATTCACACAGCAGGTGCTTGGGAAGATTCATTATCCAGATTGTTCTGGTGAAGAATAAGGCACAGTAATGTCCTGTCCTCTTCCCTCTCCTGCATTTATATAGTGTTTTGGAAGGGCTGAAATCACAATGCGGGGAGTCAAGATCATATGACAAGGCTGGTTTCTCTGTGCATCCTCTAACAGCAGCTAAGGAGAATCCTAAAGGAATATAGGGATAATCTAAAAAAGCATCTTAAAAAGGTGATAGTTTCTCATCCCTTCTTCTGTGTCTTGGCCTGATTTCACAGCTGTACCTACAGTAATGAAAAAGAATTGTTTTGCTTTGAGCATGTTGATTCTGCTGGGAGTTTTATTATAAATTGTATAGCCCATATGTGAAGTTTGGTTTTGATGCTGAAGATAAAGTCTCTTTTAGGTTACCAGATTAATATTTTTGTTTGCCTACTCAGCTATAAGTACACACTTTCCCCCATATCAGGGCAGAAGAGGCCGAAATATACCTTGAGTTCTAATTTTTTGCTAACTATTCTTTGAAGGGAAAGTAGAATTCTTGGAGCAGAACTCACTGCATCCCTAGTAGAGTTTCCCCAGAGCGAGGAAAACTATAGCACTAAGGATTGTTAACCAAAACACCACTGGATTAAGACATTGAACTTGTCAGCGCTGGGTTGATTGTTGGACTCAATGATCTTAGAGGTCTTTTCTAACCTAAATGATTCTGTGATTCTAAACAGAAACTGTATATGTGGTCATTTTCAACAGAGTGAGATACACAAGCATGTAATGCATGATGGGAGCATCTCCACATTCCTCCAGTGTTAACATTCCCAGAAGTACATTGCAAACCTCTACCCATTGTGGTGGCTGTGGTGTTATGCACATGGTCAATCAAACTGGATAGTATCTCTTGGCTGCACCACTGAGAGAAATTTATTTTGGACTTCTGGGTAAATTTTTTCTATGCATTGGGAGTTTTACAGGTTGGAATTGCATATATGGTATTTAGTAATAGTGTCTGCAGAAGTGTTACTAAGCTGTGCTTTCTCCAGCTGCTTCCTCTAGAATCCCTGATTTCTTAGGTCTCTGTTTGTCATTTCCTCAGTATGATGAGATTTTTACTTGGCAAATTATTAGTGGACAGGAGACCACACAGAGAAGTGGGTTATCACCCACTTCTGAATAAAAAATATTTTAGTACGGTGGCAGTCATAAGTCTTGAGGGTTTTCAAGAAAGTGGTTCTAACAACACTGCTCAGAAACAGTCTCCCCTTTTTCTTCCACTTCTTGGGACTGTCTTCTCAGTTTCTTGTCTTGCAGGTGTCACTGGGATATGCATACCATTTATTAAAGTCTGTACAGGAAGGTGTAAAGCAGGAAGGTATTGCCTTGACTTTGGTTGTTTCAACTATACCGATGCTATGAGATACGCAAAAAAACATAACCCCCCAAAAAAAACAACAAAAAAGAAAGAATTGAAGTTTATACTAAGCACATAACACACTAATAAAATACACTATTTAAGGCAGAACTTCCATCTTTCTTTCTCTGTCAGCTAAACACAGGAAAGTTTGTTGATTTTTTTGTTTCTTTTGATTTTGTAGTATTTGCATATAGAAGTTTGAATTGTCACTGTTGTCTGCCACTGAATATGTTCTTGAAGACACAAGAAACTGTACCTTGGTCATTTCAGCAGAAAGACTGACCTCTTTAATTAATGAAGATTACACAGAGATTAAAGTACAGTGTTGATTAGCTGAATGTCATGGGGGTCACTGAATAATTTCAGATGGTCAAGAGAATCTTCCATATGCTTAATAGACATTGTGACCCTGTATTAGTTGAAATGGAAGTTTGAACAAGGGAGCAAAGGGCACAGCTTTCCAATCTAGTTACATGAATCAGTGGGAAACGCAGAGGCGTGTCCCCTGGACTGGATAGACATTATCTTAAAGAAAAGTTAATGCCTCCACTCTTAAATAAAAAGATTATCTAGTGTGCCTTTGAATATTTTTCACAACTATTTTTCAGGTCTAGCATTCCACCAGTATAACTAGACTATGGTGTGATTAGATGTATCTAATGGTGTATCTAAAGAGGATAGGGAGGATTCTTTTGTAAACATATCCACATTTTAGTTTTTAATTAGATTGATGTTTAACATTGCTATAGAAGCAGAGAATTTCCAATGTCAATTAATGCCATTGAGCTGATTCCTGATTAATTGGTCATTGCCAAATAAGTAATCACTGACTGGATGTGTAGCTTAATCTTTTCAGGTAATGAAGCTAGAGGAAAAATCTGAAATTTTCTAGAGGAAATTGATTTTAATACGAATCTCTTCTAAAGCCCTGCACTGCTCTGAAGTGTGCGTTAGGCTGAAAAAAGTCAAAAGAACTGTTACTTCTTGAAGAAAATATATAAAGATCTTTTTCCATCTGTTACAAATATTGTATTTCATCTTTTAATTTATTTTGTACTTATTTTAGACTGATTTGTATTTTACAGGTGTAAAATTCATGTTAACATGAGATTTTGGAGTGCTTGTATTTCAGTTTTGAAATAGGTATGCCATTTCTGTGATGTTCATAGATCATAGAGATACTGAAGGAAAAACTTCAAGCAAAAATCAGTTATGATTCTTAATTAGTGGAAAACCAGCAGGCCACATTCTGAAAGCTATGTTGACTTCATGAGCATGAGGGCCTTTATGAAGTACCAGGCATCAGCTAAGATCCTTGAAGGGAACCAAAGTGTTGGCCAAGGAGCATTTCAAGGTCAATGATCCCTAATCATGCAGCTACCAAAGGCAACGGTGTGTTCTGTGAGCACAAAATCATGTGAAAACCGCATTGCCCGAGTCTATAGTTTCTCTCTGTATAAGGTAAGAAAACTTAATTGGACCTAGGTATGCACATCAAGGCTAAACACAACAATTTGTCCTGGGGAGCATTGAGGCAAAGAATAACGTAACCAGTAAAACCCTGAGGGTTTGGTCACCTTTTCAGAGTAGGACCTGGAAAGGCAAACAATTCCTAGTAACTGTTAGAGTCCTGAGGATTCTGTTTGTTATGGCGTGTTGCAGGAGGAAGAAAAAGTGGAGTTTCTTTACTTCATATCAAGCTCTTTTTGACATTGGTTTCAAAGGAAGAATTCTCTGAGTACTGCATCCTCCTTTACTGAGAAGAAGAAAGTTGTATTAAAATTACCTGTTAGATTTAGATATATTTTGCCCTTTGGGATCTTGTATACTTTTCCCATTTTTTTTTCCATTTTTGATTTTCCTTTATCTTCATTGACTGCCAAGATCTTTTTATACTAAGTTTTCCAGATCCTCTAAATAGTGTATTTTGCTTTAAGCACTTGTGTCTTCCACATATTTAAGTGTATCAAGTAATTTTTATAGCCTTTCTTTTTTGTCTTTAAGGAAAAAGAGAGGGAGCTGAACTTGATACAAAGAATCCCAGCTTCATACATGTATTGCCAACCTGATTTTAATATGTGAAAGAATAAAGCAGCTTGTGCATGTGTTCAGGTTTAACTCGTTAGTGATGGGGTAATTCTTGTGAATGCCAAAACATCCATCAGAAATAAGTTTGTGTCTTAAACTGATGTACATTTAGGGAAATCATGAAGAATTAGTTGGAATGAAATTCAAGGATATAAATTTTATCTTAGATTTTTCAAATAATTTTTTCAATGTGCATTTTACACATTTGGATTGCATTGTTCTTGCTCATGGAAAATGACAATCTGATCAGTTTCTATTCAGATAAACTCTTGCTAAAATTGACATTAAAACCTACAGATTTTGAGGGGTTTTAAATGAATGTTATTGTTCATGGTTGTTGAATAGTCAAAGTAGTCAAAGATAAAGAGTAGTGGTTTTAGTGCCTAGGAAACAAGTTGTGAGGAGTTGAAAACTTTTCTTAATTGATTTGAACATACAAACTCCATAAATGTTGAGTGGTAACAGTGGAGAATTTTGTCATAGTTGAAAAAACACCTAAAAGAGAAGTGAATTGCAATTTTGTTTTACTTTTACCCTTTGCATAATCTAATTATATAACTAATTCATTTTTCTCGTAGTTTGGTCTCACTAATGGTGTTGAATTGTTGAAGATTTTGATTAAGCCCATTGCTAATTCTGAAACCTGAAGTAAGAATAAGACATATTAAAAAGAGAAATAGTAAAGCATTGTTTGAAAACACAGTCTACATGTAATCTTTCTCAGTTGTTTAATGATTGTTCAATACTTTTTATGTTGTTTTTGCTGTTTGTTGTTTTCTTTGCTGCTGTTCATACAACACATAAAAAATGAAGAAATGTTAGTGTAGTTTTCAAGCCTAGCAAAACTACTGTTTTATGTGAATTCTAATATCCTACAGAACACAGAAGACATTGAAAGTAATTTCTGAATTCGCAGTATACCCTCCAGGGACAGCTTGTATACATAATCCTTTATGCAAATATTTAAAGGTTTGTGTTATATCTCTCAAAATACATTTTCAGCTCTGGCTTTTCTTCTTTGCTTAGTTGCATTTTGATTGTTGAATTTTATAGGTGTGGGTAAAATTGAAAAAACAGAACAAAAAGTAAGAAATGTTTCATTGCTTCGATAGTAGTTTGCTTGGAAGGGTTGGCCGAGATGTGTTTCTTAGGAAATAGAGCAGTTTAAATAGATTTATGCTCAATAAAGCAGTAATTAAAACTTCCATGAATTCATGAGTTGCAAACATTTTTGCGTTATTTTAGCATAGAATTTTTAGTAGACGAATGAAGATGAGGTAACCTATTTTATTTACTGTAAAGTATTCTACATAGTTTCAGTAAAAAGGCAAAGTAAATAAACCAGGAAATTTGTTCTATTTTCCTGTGAACTTTAAAGCACTTTTGCATTTCTTCTCGTCAGTCTCGCACTTACTGGTTACTGGGTAACCAGCTCTCTTTGTTAAAACAATGAAGACTGTTTTTCCAAGACCCAGATGAATTAATTTTAATTCATTTAATTTAATTAATTCATTTAATTTCATTTAAATTCATTTAATTCATTAAATTTAATTAATTAATTTTAAAATTGCCACCATATTCTCCGTATTTTGCTGTATTTCTGAGAATGTCAGTTGCTTCAAATTAGGGCATATAATAAAAAAAACTGTGTTAAATGTATGGTTTTTATAAGGAACTCCTCAATCAGTTTCTATATTGAGGTTTCTCTTTAGTGCTGTGAATGCTCAGATGCTGTCAGTATGATGTACACAAGACTCACAAAAATTCAAACAAAATTAAGCACAGTTGAGAAATATGTACAATCAGATCAGTAAAGGGATCAACCAAGAATTAAAATATTTATCACCTTCCCATACTCAGCTTGCAAGTGCAGGAATGCTAGTCCTTTACCTGTCTGTCAGATTGAGGGGCTTTTTGTCTGACATTTACATTTAATGCACTTGTGCATAAGGGGTAGTAATAATTACAAATAGGGTAAAGATCCTCTCCAAAGGCATTTTTACCATGATCTGAACCCTACAAATAGTTATATTCAATAACAGCTTTAAGAATTGTTCACTAAGGTTCTATTGTAAAGGTTAAGACTGATTCATGTGAAGTGTAAAAGTTCTCTAAGATTAGAGAATTCATTGTAGCTATGAAACCCTATTGACTAGATTGTGGTTGGAAGAGTTCTGGACTTGGATAGATGAGGCAATTTTAGAGAGGTGTCCTGTTTCTCACATCACCCTGTTGTCTTTTGGGATCTGTTTCCTCAGGCTTCCAGTACAAAAGGCATTTGCTCCCTCCTTGGCTAGTCTCTGCGTGGAATTTAGGGAGGGTGTTTCCATTTTGAAGCTTCAGGTCTTGCAGCCATAAACGATCTTTGCCTTGAAATGCCCACTCTTTTTTTCAAGTGGACTTCTTTTCAGAGCCCTTGAAATTTTGTCAAATTGCGGTACCTAAAATCCTTCAAACAGCCCCTTTACATGGGTCAGAATTAATATCACATCCCACCTTTAAAAACATTTCAGTCTATACAAGCTCATTACTGGAATCAGCCAATTCTTTCTTTTGCTGTGTTCATTGTTTTTGTTACTTAGATGATAATTGAGAAGTGTTCTCTTCCCTAAAGTCATAAAATTCTGAAGGAATTAATATCATACGTAAGCAGGTTTATTCACCTAAGTACGTCACATTTCTTTCCAGTTCATCTCCTATCTTGCAGGTTGTATTCTTTGTCCAGCTGCCTTTTCTTAAGTACTCAATTATACCTCAATTGTCCCAGTTGTACACTGTTCAAGAGGGTTTCTATCTATCTACACAGGTCATGTGGACATTTTTTGGTTTACCATTAAGGTTGAGAAGTGAAGTTCTACACGTGTTTTGAAATTTTTGCTAAAAAAGCTCTCTCTCTTTATTTACAAACATTATTACATGAATTACTCATCTTGTAGCTCATTCAATGTAAATATAACTTAAATTTCTTTCATTTTTTACCATTCTTTACAGTAGTGGTCGACCAGGATATGCCTTTGCATTCTTTCTCTTTTAAATACTGTAGGTTTATTTTGTGGCTTATAGTGGTTCTACTTGTAACTGGGAGTCTTTCATCACCCAGTTTTAGATCTAATTTCCATTGCTGTTCTTTTCATGTATCCTAAGTGTGTTCTCATCTATCAATCCCTGCAAGATAGGCAAAGGTTGCAATTCTGTTGGAATCCTCCTTCACTTTGTGTCTCAGGTCCTTGATTTCCTACAGTGAGTAACGGAATTACCAGATATGAAAATTTACTCGTTTCATCCTTATTGAGTTTTGGCCCTTCTTACAATTACAAGATACCTGCCTGTCTGATAGAGCAGCTTTTTGTGAAGGTGCTTTACCAGCTGAGGCCACTGACTGAGCTACAGTTTTGGTGGCATTAGGCTGGTTTGCTAAATGGAGACTAAATATATCCAAAAGTAGTAGAATAAATAGGAGAAAGATCCCTTTAAAGAATGGAAGAAAATGCAGGATAGATCTGGTAATTTCTGAATTGTTTTTAAAGTGGTTTTATATTTTATTTGGGGGGAAAGAAAAGGATACATTTCATATTGTGCATCCATCCACATCCGTAATGTGGATGAGGAGTGAGTTCTTTTCTGTGTTGTTTATGGTGTTGCTCTGTATGCCAGTACATCTGTGATTTAGAAAAACACAAAGTTTCTTCAAGATGAGTTGGTGCAATTTTTCTCCTGGAGAGTTAGCTAGTGCTTAAGTGTATGTAAATTATAGCAATCAAAATGTATGATTACTGAATCTTTGGAATAAACAAGTCAAACCACAGCTAAAATCCATTTTAAGAGGGAAGGTATATATAGTGGAGGGATTTCCTGTAACATATAATTCTTCTAGGGGAAAACAGTATATTGTTTTAATATTTTCCTCTGTGGCCAACACAGTATACAATTAATGACTCAGTGTTGTGGAGTATTTTCCCAGGCTTCAAATATGCAAGGTGCTAAGAGCTTCATGAATACCAAACTAGCCTTGCTTGATAGATCAGGATTTAATCAGACAGCCAGGGACCCACCTATTTGTTCTTCAATCTGGATAAAGGTTATTGTATTATTTTCTGTATCTTAGCTATAAAGGGATGCTGGCCTAAGGTCATGGAACAACTCTTTTTTTGCTCGGGAGCAGGAGAGTTCAGTGGAATGTGCTGTGAGGAACTCGTAAAGAGTATCAGACTCAGTCTGGAAGTATCCATAGGAGCAGGACCACCTCTTCCTGATGACTTGCCACATCAAATACCCAGCATTGTTAAGACTTAATTTTATACTGCCTAATCACCATTCCTGGCCATCCATTCCTGTTCTCAGTAAAAGCTGAAGTCTGTTGTCTGAAGTTCACTTTCCTCATGCAGAGATTGTTGCGTTGTGTTGCCTGTGTTGTTGTCTGTTTTGATTCTTAAAAACATAAAATTCATGATGTCCCGCCTGTGAGATTAAATCACTTTATTTTTCTTACTATTCTTAAATGTACATCTAAGCACTCCCATCTTCATTTTTTAACCACAGCATCTCACTATAATGGAATTACATGTCCATTTGGACCTCCAGAGACAGGATTTCCTGGAAGATTTTCCTCATTCTTAAATATTTTCCCTCATATTCTGTTTCTGTCATACCACAACTTATCTGTGCTTAGGCAGACTTTATTTCAAATAGCTTCCCTATGAAAACAAACCAGCTGTTTTCTGTTGCTCACAAATATTATCAGAAGTGTTTTGCTCTTTCATTTTCTTCCAGAGCTTTGATGAAAGAGAGTTGTCACTGAGTGCAAAACAAGATGTTTATGATCTTGATCTGTGTTTTGCACCATGACAGAGGTGCAAAACCAGGCATTCAAATGTGTTCATCGTTTCATAGACACCATGTACTTACCTCAAGGATTAAAACAAAAATCTAGCCTCTCTGTTGCTGCCAGAACTACTGAGGTGGCTGAATACTCTTTATGAGTTCTTTTGCTTATGCTTTTCCAGGACCATGTGAAGTTGTAAACATGGGGCATGGGAAGTTTACCACGGATGGGGGTGTCCTGAGTCTACAATACTCTAGAGTAGTTAGTTTGCCAGTTTCTTTAACATGGATATCTTTTACTTTCTGGAGTTGTTGAACAGTGCATAAGGTATTAATTGAATGTAAAGGAATGTGTATGATATGATAATTGGACTAAATTAAAAATGATGACTGATACAGGGTCTGCAAAATCTCTAATTATGAAACCCATACAGAGAAATGTGTAATTTTTGTAAGTAAAGGAGGGACAAAAACTCAGTGATCATCAAATGGTTGACAGCTCCCTGCTTCCTATCCTTCAGTTTCTATTACTGCTTTAAAGACCCTGAGCTCTTGAGTGACTGCTGGGGATGGAGGGGGTCACAGTTGCTTCAAATTCATAGCCCTGTTTCCCTAGAAAAATAACCGTAAAAAAAAAAAAAGTTAAGATTTCTAAAACATCAGCTCTCCTGGGAATATTCAAGCACACAATGCTGAATTGAATTTGAAATTTCATCACCATTCCTACTGTGATTGGAATAAATGACAAAGGAAGTGAAGTTTCCAAAACCATCCTCTTCAGTGCACCAAGTCATAAAAGCAGAAAAATCCCTTCTAAAGAATGGGATGCTGACACATTAGTGGATTAAATAGGGATGGAGGTGGTGCTTCATTTGTCTTAATTTTTTTTGGTCACAGTTTGATAGAGTGATGTAGACAGCTGGTGAAGGAGGGCATTAAGGGGTCATTAAATCAGCCTTTTCCTCTGTCGATATGCCTGAGCTTTTGGCTAACTCTAGCCAGTCGTGATCCCTAATTGTGTTTGAAAGTACCCAGCAAATAAAATGTCTAGCTCATGCTCTAAGGAATTATTTACAGAGTCATCCAAAAATTTCACACTTGCCTAAGGAGACTGTAAGAGCAGGATAAATGTGATGGTATGACAGATGTGCTTGAGTGAATTAAACCTACACTATTTTACTTATATGTATTTGAATCGTGAACTGAACTCTGTGAGTGCCACATTGACTGAATGATCAGACAGTGTAAACAAATTCTGACAGCAGCAGCTTCAGTCCTGCTGTGCTTTGCCTCTTTAGCCTTGCTGTTTGACTTGGGCAATCAGATACGCTCTGGTGCATCTCTGCTCCATCCTCAGATGGAAAACTAGTTAAATCTCAAACTGATTCAGTATTATTACTTAGATAAGCATTATGGCTTCCAGAACTATTGTTACCTGGCAATATCTGGGTCAGTGGAGTCGATTTGGTTCAGTATAACGGCACAGGATGGGGATAATGGCCTGTATGTACTAAAGCAGTTGATAGCAGTGGAGAAGATGGTAGGAGACAACATGGTTGGGAAGGACCTGCTGACAAGCTTGGAACTGGGAATGATCTTTAAGGCCTCCAAAGTTTTACATGTGTAAGTATAATAAAGATGTGATAAATGAGATTGATTTTTCTCCTTTCTTTCTACTGTTCTTATTTGCCTAGTCAGCTGTATCCCATTCCCAACTAAGTCAGTGGCAGTGTTCCCTTTGACTGCTCTAAGTCTCAATCAGTATGATTCAATCAAATTAGTTTGTGTGTAAGAACAAAAGTCTCAAAATTCTGGTTTTGCAGTGATACTGGAAGCAAGTATTGCAATATGAGGTGCAGGATATCCCTCACTGGGTTAAAATGTTCAACTTTTCAATATTAAAAAACACTAAGTTTTTTTAAACTTATAGTAGTTCCCACCTGAAATACCATGTTCAGTTCTGAGCTCCATACTACAAGGAAGAGATGGATGTGCTAGAAGGAATCCAGAAAGGGACTAAGAATATTAAGGGACTGGAGCATCTCTCATAGGAGGAAAGGCTGAGAGATCTGGGACTGCTTAGCCTAAATAAGGCTCAGAGGGTTCCTATTAATGTAAGAAAAGAACCGACCACTGACCTGTACCACTGACCTGTAAATTCTGTCTATGCCTAACAAGCAGCTGTCCTGTACTCAGAAGCAAAGATGATGTACGGGTTTAGTTTGCCTGTTTCCTCAGCAGGATATGGACTCTCCCTTGATAAACAGTGAATGGAATCATCAACTGAAGTCTGACTACAGTGCATAGTTGAACAGCTTTTTATTCATCACTGAAGATCTGGCATGAATGGAAAGGAGAAAACGCCTTTCTGGCCATAAAAAAATGATGTGATGAGTAGATATGTGCAGTGTATCTGACCATCCTATCACTTCTGGTCGTTTCTTGTTACTGAACCATAAGGAAATCTACTCATATACCTATCTCTGATCCTCACCTCCCTATTCTTCCAGGGAAGTATGGGGCAGTACAGGAAGACGTGTAATGACTGCAAATACCTTACAAAAGTGACTGAAGTGAACGTGTTTGTCTGATGACCATGCAGCAGAAAGAACAGGGTATGATAGGTATTTATGCTGGCTCTGAACTAGTGCTGAATTTGATTTGTGCTTTGCTTTACAGACAGCAAAAATGTGTTCCCACTGGTCCAGCAGTGGTTGGGATTCTGTCCAGGGCGTGGCCAGAGGGAGTATGTTCTTTTCACGAGTTGCCAGCAGGTTACTGAGATTTGCTTGGAATTTAATGAGATGTAATGATTCAGCATGCTAAGAAAAAATTGTGAAGTTATTTGAAATCTAAAGAATCATTGTGGTTTAAGAAATCTCTAATTCTTCTTGCAAGAGAAATTTTCTTTCCCTGGTTAGACAGAGTAATTTTTATGCTAACCTACTAATGCTTAGTGCTCCAATTGTAGTTACTGCAACAAGAACATTTTCTAAGTATCCTAAATTCCACTCATAATATGAGTGCATTACACTTCACTAGTATTTCTTGTGGCTGTCTATTTTTGCCATGATTTTCACTATCTTTTTGTATGTTTTATAATCTGGTAAAGCTTGATGGAATTTTTGTTTCCTCGGATTTTTGCACTCCTAGACAAATTAGTACAGGGAATACAAAGGAAACGTCTGTTCTCCATGTGTGTTTGTACCTAGAAAGCAAGGTTAATTTGGCTTTCTGCCTTTTAGTCTGTCCCAATGAAGATGAAATGGGTAGAATGTGTCCATATCTCCAGCACATTCTGATGACAGGCTATACATAGCATTATTCCTGGAGACTATCACTAATGTTTCACTTCCATATGCCTCAGAAAACAATGCTAGAGGTAAATCCTGAAGTTAGAAGTAATGGGAGAACTCCTGACCTGACTGTAGGGTTACAGCTTTATGAATACAGGGCAATAGTTTAAATCAAAGTTTAAACTCACATTGTTATTTAACTACATCATAGAATGGTTTGGGTTGGAAGGGATCTTAAAGATCATCTAGTTCCAACCCCCCTGCCATGGGCAGGGACACCTTCCACTAGACCAGATTGCTCAGAGCCTCATCCAGCCTGGCCTTGAACACTTCCAGGGGTGGGGCATCCACAGCTTCTCTGGGAAATCTGTTCCAGTGTCTCACCACCTTCACAGGAAAGAATTTCTTCCTAATATCTAGACCTACTCGCTTTGAATTTGAATTCATTCCCCCTTGTCCTGTCACTCCAGGCCCTTGTAAATAGTTATCTCTTCATCTTTCTTGTGTTCTCCCCTCAGGTACTAGAAGGTAGCTAGTAAGTCACCCCAGAGCCTTCGCATTTCTAGGCTGAGCAATTCCAATTCTCTAAGCCTTTCCTAATAGGAGAGGAGCTTCATCCCTCTAATCAATTTGGTGACCTTCTCTGGATTCTCTGCATATGTTTATATGTATTAAATTATATCTCTATTTTCATATATTAGTAATTTTTCACCCAAAGCAATACATATATAAGACCCAGTACAAAATAACTCAAAATTTATTCTGCAATTGGCTCTTAAAAACTGACCAATCTCTCCTCAACAAATTCAGTTGGTGCTAAAGAGAATGATCAAGCATTGTTCAAACTTTGGAAGAGGAATGCTAGGAAATGAAATATATTTGGAAACTAATAATTCACATGCAAAAGGTAAAGTCATACTAGAAAAGCAAGAAATTTAGCTCAGTTGTCTACCTATGTTATAAAAATGAAATACAAGTTCTTGGTTGTGTGACTAAACAAGTAAATTTATTGCTCAGGAAAGTGGAGGAGTGTGTCATAAAAGCCAAATTTGCTTCTCATCCACTAGAAATAAGGGAGTGTAGAAAAAAGGTTCCGATTTTATTTAAGGACGGCTGAAAAGAGAAATGTAATTTTCAAGCATATTAAGGGAATTATAAAACTAATTAAGTATTAAAATGAAAATAATTGAAAATAAATCAGAATTAATTGACAGCTGCCACTCTTTCTTATTTACTCTGTTGTGTCTAGCAATTGTAAGTACTGAAGGCAGTGGGTAAGTTCCATTTCATTTCACAGCACTGTCTGAGCAGACTCCCACCAGAAAAATGCAGCACAGCAGTCATGAATGCCCTGTGTCAACTCATTCATCACAACACTTTCTGATTCACTGGACTTGAATTTTATGTGATATTTTCTATTTGAAAAAAAAAAAAAATCATCTCCCTAAACCCTTCTCATGTTGCTATGTCTTTGTTTTCAAGTTGCAATTCTTGCTGACTTGGAACAGAAGACAAATGTTGGCATGTCATTTCTGTCATGTAATTGGTGTCATTAACAATTTTCTTACCATGAGGGAAAAGCAATAGCAGGTCTTGAATTCCTCCCAGTGCTCCTGGGAGGAAAGAAATCAATGTTTAATTGAGATTACAGTACTGTTTCTTTATAGGCAGGACCAGTCAAGATTCAACCCATCCGGTTTTGAAAAAGCAGAGCCTTTTCATTTTAAGGGGATGTGCAACTGCATCTCACAGGAACCTAAACATAAGTCTTGTCAGAAAAGAAAAAACACTTTAAACTGAAATGAAAAGCAGAAATGGACCAAATTTTTTCTGAGGACTACCCACTCTTCTCAAGTATCTAAGGGCAAAACTTCTGTATGACTGCAGTGCTTCAAAGTCAAGTGACAGATCTTGAATGAGTACCCAGTATAAAATTGTTGGGTGCTTGGGAAAGCTCTTGTGTCTGAAATGACCCACAGAAATTTGAAACGGTCTGTTTTTATAATGCCAACATACGTTCAGCTGGAATAGGAAATAATAACCCAAGGGTATCCTATCAACTTTGAAATTATTTTGAATATTAATTTCTTAATGATTTAAGGCTGCTCTTACAGTGTGCATACTAATTTAAAATGACATTTTAGCAAGAGATGTGCTAAACTAACTGAAGTTCACAAATTACAGAACTCTATAAAGGTCATTATTTAATGTAAGAGACAAAAGGTGTCTCAAGGACATATACCTTCAGATAAGGAGGCTGGAGAGAGTTTTGAGATCCCTTCTTGAACGGCCAAATCATATTATCAGCACTAATCAGGTCAGTTTAAAACACCAATCCTGAGTAATCTGATACACAGAAAAAGAAAGTGAAAAACTGAAAAGTGGCTAAGTTTACTTGCATGACAAGTCTGGATTTGTGTTGAAATTGAAGCTCAAAATTCTAGTTGCCCTTAGAAATGGTGACTTTGTTCAGTCATCCTCTCTGCTTGTATGTATGGCACTGGTGGCTTCCATAGTCTTCCCCAGGACTGAGGTGAGATGGCCTGGCCTGTAGCTTTCTTGACCATCCTTCCTAACTTAGAGTGTAACTTTTGTCTAGTTTTCATCATCATGAACAGTCACTGGAGTGTCAGAGATGGCAGAATTGCCTCAAAGTCAGTGACAGCTCAGCACTGTCAAATGTATTCCCCTGGAACTCCAGGTATGTGTATGAAAATTTACCTAAGCAGTTCTTGATTCTTTTCTGCAGTGGGTAGTACCTCTTTTTCTTAAGTTATGGCATCACCAGAGACCTGGGAGACCTGAGAGCAGACCCTGATGGAAATATCTGAGGTATTGAGCGTCTCGGCCTTTTCCATCTTTTCTGTCTGTTACCTGCTTCATTCAGCAGCAGATACACTTGATCTCAAATTTTGTGCTGATTTTTCTATCCTTCTGAATCAGATCACTGAACAAGTCAAAGTCCACCATCTGCAAAAACAGGGTCTTTACTTTGCTACTTCTCTTATATTTTTAAACTCTATCATCTCATGGTCATAACAGACAAGCCTGCCATTGATTATTGACTGCTTCATTATTTGCGAATAGCAGATCCTGCAGAGATTTCCTCTAGCAGCTGTAGCAAGAAATTGTCCTAAACACACTCTAGAAATTCAAATTAGTGGTATTATGCTATAATTCCTTCTAGACAATTCTGAGATGTTAACTTCACTTTGGTGAGAACCAAAGACTGTAAGAGTGTCTTCCAATATTTTAAAGAAGTTTGTTTTTTCACCTTCTCTTGCTGACTAAGTTTTCTATAGGTGACATCCATTCTTTTTTGGCCTTCCTTCCAGCCACAGCCTAAGTTTTCATCCAACCTTTTCCCTCTTGACTATAGCTAACTATGGTCTCCCCTCTCTTTCTGCCTTTCCTGGAAAATTTATGCCTATCTATTGCAGTGCTCCATTCCTGTGAAAATCTATAATAATCCCAGAAACATTACAGCTCTGGAAAAACACAGGAACTTTTAGTTCCTCCTGTTTGTCACGTTATGTATTTTTGATTTGATACACGTACACAGCCTAGTCACTCCTATGAATTTCTATTTGTTTTACTTTGAGACACAGTGACTATCTTGGATTTTTTTTTTTAACAGATCTCAAATTAATGCAGTGGACTGATGGGGATGATGGGGCAAAAATACTCCTACTTACTGTAAAAAATTAAAAATGGTTCTTATGGGAATGGTACAGAACTGAGTAGAATAAAACCACGTACAGACTGAGACGTGTAGACTCCTCCTCTGGGGTTTCCAGTCCTTACAGTACTCAAAGGTGAGTGATAACACAGAAACACATAAATATGTGATAACATGGGGACATGAAATGGGATCCAGCTAATTTATCTTATAACACTTACATCTGAGCTGCCATTTTTTCCCTTTACATTAATGAGCAGAAAATAGGTACTTTGTTGGTTTAGGGTAGTTCAGGTGTCTTGCACACTCACAATGCCTATTTCTTTCTGTTATTTGCATAAAGAACCTCTACAAGCAGAGTAGCTACCTTGGATATGGGGCTTTACATGTCATAATTTAGACAGGTGCATCATCCTTCATGATTTTCATTACTATACAGATGAATATCTCAATCAATATCCCAAAGGAATGATACAGTAAAAGTCTTTGCCTGCTTTAAATAAATACTCAAAAAAACCCAAC
This sequence comes from Gymnorhina tibicen, assembly GCA_013399875.1. Classification (NCBI taxonomy): domain Eukaryota; kingdom Metazoa; phylum Chordata; class Aves; order Passeriformes; family Artamidae; genus Gymnorhina; species Gymnorhina tibicen. The sequence goes on from VXAZ01003668.1 coordinate 103,333, forward strand.
AGAGCACTAGAAGTGTGGTGCCAAAATACATTTTAAACATCGCATTTTAAAATGATATGACTTATTTTTAAGACTTTGTTTTTCTGGATTTTGAAGATTCAAAGTTGGAGAATTGATGTACCTAAGGCAGATGTTTCACAGACAGCTGCATGGTTAAATTTATGCATTCTGAACATTTTACTTTTGATTAACAAATTGGGAACCATAATAACTTTTTCTTATTTTGCATAATTTTTCATACTTCTAATACCTTAGATTATATTTTATATTTTCTAGAGAACAAAGTTTTTTGTGGAATTGTTGCACATATTTAGGAAATTTTTGGTAAGCAACTTGTCTTTTATTTGTCTGAAAACCACTATATTTCATGCAAAAAACTTAAGCAAAATGTCGGTCCCTGGAACTTAGTTCTTCAAAAGATGAACATAAAGGGTGGTTCCTGAATCAAATGATAATGTTCTAATAAAAAAAAAAAAATTAAATTAAGTGTAATTAGTTTTGAAGTGGCAAGAGTCTACTGAGATCATTTTTTCTGACCACCTATAGGTTTACTGCCCCCATTCACTTTTCCTTCCAACCATGATATCTTCCAGGAAAAAATGTCAAATTGTTTGATGACGAAAAGAAATTACATAGATTATGTCACTTAGCAGTTGGTCAAAATAGAATGTGAAAGATCGGGAAAAAGTGTCCCCTACGCATTTCTTTACCATTGATTTTATGAGCTAAATCATTTTATATAATCTGTTTTTCTTGTTAAGATGAAAACTGAAAAATTGTCTACATAGGACTATTCTTTGCTAATTGCATTTTCTCTTTATGCAAGATACACAATAGTGGATATGTGTCTTCTGAAATTTATTTATCTAATAAGAAGTACTGGGATCTCAAAGCTTCACTCCAAAGTTATCAAATTACTTTCAAATATGAGAGAAACTTAATCTGTTGATGGAAACTCATAAGACGTGCTCAGTGCTACACATTTTCTTTCGTCACTTTTTCCCAACTTCTAAAAATAAAGCATTTAGGAACAATTTTATGTACAAAAGGACAGGGTATAAATCCCCCAACACGTTCACAAATCTGAATTAAAGAAAAATGACTGGAATGGTAATGATGTCAAATCAGATATAGATCATGTTGTTGACTGTCAGCACACCAGCTTTTATGACTTCATTTAAAAATTAACTATAAAATGAGTTGGTTATAGGTACATGCTAAGTGGACGTTAGCAAAATGATAGATTTCATTCCAGTAATAGAGATCAATACAGATCTTGGAGCATTGTGCCAATGATCATATCCGATTGAGGATAATTATTAGGCTGAATTAAAAAGTGAGTTTGTTATATACCCTTATCTTTTTCAGATGCCATTTTCTCACCTTTTTGCCTATTTTAGGTTTCCCTTAGAGCTGTATATTTGTAATTTGCAACTTCTCTCTTTTCTGTCCTTTGTACTGTTGATAGTCCATAGACTTTGTGGCATAATCTTGTATATATTGATTACAAGAAAAAATTACTTAAAGAGAGTAAATCTGAAAGGTCAAAATCTGAGTCCTGTATCAGTCATCCTCCATCTGGCAGAATGCCCCCCACAAAAGCCAAGTGTTATTTTTTTAACATGTGTTAACACACCAAGAATTGAGTATTTGGATGATCTGATAATTTTTTAAGATTTTAATAACTGATTTAATTGAAGTAATTGGCCATATCTTCTTTAGAAGATCCTCTTGTGGATATTCGAGAAAGTTATTAGTTCTACTCCAGACACATCTTCTCTGTTTCATTTTCCACAGATTTTTAAAATGTTTATGTTTAATGTTCTGCATAGTTGATCTTGATATGCAAGAGGCATTTAAGTTGTTTGGCTTTATTCTTATCTGCTTTTCTATAAGTGAGAAAAAGGTATTTTTACCTCCATCCAAATGCTGCCTGTACAAATGTCAAAGTTCAACAGCTACTGAGCTGCCAAATCAAAGAGAGTTCCATAACTGGGTTTGAAAAGAGTCCTTTGAAATGGGAATCAGATGAACTTCTGCATATTGCATGCCACTCAATAATAGCAAAAATTCATAGCAGAAAATGTCACTGAGCAGCAAAACCTGACATTTTTTGTAGAGATACAGGCACATATTTTCCCTAAACGTCATTAGTTGCTGGTATTTCTAAATCAGGCTAATGAGCGCTTTAACAAGGAATCAAACAAGTTCTTATTTTTCAAAGGTTTGCATCGAAAATCTGATCAGTTGAAAAAGACAGTTCCGAGCCCTGGGTTTATACCAGAATACTCAGTCAGAATGACACTTTAAATTTGTGTTGAAAATACACATGGCATACCTTAAAAGCCTTCCTGGTAAGTTCATTCCCGTTGTGCTTAGAAGAGCATATTTGCCTCAAATTTATTTTCTGTATTTTTACAAGCTCACGAGATTTCAAGAGACATGATATTCCTCTAAGACCACACCAGAAGTAATCACTGAGAACAAAGTTTTTCTGTTATGAAAAGAGATTAAATTTCTTAAAATGAGCACCATTTTTCTACGCACAGTCAACATATTGCAGCTTTTTTGGTTGTTCTAGCTAATAAGATTATGATAATTCTTTTTATTACTTGTTTTTCCATTAAAAATAATTATGATTTCAGACAAAACCCTCAGTATATAAAGATTTTACTGTACTGAAAAATAACTTATTTTAGTAGTTTGAAAATGGGTTATATCCTTTTAGTTCTCTTTGAACTCACTTAAGCAAGAAATTATTTCATTTTCTCATATTCTTCTATTATCTATGGATTGATATGGGCATAAAGCAACCAAAAGCACATTTGTAAAATTACCCAAATCTGTGCTTCTTTCTCCCTCCTAAATGCCCAGAGGATGATTGAACACTGCTGTGATTGAGAACAGTGTCCAGGGGATGACTTATTCTGTAGTCTGACCTTGTAGAAATACAAAAGATTTTCACTTTGTGCTTCTTTCCAGCTTGTTTCACATGCTTAGGGTACACCAGGAGGTGGTCCCTGCACTCACAGATTGGTGTGACTATTTGAAAGGCTTTTTAAGAAGAGCTGGTGAAAGCTGAGAGCTGAGCCAAAAGATGTGCAAATAGGTTGGTTGCGTTTAGTCCGTGAGTTGAATTTGTAAGAATTGATGTACAGGCTAAAGAGAAGCTGCAGCTGCTATTTGCAATGTAAGAACAAGCGTTACATTTTATTGCTCTTACAAAAACTAAAACTATGCTGGATATTCTTCAGCACCCTCTACTGGGCTTGTGACTACACAAATCAGGCATTCCTGAAGGAAACCTTGAGCAAGAAAATAAGAAAAGGAACACAAAACAGTATAGGGTTAGGGGATTTTTTCTATCCAGATTTCAATTATAAATTAATTCAAATTTCTTCTTTTATCGACACACAGTTCTCTCCCTGTGCCTTTTCAGTGCCTTCAAGCTGTAGCTCTATCCAGGTGACATATGATGCCTCCTTGAGGAGCTTGTTTGCCTGTATAGTTTTACCAATCACTTACCTGGGAATGTTAAGGAAGCATTTATTTAGGCAAAAAACAGAGTTCTGCTGTGCTTTGTATATTTTAAAAGAATATATTTTTTAATTTTTACCTGAGAAAATCCCCATAGCCTTTGCTGTGAATGAAAAGCCGGATAATGGAGTACCAATATTTCAAATGTAGCTCTAATTATAGTGAAAATTGTTTGCTCTATTGGCCCTGAGAAAAAAAAAAAACTTACATATACAAAAAAGCACTGCTGCAAAGATTTTTAGAAAATCAGACTGCAAAGATTTTAGAAGGTCAGACTAGAAAAATTTTAGGAATCTAGAAGGCAGCTGGCTGAGATTCAGAGTTTTCAATGCCCCTGAGCCATGGAAGTTTCCCCTTTGCATATTTCTGGCCCTTTTAGGGTAAGGGGCCATACATTGGAACATATTATAGGGAATGATAAAATAATACTTTGGCTGCAGATGGATGTGTTCACCTATCTACCAGTACATTTTAGCAGGAGAAGCTCCTTGAGCTAAAGTATGAAACTTTTCTCATTAAACCAACAGAAATTATGGGTGTAAAGATAGATAATTATATTTCTTATTTCTGCAAAATAAAAATGAGTAAATTGTGCCTAAAAGATAGGGAGCTTTTAGTCTCTTTGAATAAGATCTCAGTACCTAAACATGCATTTCAAATAACAGTATTGCTGTTCCGGGGTTTTAGTACTTATTCGATGAGTGACACATAGTTTATGGAGGGCTAAAATGTCTTAGAGCAATTTGTATGTAATATTAAGAAAAATAGAACCAAACTCTATATTAAAACATCTGGGAAACCAGTCTACTTTAAAATGGGCTGATGAGACATAATACTGGAATGCTAGTATAGTGCTTATGTAAAGAGCAAATTGCTCATCATAAAGATTAAATCTTCATAGTGCTGTGGCAAGTGGCAATGAACTGGCAATCCATCTGTTCTCGCTCTCTTCAAATATTAGAATTTATTACTGCAGAAAAAAATAGCTGCTAATTTTTGAGCCAACCACCTGTAAAGAACAAGTCATTGCACAGATAAGATGTGCTCCTCCTTACCCCCAGCTGCACCTTCAGCTAACTTCATTTCCTCAGTTTGAATGAGAGCATATTTCAAGTGAAGAGCAATTATATGGCTCTGTGCCTTGTATAACCTGTTAAAAACAGTAATTCGTTGGCATAAAATTAATTCTGTGCACAGTTTACTGATCTAACTAGTTTAGAGTAAGACCATTTCTCTCTTCAAAATATAGAACCACTAAAGGCTTGCTTGGATGGGTTTACTATTTATATTGTGCTTTGCTTTAATATTGGTTCTAAAATAGATTTGCCAACAGCTGATAAGGCAATGCCATTATGTATTGACAGTGCAACATAATGCCATTTATTTTTCTATAGGCTTATTTGTGTAAGATAACTTCCTGTATTCTGAATGGGTATAATTCCTTCCATCTGAGGAGAAACATGGATTGTAGTTATACTCTGTAAGAGAGGGAATTCAACAGTGATAATGCACTCCTTTCCTGTTTTAAGCTTTACTTAGTAGTAATTTCTTGTTTGTCTCCAGGGCACTCTGTTGTGATGTGTAAATGCTTGGCTAATTCCCTTCGTCATCTGGAAAGATACCAGACTATTTTTTTCTGCAATACAGCACCCCACTATTGTAACTTTGCTTGTGCTGAAACTGTGGGCCTTGCATTTGTTAAAGAACAGTGCATGGCATTCCAAGAGACTTTGTTTAAGACAGAAGGAACTTCCAATATTTTTTTCATATTTCATTGAAACTTCACCTTTGTATCTCCTTTCAGAAATACTGAACACCCCAACCACTTTTCTTAACAATGTTTGCATCTAATCTGTATTTCAGGGCACAGTTTTTGTTATTCTGACTTAACACTTAGAAACACACTTGGGTTTATGAATGAATCCTTCTGAGGGCCATCAAAAGTTACCAAGGAATGGCCTGGGTTGGAAGGGATCTTAAAGATCACCTCATTCCAATCACCTGCCATGGACAGGGACACCCTCTACTAGACCAGGTTGCTTAGAGCTCCATCCAACCTGGCCTTGAACACTTCCAGGGATGGGTCAGCCACAGCTCTTCTGGGAAACCTGTGCCAGGGCCTTATCACCCGCACAGGAAAGATTTTTTTCCTAACATTTAATCTAAACCTACTTTCTCTCAGTTTGAAGCCATTCCCCCTTGTTCTGTCGCTGCAGGCCCTTGTAAATAGTCTCCCTCCATCTTTCATGTGGACCCCCTTCAGGTACTGGCAGGCCGCAATTAGGTCACTGCAAAATTTCTCTTTTCCAGAATGAACAATCCCAATTCTCTCAGCCTTTCCTCATAGGAGAGGAGCTTCATCCTTTTGATCAATTTGGTGGCCTCCTCTGGACTCACTTCAGCAGATTGATGTCCTTCCTATCTCATCTAAGTAATTTCACCTTGGGAGGCAGAGAGGTTTGCTGGCAGGACAGTCATGTTATTTGCCAGCAATTTCACTAGAGCTTTTTATGATGGAAAACCCTTGTATTAAAAGCGGGACATAAATGGCCACCAAGAGATTTAAGAGATGAAGTTTCTCAGGCAAGATGCCTTTATCAGAATTGAAGAGCACTAAGGAGGGGTTCTGACCTTCTGTCAAGATACTGTGAAAGCTCCAGAACCTAGGAATCATAGAATAAAAGAATGGTTTGTGTTGGAAGGGATCTTAGAGATTATCCAGTTCCCCCCCATGCCATGAACAGGGACACCTTTCACTACACCAGGTCCCTCAGAGCTCCATTCAACCTGGCTTTCTTGGAAAGTTGAAGAAACAAGGCAAATAATTATAACATTTGGGCTTTTTTCTCTAGCTTCCCCGTTTTTATTAAAAAAAACCCAAGTTTTCATGAAGTTCCTTATTAAGTTAAAGTCACATCCTTTGCACTGGCTATTGCTTTCTGCTTAGAGATGTTTCAGTGTTCAGCCATTGAGATGATTGCAGTTGAAGATTGTAAGAGAGGATGTCAGACAAGGAATATGTACCTCAGAAATGGATGAAAACTGGAGATAGGGCTGAATAATACTTTATCTAAGCAGATTAAGAAACTCGTGGTATCTCTTTTGATTTCATACAGCAAACTGAAGAACTTGTCTATGAATCCAAGCAATCTGTAGCTCACTACTTTTACGAGTTCTGTGTTAGAAAAATGGTGCAGTGAATCTGTTCACTTATCTGGGAAACACGAGAGTTGTTTACCCAAGAATGTTTATAAAGTCAGACATTCTATCAGAAGTAGTTTGGGATGAGAACAGATGGTAAATGCGTTACTCAAAAGTGATGAATCCCCAGGTGATATATGAAGACCATTTTATTGTCAGGGATGTCAATGAGGAGCCACCAGTTTCTTGAGGTTATCTTGCTAATTTTGTATGCAGGTTTTACGATTTATCTTCCAGGCTCTGAAGAGCAATTAAATTCACCTATGCTCATCAAAAGACTTAATGAGTACCATAAGTTTTGATGATAACGCTGTTCTTTTCTTCTTTAGGTAGCTTCATTCACTGACAGTGCTATAGACTTTAAGCACATAAATATTACAACTTCAGAATGGGATGGCTTTCTTGAGAGGGTGCCTTTTAATTTAAATTCTGACCTCATTTTACATCCTATGCAGGATGGACCTTCTGCAGGCAGAATGTCAGGTAGGTAACCCAGGTATGGTCTGCTCTGGTTCCTACAAGTCCATAGGATCTCGTACTATCATAACTAGTTAAAAAAGGATGGCTTTTGTCTGATACTTGTTTTATAATATATCAATAATATCAATAAATCCTCCATAGATGTATTAAAATCTACTATGAAATACTATTTGCTAAAATAAAACTCTAAAAGTCTCATGGTAAGATGTAATTCATACACATTTTCACAACACCTGATGAAAACTCATCTGTAACTTTTAATTGTGAGTTCTAGAATTAAAAAACATCAGAACTATATGCATGTAGTGTGTAATACTGATACTGTTATGTGAGAAACCATTGACATTCCCATACTTCATATGTATAACACAGCCTTGACCTCTCAGTGAGTTCACATACACCTACTTTTCTCGAAAAGCGTTTTTTTATATTTGTTTTATAGTAACATAATTTCCATGTCAGACAATGAATACATAAATGTGAACAGAAATAATTCACATCATGCTTTAAAATGTTGTAAATTTGTACCCAAGGTATGCAAATCGTGTTGAAATTTATAAAAATCCATCCTTGTTTTCAATGGTGGCCACTAGATTGACAAAAGCCACCAAGCAGCACACAAATGAACCTGCAAGTTTCAGTAAACAGAAAAAGTTTTACGTTTGGGGAACAAAATGAGTTATTTGTTGCTATTTGTATCACTGTTGTAGTGTTACTTTCATATAGGTGAAGGAATAGTTCATTTTAGGATGAAAGAACAGTTTTTATACAGTACTTTTACTGAGGTGTAGGTTCTCATACCTACACTTTTTATTTTTTTACTTGAGATTATGTGTTGTTGAAAATGCAAAAATACATCAGCAGTGAAAATCTGCAGAAAGTGCAATTAATCATTTTTTTGTGAGCAGAAATAATCCCCCCAAGTTTGTTGTTTCTATGGCATCAGTACGACTCAAAGCAATGCAAAGATTGATGGCACAATGTCCAAAGCACCTGTAAGACACAGTATCTGGAAAGAATAATGTCTCATTCACAGAGAATACATGGTATTGTCTGTTCATTACGACTGTCACTTTTTTGGTTCTTCCAAGGTTGAGGGAGGGGATTCTTCCCCTCTGCCCCGCTCTGCTGAGACCCCACCTGCAGTGCTGCATCCAGCTCTGGGGTCCCAGCACAGAAAGGACAGGGACCTGTTGGAGCCAGGCCAGAGGAGGCCACCAAGGTGATCAGAGGGATGGAGCAGCTCTGCTTTGAGGAAAGACTGAGAGAATTGGGATTGTTCAGCCTGGGGAAGGGAAGCCTTTGGGGTGACTTAATTGTGGCCTTCCAGTACCTCAAGGGAGCGTACAGGAAAGATGGCAAGAGATTATTTACAAGGGCCTGGAGAGACAGGACAAAGGGGAATGGCTTCAAACTGAAAGAAAGTAAGTTTAGATTAGATGTTAGGAAAAAATTCTTTACTGTGATGGTGATAAGGCACTGGCCCATGTTGTCCAGAGAAGCTGTGGCTGCCCCCTGTAAGTGTTCAAGGCCAGGTTGGATGAAATGCCGAGCAACCTGGTCTAGTAGAAGGTGTCCCTGCCCACAGCAGTGGGGGTTGGAACGAGATAATCTTTAAGGTCCCTTCTAACATAAACCATTTCATGATTCTATGATCCTAGATGTGATGAAGTGTGGTGAATATGATCTAAATGTAACCATGGCAACTCAGAATTTTCTCCAGTTTTTCACTCTGTTTTTCCCCTTCTGCATGACAGAAATGTGTATGTATGTATGTATATGAATATAACTATACTTCTCATATAGAAAGTTATCACAGAAGCTAAGACTGTTAAAGGGTTTAATTGGACCTTAAAGATCAACTCATTTCTGTTGGGAAGGGACACCTTCCACTAGACCAGATTGCTCAAGGCATTATCCACCCTGGCTTTGAACAGCTCCAGGCATGGGACATCCACAGCTTCTCCGAGCAACCTGTTCCAGTGCCTCACCACCTCACAGTAAAAAATTTCTTCCTGATATCTAATATAAATTTACTCTTTCACTGTGTCCATTACTACTCTTCCTATCACTACAGTTCTAATATTGGAAAAGAAAAAGATGTTTCACATCTCCAGGAGGAATGTTGACATCAGTGCAAATCAGAATAGAATGATGGACAATGGAAAAATGTTCTTTTATGGAATTTTTTGGGTTGTGCAGGGCAAAACCTGGACAATATTGACCTTTTTTCAAAGTTTTCCCATCTTAGTTATCTGAATGGTTTTCCTTTTGATATCTTCAGTATATTTAAGTGACTGACTTCAAAATATCTGTTGCAGTATTTCTTGATAGTGGATGTCTGTGATTATCCCCAAACCTCTGTCATTTTCAAGTAGTTAAAATTTCCTCTCAGGGGTTTGAACTAGATACCTTTTACCCTTTGAGAATTTTTTACCAGTATGTTTATTAACATACAGAGTTATGTGAAATACAACCCCCACTGGAGATTTGCTTCACCCTCTATATAGAGAATGATGAGAAACTTGTGATTGTGTTACTGAAAGCAGCTGCAGGAATTCAGCTGGGCATAGGAGATGACACTCGATCTGATAAACATTTGCATCACCAAGAAATTTGTTTAATGTGTATGTTAGAGAAAGAGGAGATTATTTCCTCGGCGCGTTTGGCTTTTTACAATTTGTTTTATTTAAGTGAGGGAGAGATTAAATCATTTTAAACCCTATACAAAATACTAAAAGGAAGTTAACTGTAAAAGCTAGTATATGCACAAAGTAAACACTATTGATGATGAATGGATGGGATTTTTTTGGCAGAACAGTTTATGACAGTGTGTCAGGAAAGCCTTCTACAGGAAGTCAAGTAAGTACAGGCTTAAACACTTCACACTGAATGTAGAGTAAATCTGTTAAGCACAGCCTTTTTGCTTTTTCAGCTACGGTGCAGATAAGCATATGTCAGTTTTCTGGTTTTGGATTCTGTAAACAAAACCTCAAGCTTTTACTTTAGTGTGAGTTGAGTGATTTCATAATAAAAGAAAACTCTGAATAGTGTCTGGTTCTCTATATACCAGTTCTCTGGGAAATTGATTCAATTTTAATGACTGCCTCACATTTCAGCACCTTGTCTGAACTATCCTAAGAGTGCCCTCAGGAGATGATTTATGAGCCAATTTGGAAGCCGGTACTCCAGAAGCCAGAAATAGTGGAAGTGCCTCTCACTGACCAGAGCTGATCATGGAATACCTTGTAGGAAAGTAATGGAGTACTTCTGTGTTCTGCACCATTTCGGAAAGTTTGAAATGTTTTCCTCTCCCTACAATAAGAGCAACACTTCTGTAAAAAGCATTATCACCAGACTTGGGGTGTTTTCTGAAATATGACCATCTTTTTTCAAAGAGTGTAATTTTTAAAGTATTTTTATATAAAATATATATGGACATGAACATGTTAAAATTAATACACTTTTTTAAAATTATCAAATTTGGCAAATATACAGAATTACATTCTTGTTGTACCATACTGATTTTCAATTATGGTACAGATGCAATTTTACTTTCTTATCCACGTAGTAACATTTAACTTCATGATATGATACTGTGGTTTATTCTGAGTGCAAATCTGAAGCCTGAACAATGAATACTGAGTAATACTTGGGAGTTTCTTCTTCATGTACATGTTCTGCTTGTTTTAAAGTTTCATCTGCCTGGATGAAAATAAAATCAGGGGGATTGACTACTTCAGTTGCAAGCTTAACATTTTAGAAGACTTTCATTCTACTTTGTTGCAAAACCTTGTAGACAAATGGAGAGAACAGAGATCTAGAAAAGACTGAATTATTAAAATTATTTTAGCACTGTGTATATTTCTTGAAATATAGTGGTTGTAAATTTGAAACAAGACAGCTATGTGCTTTTTAAACTGGTGTAAAAGTGTTTGAAAAAAAAAAAAGAAAAATCAGTAGGTAATGGGTAGAATAAAGACAAAAACAGAGAAGACAAGGGATTTTGAGTACCTGAGAAATTTTAATAAACACCTGCATGTGTTAGCCTAGATATTCTTGAGCCTCATGTTTTACATGTTCATTGGATAGGAAAAAATGAGCTTCATTTCTTATATTATATGGAATTAATTTCTAATGTTATATGGAGAGAGGAAAAAAATAATTTTGTTTCTTATTGAATAGAAAAGTAGCATTATCAATTTCATTATTCCTCTAACGGCATGTTTAAGAAGTCAGGAAGAGACTTTGGCTTTTCCAAATATCAAGGAGTAAGTAGGCTATTTTTTTTAACTTAGTTTCTCTTATTTTCGATAAAATTATCCCTTTCCTCCCCATCTCAGTATTTTTTCTGAAACCAATACTCATGTAGTTCAAGACTAAAGTGGAGTCATTCTTTCTACCTGTTGACAGAAACTCAATTCAGCATGTTTGCAGTCACACCAAATGGAAAACCCACCATTATACAAATACACTTTCAAAGAATTACAATGGTAGATTAAAGAGGCAAGATGGGATTGTAATTGTATTTTGTAACAGGGAGTTTTATGAATGAATGAAATGTGTTTTAATTTATGTGCAGAGTTGATATATGAACCATATTCTCAATCATATAAAACGCACCCCACTCTCCCCCTACCCCCTCCCACTCCCTCCCCACCTTGATTTTCCTTATTATGTGATGGCTTCAATTGTTTCCAGCATCCACATGTGAGGATATTCTGGAGCAGCTGATTTATGCATGTTGTGGGGCAAGGACAAAGTCACATCTTGGCCTAGGAGGGGTGGACAAATATTGGATATGGCTATGGTTCTGAAAGCTATTGGGAGGAAAAATGATAGCCAGTGGGTTTTGTCCAAACCAAGTTTAAGATAACATCAGTCAAAATCGTTCTTACACCACACATATCTCTGACACAGATTTTGATACTTTCAACAAGGATCTTTCAACAAGGACAAAGCTTTCTTTTGACTGGTGAATTATCAGTATACTGTAGAAAGTACCAGAGATGTAACAGTACTAAACTAGTACTCTTTTTCTCTGTACTACCTCCATTTTCCTTAGTTGTCATGCAAACTTGTGATGAACACAGGGTCTCAAGTAACTACTCTGACCTGAAGTCCTTAAAAGGTGAAATTTCCCGATGTTCAAAGCAGATTGATAATAAGAAAAATATATGGATGGTTTTGTTTCTTTTTTTTCCCTCAGAACACTTTCTGTCTCACAGGTAACATGGAGAACCTGTTGAATCTGTACCACAAGCCCCAAACCCCACTTCCCACTAACAACTGTCAGACCTTCCGTACTAATCTCACCTTAAAAGGATGATGAATCACAAAGCATGACTACCTGACAGAAACCACACTGCTGTCCTTTCTGAAGAAAAATACTATGTAATCCTAACAAAGAGACTGTAGGGAAGACCAAAAATACAGATTACACAGGTTCCTCTTAGACTGCAGCCTAGTCACAGTAAATGACTGTCTGTGATGACTGAAGATGAGATTTGCTGATTGGAATGATCTCTGCCCAAAGTGGGCATATGCAGCCATCCATACATGCATGTGTGTGCACGTGTTTCCATATGTTTATCTGGATTTAATGAAGTCATTCTGTTGGATTTTGCCTAATACAGGGAGTGTCCCAACTCACCTTGGTGCTTCTGTGGGTGACTTTTAACATGTTGCACATCTTTTATTACTATTCTCTGCATGCTTTACTACAAATGAAGCTGGAATTCTGGTGTGTTGTTCACATGTCAACCAGGACAATAAGGACAGGGGTTTATTTTGTGTTACTTGTGGAACTGATATTACTGCATTGTGTCCTCCTGGAGAGAGGCAAGCTTGTCTTAAAATCATCAAAGCAAGTTTCTGCTCCATTGTAAACTGCATAAAGAAATAAACTATCCTTTATTATTATCATCACATTTCTTATATTGCTTTCTGTTAAGCCACAGTACATTGCTAAAGCACTATTATATAGTGATTACACTGAAGTATGGACACATAAAATGTTAAGATTTCATGTTTTTAATGTAACGTTATTAAAGTGTCTTAGCAGTATGCAAGCTCCATGAGTTATAAGCATCTGGAATCTTAGGAGAAAATCAGAGTATTTGATAACAATTTTAAAAAAAACAGTGGGTGACAAAGAAAAGGTGTTTTTCCAACCCAGAATAATGACCTATTTCTATTTTAAAAATCCTTAAGTATTTGCATGTATATTACTGTAGAACATATCAAAACTATGTGCTAACAGGAAGATACATCAACCATAAAGTCTCCTGTTAAAGTTGTATTTGGAGGGGCATTCAAAGACTTATGTACTCCATAGTAAGATTAGTAGATTTTACTAACTTTTTTTGTGGTTTATTTAATGGATTAAATAATTCTTAAAACAGATATCACAAAGCTTTGTCATTTCTATATTAAAAACTGGTAACAAAATCTGAATCTGTTCAGTTTACTGATAAGTAGAGCCAGGAAGACATTCAGAATTTATGGCTAAGCATAAGACAATTCAAGTCACACAGGAACTCAGCCTTGATACATCTGGTGTTCATATTCTGTTTGCTATCAGTAGTTTTACAGTGTTTTATTCTGACTAATTTATTCTGTTACTTTAGCCTATATTCACTTGTGCCTCAACTGCTTTGGGTGCCCAACTCTATCCAGACTCTCTCATTCAAAAAACCTGTTTGGGTAGCTGAGTTTAGGTACGTTTCATAGTGTCATACAATATCTGGCACAGGAATGTGTTCAACAATGTGTGTGTTCTTGTATCTCATAAAAATGAGAAATTGAGTGTGTGGTGCTGTTTCTGTGCAACAAAAGGTACATGATACATTGCAGTGAGTTGTGCTTCTGTGTTCAAATCAGATCAGTTTTTTTCTAAAGCTAAAAAAAAAGAAGATTCTGAGCTAAAAAGATAGGTGATATATTCACTTTTTATTAGCACTTGATACTCTTAGCACTGAAGTCAATTGAAATGTATTTATAATTTCAGAGTGAATAGAATCTCCATTCTGAGAAATAATCAGAAAAAATATTTTCAGGGTTAAGTCACAGTTCTTCCAGTGTCTGTAGACCTCTCCCATCAATAACATAATTTCACTTTTACACTGTGATCTGTTCTATACTGTATGGAGTACAATGCTAACTTTCCAGATGCATAGGCTGAGATATTGCATGATGGTAATTTTTGATCTATAAGGTATTCATTGCACAAATCTGATTTTATAATAATTATTTATGAATCTTAAAGTTATTTAAGCAAGGAATATTATTCTTCCCAAGACTCCCTGCAAATAATTTAGTGAAAGCAGAGCAGCCAAAGGAAATGTAAGGGTTTTGTACATAAAGACATACAGGTAAGGAATATAAGCTAAAAAAATCATATTGGGAGACTAGAGTACTATCTGTTATGCTGTAGTTGTTATTAAAAGGAATGCTAGACAGTTGGGTATTTTTAATGATGTACAAAATCTGAATCACACTTCTACGTTTTGGTCCTAGGAAGATTGTAAGCAGAAAGGTGATCTCTTCTTAATTCTTAATACATGGGACTTGCTACATGGCATTAAAAATATACTACGGGCTGTTTTTCCATAGCAGCACCCTTAAAATGGGGCTTGGCCAGAACTAAAGTGTGCAGAGGTCACAGAAAGTAATTAGCACAGCCTGTTTCTGATCCTGAGGCAGTTTGTTCTGCAGGGGTCTCTACAAGGTGAGTTCTGGTTTGGTGTGTTCACAAATAGTCAGTGCCTGCAGAGCTGAGAATCACAGATTATTTTCATCCTTCTGTGCTAGCAGGATTTACTAACTAGGCAGGTTAGTGGTGTGAGGTTTGATTTTGTGAGAGTGGCTCTCAAATGAGAGGGGAAAATAAAATAGAAAAGCTGAGAGAACTGGAATTGTTCAGCCTGGAAAACAGAAGGCTTTGGGGTAACCTAACTGGGACCTTCCAGTACCCGAAGGGAGCCCACAAGAAAGATAGAGAGAGACTATTTACAAGGGCCTGGAGTGACACAATAAAGGGGAATGGCTTCAAACTGACAGAGAATAGGTTTAGATTAGAGATTAGGAAAAAATCTTTGATGTGAGGGTGATAAGGCACTGGTGCAGGTTGCCCTGAGAAGCTGTGGCTGCCCCATCCCTGGAAGCGTTCAAGGCCAGGTTGGGTGAAACTCTGAGCAAGCTGGTCTAGTGGAAGGTGTCCTTGCCCATGGCAAGGGGGTGGAACTAGATGATCTTTAAGTACCTTCCAACCCAGGCCATTCTATGATTTTATAAAATGTGATAAAAGCACCTGTCATTTGTACATGGCTTAAATGATTCAATTAAAGTAGATCAGAGACAAATATGCTTTGCCCACTAATAAGAACATTTATATCACATTTGAAATCTGGATTAGAAGTAAAATCTGACCCAAGTGTGAAACACTCAGAGGTTTTATATTCTAAACCCAGACAGTGGTTCTCTTTGCCTTGGCTCTAGAGTCTGCCAGAATCACTGTGGTCTCTCTGATGAACTGAGGTAGTATTTAATACAGACACCAGTGTCCTGGTTTAAAGGACAGGTGTCTGCCAAGGAAGGCAGCAACCTCCAGTGGAATGGAAAATGTGACCCCCTTCCCTCCAAATTGTTATAACTTTGAAATTATGGGGCTTTCAGGCAAAGATATGGGAAAAGGACTAACAGTTCTTTACTAGTGTATATATATATATATGTATAATGAGATAAACAAACAACAGCAGCAACAACAAACAAAACCAGAGACCCAACCACAGCCTTCTCTCGGCCGCAGGCCCTTTCCCCTTCGGTGCAGTTACGGTCACAGCCGGCAGGGGGCGCTGTTGGCTCCCGGCCGGGCAGGGCGGGTGCGATGATTCCCCCGCGCCTGCAGGGGGCGCTGTGGCGCGAGCGCGGCCGCCTCTCTCCACGTGGGTAATGGCGGGTGAGCCGGTGGGAGAGATGGAAAAGGGGCTTCCTTTACAAACTCATGGCAGGAAGCTGATCCTGGTGCCCCTCTGGATGGAGCTGATCCTGGGCTGTAGCAGGAACCTCGCAGTGGTGGCTGGAACGACAGGGGCGGGCACACCCAGGGTGGCAAACAAAATGTAGCAGAAACTCCGCAAGTGTAGCAGGAGCTGCGGGATGTCCCAGGGAGCATGGGATGTTGGGTTAAAGTGTAGCGAAAAACCCGATGCAGCAGCAGAAAAAACAGCAGGACTGTGCAGCGGCAACTGGGCTCCCGCAAACAGCCCAGACACGCTCCCTCCGAGTAGGGGGAGGGGATCAGGTCCCAGAGGTACCCGAGTAGATGGTGAGGGTCCTTTCCAGTGAGATTAGGTGTTAATAAGGTCCCAGTTCAATGGCTGCTCTTCCAAGCAGAAGCTCACCCATGGTAGGAGAAGCAGTGCAGGGCTGGGTGATTGTGCACTGGTTTTATTGGGATTGCTGAAACTTTTTGCTTGCTCTAAGAACGGGTAAGTAAATTCACAGTGATTAATTTTTGTCAAGACAGCTGGAGATTGTCTAGCCCAACTCTGCTCTTCAAGCATGGTTATCTAGAGCAGGTTGCTGAGGACATACCTGGTTTTGAATGTCTCCAAAGATAAGTCACTCTGCTAAGGCTTAGGACTTATGTGTATTTAATTTATAGCAGGTACATTATAGTAAGAGTTTAGGAGTTAGGACTTCATGTCTCCTAAATCCAAGCCCTAAATTATAGCCTTGATTGAAATTGACAAATGATAATTTAGCTTCTCTATTGAAGCTGAGGTCCTCAGAAAGGATAAATCAAGAAAGAAGCCCCATGATGAGTAGGCCTCTGCTTCTTGTCTCTGTAATTCCATGTGCCTCAGCAGCCTTGGGCCAAAGACAGAACATAATCCTGCCAAACAGGAAACAAAATCTATTACAGGTCTGTGATACTGTGCTCTCCTTTATTGTGCTTGCTGTCTAATTTTGTTAATGGATTGTTCTTGCTGCTTATTGAAAGAAATGGTATAGATTATGTCCTTAGCTTAGTCTTCCCTGGATCTTCCTACTATGACAGGACTGCTGAAAGGTCAAAATGAGAGATTGCAGTGAAAGGAAAACATAGAAAGAAGCTTTTTCCTTCTTCACTGTTTCATATAAAGGTCAGAGGTCACAATAACGTGTTCTTTGGCCATCTTATAAAACAAACCAACCACTTCTCCATTCCCTAAAGGTCTCTTTATGCATCTGAATCTTGAACAGACATCGATTACTGGTTCCAGCTTCACACATACAGTGGATTAGAAGTGCTGGCAAATTGCACCATCAGGATGGATAGATGGATAGATACCCAAGAAAACAAAAGGAAACACTGAAGGTAAGAAATGTTCTCGACCCATTTTAGGTATCTGAATTTCCTTATGCATTTTGTATGTCATTTAAATGCTTTAACATGGTTTACCATTAAAGAGAGGATACCCTTTTCTGGTTTTGGACTTGAGGACCCCTCCTAAATCTGGAAAGTATTGTCATTTTCATATATGCAGGAGTATTTTTCTTCCTTTAAATTACTTCTACTTGCTAATAATTGCAGAAATTGATTGAATGTATTATTTTTCCCCATCCTAGCCTGTCACTGGGTTTGAAATTAGTTAGCAATTGCTTAATGAGTTCTAGTTAAACTGGTGTATGTGACTGGTAGTCATTATTCTGAAGTACCTAACTTGGATATTTGATAGGTACAAGTAACTAGACAAAAAACCTAGGAAAAATTCTATTCCTACAGCCTAATGGATGTAACGGATTTTGAATTTATTAATGATGGAAATGCTTTAGCATCCAATTAATTCCTAATGTTGCGAAGAGTGTGTGCTAATGGCAGTCTAGGAGAGTGTGTGGTTAAGTGCATACACGGCATGTATGAGGGCAGCCAACTGCCAGTACTGCAGCTCTTGGAAGGCTCTTTTTTAGTCTTCTGTTGTCTGACCAGCAAGAAAGTGGTGTTTCCCTGCTTGTTTGATTTTGTTTGGGTTTTTTTAAAGTAACAATGACTAATACAATGTAGCTGCCTAATTTGAAATTCATCAAAACTTTCTGGTTTTAGTATGGTAAATTCCATATGATACAATAAAATATCATGCATATCAAAATGAAATCCTAAGTTAAATATTGCATACATCACAAATACCTTATATTCGTATATATCTCTTATATTCAGTTTTGGCTAAGGTCCTTAAGATTATGTACTTGAATCAATTAAAAGCACTAGAAATGTGCAAGCACTTACAATTACATAAAGGAATAACATGAAATCTATAGATGCATAATTAAGTAATTACGTGTCTCCACAAAATCTGGATTTAATTTTCAAATTTAAGCCACAGTAGATTTCTTTCAGTTTCTAAAACTTATTCTGAATGGGAAAAGTGGTTTAGCTTTCATTGAAACCAGTGCCTTGGGAATACATGGGTCCGTCAGCAGAAAATACTTTTGATTTGTAAAGTGTGAGCAGTTTCTAAGGCTTGTCTCTGATTTCTACTTCTCAAATTCAAGTAAAAAAAATTCCTTAATGTATTTCTGTCACGTTTGTGGCAGCCATTAATAAATCATCCAGAAACAGAGTTATAATGAGGCATTGCTTGCTATATATGTCCTGACTTGATACAAGCGATAGTAACATGGGTGGAATTCTAAACCACAGAAGCCCTTAATGCTTAAAGAAAGCAAACATTTGTTAAAAAAAAGAAAAAAAATCATAAAACACCTTCACACCATTTATAGCAAAATGATGAGTTTCAGTAAATAAAAACATTTTTATACTATTATTTTATTAGTTTAGTAGGAACATGCATTTTTATTTGTGTGAGTGAAAAAAATAGAGACCCTACTTGGATTCAAGAATTGATTTTTATTTTCCCATCCTAGAACAATGCTGCCATTGCAATATTGTCATTTTCTTCCAACTTCCATTGAAAAATATAATACAAATCAAAACTTCCTACTTTTTGAAAACTTCCTGGTTTTCTTTCCTGAATTAATCAGCTATAGAAGACCCCCCATTATTTTGGTTTTCTACATAAACAGGTAGCAGTTCTCTTATTGCAGCTCTTTGCAATCTCTTCACAATAGACTTCAGAAAAAGTAGCGTATCTCTTATGGCCCGAGATAGTAGCTGAAAATTGCTCTTAGGTTGTATGCAAGCAAGTACTTAAATATGTCACATTGTACCTGATAAAGAAACAAAAATTTTTTGCGAATACATTTATATCCTATGATTCTGTTAACCTGTTCAGTAAATTCCAAGAACTTTATCCTTTGAAGGAATCTACTGAGGGTGTACTGTGAGTTCAGAGTCCCTTTGAAGACAAATGGAGGTTTGGTGACTTACAGCAGTTGCTGTAACAGGAGATGGGATCCTTTCTTTTTGTGTGAAAATATCCACGTGTCAAACTTACTCATACAAAAGGAATTTTCAGCCTATGTACTTCAGTTATGAGTTTTCAAACTGGTGTTATTTGCAAGTCTTCTGTATGTGATCTTCATTGGTCAGCTAGATAGTTCTCTTAAAAGATTATGTCAGAGTGCAAAAAAAATTACCAGAAAAAAACCCCAAACCCTGATCAACTCTGACCTGAAGAAGCATGGTAATGTAGATTTTTCTGAAACCCAAGAAAAGACTAAGAGGTAGTATCTAGGCTTGTGGGCTTCACAGATGTTGTGAGGTTTTTGTTACTCTTATATGCACTGCTGAGCATCTGCTCTACGCACACAGACTGAGGTTGGTGCATGTTCCTTGATGCTGATGCTTATACTGCAAATTCACTTGTGGTATTGGTGATTGAGCAGTATTGATTATTGTGGTGGTATGACAAGCTTAGGTAAAAATTACTTCACATACCAGTTTACAGAACAAGTAAAACCAGGACCTATCCACTTCACAAATGGAAGCAGGAATTCTTTACAAATCTGTTATTTCAACTCTTACTTTTGTTAAATGCTTTTATTCCTTCTAATTTAATAACTTGGATGTGTGAACTTCAGGTGCAACAGATAATCCTTTAATATTTGACCAGTAATGCCTTATATCTGGCACAGGAAGTGGACTAGAAGACAGAGACTGATAAGTAAAGAAATCCATGGTTTTAAAATAACTTCCTAATTTTCCCTTCAGAATCAAAAACCAAAAATCTGAAATAAGAGGTACTGGTATCTGTCTCTTAAATTCTTCCTACTCCTACCATGACCTCATAATTATTATGATATTAAGAGTATTACTACATTCTTCAGGAAGGAAATCTTACAGGCTCAAGAAATGGCAATTCCCACATGCCAAAAGGTGAGCTAGATGCATAGAGAGCTTTGGCTGGAACTCAACTGAAAAAAATGTTAAGACCTCTGGAATAAGGGGCAGGCAACTCAGGAGGACTGCAGTGACATCAGGAGAGTATGCAGGGAAGAGCACAATTTGAAGAGCCAAAGCTCAAGTAAAACTTAATTTGGCTACTGCCATAAAATACAATAAAAAATGCATTAACCACAAAGGGAGGGTTAAGGAGAATCTCCATCTTTTATTGGTCACAGGGGAAACATAGTGAAAAAGGATGGGAGAAGTGCTGAGATTCTTAACATCTTTATCTCAGCCTTTAATAGTAAAACTGGTTATTCCCTGAGTACCCTGCCCCAGGAGCTGAAAGATAGGGATGGGGAGCAGAATGAAGCCCTGTAATCCAAGGGGAAAAGGTCAGTGACCTGCTACACCACTTAGAGACACACAAGCCTCAGGGGCTGGATGGGATCCAACCAAGGATTCTGAGGGAGCTGGCTGAAGAGGTCACTGAGCCACCTTCAATCATCTACCAGCAGTCCTGGCTAACCAGGAAGATCCCACAAGACTGGAGGTAGTTGTTGAAGTGTGTCATGTACAGCAGAGCCAGGTGGACCAGCAGGTCCATTGGTTCGATGCCCCCACAGCCCAAGAACCCTAAGGTTAGGGTGACTTCCCAGAGGGCTGTGCAGAATATGCAAACTTGCATAATCATGATTGGCCTCCACTGTCCTTTCCTTTCCCCTCCATATACAGTTATTTCCCTAGAATGTTCTATGGTTTCTGACTCCCTGTTGGCCCATGTTATTTCTCCCCTCCCACATTACTCCCCATTGGTTGTGTACCCCTTTTCCCCACCTGGGTACCCCCTCCTTGTCACGGTACCATTGGCTGTTTCATGTTTTCCCCTCCCTTTTCGCTGGGGTATAAAACCTTATGTCTGTATTGTAATCCCGGTTCTTCGTGGATTTTCCGTGGTTCTTCGTGGTCTCCATGCCCTCCATCCTTCGTCCTCAATAAACCCTTCCTGCCTTCCACAAAGAACCCCCTCTGCCTCTTCTTTACCTCCTCCATGTGCCCTTAACACCGGTGGATTGGGGCGAACCCGTGCTGGAGCTTCGCCAATCCTCCCGTGCCTGTGAGCAGCCTCCGTCACCCCCTCCCGTGCGGGGCGAGAGCCCGGCGCTGGTCACCCACTAGCCAGACAGAGCGCCGCGGCAGGTAGTAAATGGTGAGCCCACCTACAAGAAGAGCTGGAAAGAATTTATGGGGAACTACAAGGTTGTCAGCCTGACCTCAGTGCTGGGGAAGAACATGGAGCAGATAGATCATCTTGAGCGCAATCACACAGCACGTGCAGGACAACCGGAGGATCAGACCCACCCAGCACTGTTTGTGAAAGGCAGGTCCTGCCTGACCAACCCAATGGCCTTCTATAAGAAGGTAACCTGCTTAGTAAATGGAGGAAAGGATGAAGATATTGTCTTACCTGGACTGTAATAAAGCCTTTGACACCATTTCCCACAGCATTCTCCTGGAGAAACTGGCTGTTCATGGCCTGGACAGGTGTACTCTTCACTAAGTTAAAAACTGTCTGGATGGCTGGGCACAGAGAATGGTGGTAAAGGGAGATAAATCCAGCTGGCTGCCGATCACAAGTGGTGTCCCCAGGGCTCAATATTGGGGACAACCCTGTTTTACACCTTTATTAGTGATTTGGATGAGGGGATCAAGTGCACCCTCAGTCAGTTGCAGATGACACCAAGTTGAGTGGGAGTGCTAATCTGCTGGAGGGCAGGAAAGCTCTGCAGAGGGATCAGGACAGACTGGATCAATAGTCTGAGGCCAGTGGTTTGAGGTTCAACAAGGCCAAGTGCCAGGTCCTGCACCTGGGTCTGGACAAAAACCTGCCAACAACCCCAGCACTGTCCCCAGTGCCATGGGCTGGGGACAGAATGGCTGCAAAGCTGCCCTCGGTAAAAGGACTTGGGGGTGATGGTTGTCAACAGCTGCACATGAGCCAAGAAGGCTACCTGCATCGTGGCTTGCCAGACTGGGCAGTAACCATCCCCCTGTACTGGGCGATGATGAGGCTGCACCTCAAATCCTGTGATAAGTTTTGGGACAGAAAGACACTGATGGGCTGGAATCCATCCATAGAAGGGCAGTGAAGCTGGGGAAGGGTCTGGAGCACAAGTCTGATGAGGAGCAGCTCAGGGAGATGGGGGTGTTTAGTCCGGAGAAAAGGAGACTCAGGAGGAACCTTATTGCTCTCTACAACTCCTGGAAAGGAGGGTGTAGCCAGGTGGGGTTCAGTCTCCTCTCCCAGGTTACAAGTACTAAGATGAGAAAAAATAGCCTCAGCTTGCCCCAGGGGAGGTTTAGATGGGATATTAGAAAACATTTCTTCACCAGAAAGTTATCATGCACTGGAACTGCCCAGGGAAGTGGTGGAGTCACCATTCCTGGAGGGATTTACAAGACCTGTAGATGTTGCATTTAGCACGTTTTAGTGGTGGACATGGCTGTGCAAGGTTAATGGTTGGACTTAATGATTTTAAGGGTCTTTTCCAACCTAAATTGTTCTGTGATTCTATGAACCTACTATATAAAATTGAGCACAAAGGAACTAATGAGAAATATTCAAGAGTGAGGGAAATACTAATGCTAGCATTATTCTTTTTTCTGTAAAGCTGTGTGTTTTATTTCACATTAGGGAGAAAGAGTTGATACTACATTAATTGCCTTTTTTTGGAAGCAATTTGATACAATCCTTCAATAGAAAATTTCTAAATAAAAATCACAGGAAGGAAGTTTTATCTAAAAATTGTGAAGCTACGGTGTTCCTTTGATAGGCTTAAAATGTCAGGGAAGTATTTTTGTGCATTTTGAAGTATTTCCAGTACCAATTTTGACTGGCGATAATGACTGTGCCTTGTGAAGAACTGAATGCTTTCACATTCAGATTCACTAGGCTTATAAATAATCTGTTTGGTATTATCAAAGCAGTTATTATCATAAAAATATAAGAAATCAGGACATCTTAAATTCTGTTTAAACTAGTAAGTAATTATAGTAAAAAAAATAAGACCTGTAGACCTATTTTATGTAAATATGGATGCATATATTTATTTATACTTACATTACTAACCCAAGTTAGGTGACTGCAAGCTTCTTATTTTACAGAAGTGAAGTTTGGATGTTTTGATTGAAACAACTAGCAAATAACAAAAGCAATTAAAATAATTTGAAGCATAGTGGCAGCAAAAGAGAAGTTTTGCCTCTTTGATGTGAAAGTAATTCCAATTTCTCCACTTGGAGGAAAAATAAAAGGAATGTGCAGTAATTATCCTGTCTGTGCAAAATAGATTTCACATGTAGAGAAACAAAAAGGGAGAAATGGTATCTTCAGAGATCAATTTTTATTTATCTAGTGAATATTGAAATGACAGATTATATATTTGGGTCAAATCTTTTGTTTATAAACTTCATCCTGTCCCCACATAGCACAAATTATTTCAAATTAAGACTTGAGAACTTTGTGTGATTCTTTATGCAATAACTGTTTAGAAAACCTCAGTTTATATGGTGTATAAGACAACATATGTGAACATATGTGAAAGATTATGACTGCATAACATGGTTACTGAGAGCTATCTAAATTTATTTCCCTTATCAATTATGTCCCCAAAGACATAAGCCTGAAATTGCTACTTTCAAATTTTATTCCATTCTTGCCTTGTTATCTTCATTGCTGCCCTAAGATGAGGATGTCCCTTGCTCTAGCCTCATTTCAGAAAGAAAATATAAATAGGACATCTTGCTAAAATGACAGAATTGAATTGGGTTGATATTTAGAATATATAACTAGAAAAACTATTTTCTCCTCTTTTCAGGATACCACAGATTGTGGTCTTCAAAATGCTGATGTGATTTGACTGATAATGTTAAATTAAACCTATTAAGTGAGACTAATTATTTCTTGCCTGAGACAAAAGCAGACCAATAAATTGCAGTGCCACTTCTGTCAGTTGCCTTATTCCCAAATGCCATATTCCCCCAGTGCATATTCCTTTTCTGAATAGGCAGAGTATATTTTAGTTGATCATCTGTTGGTACTTTTACTTCCTGAGATATATGGCAGGCAGAATTTAAATATCTCCAGAACTGCCTGAAATCGTAGCAGTGCAGTGACAAAGCTTGGTTTTCCTAAGCTCAGTGATACAGAGATCAAACACCTTCCTTCTAAATGTGGAAGAGAGACCTGGGCAGACTAAGCTGTCTCAGTGATGTGTTGGAGATTCAGGGAATGCAACAGCAGAAACCAGCACCCACCTCCACTGCCATCAATAACCACCAGCATGGCACATCCTACAAGCTGCTCACAGGCAGATGGAAAGCGGGGTGTTAGGGGCGGTGTTTGTCTGAAGTGATTCAAGAATTGCTCTTAAAACTCTTATCTGGAAAAAAAATTAAGACTAATCTTGGTTGGTGGAAGGCAAAGGAAGATCTGGGAACAGCCATTTCTAAGAAGGTCTGTTACTTTCTGCATTGAATTTCCATGTGTTTTTATACAGTACTCTTCCATCTTGTATTCTTTTATCAGGAAAACATCATCCAAATAATTGTGGTAAGTGTTGTAATTGGGCTGAAAATGTTAGTGCTGGAAATCCAAGAAATATCTGGTGAGAAACCTCCAGAGTATGTGTGTCTGACTGGCCAAGATTTTTGGGTTGTTTTACACATATATAAATGTACATATGCATGTATAAAGCAACAATAACAAAAAGGTACTAGCATCATCCTAAACACAACAAAAAAGCCCTGGTAGCAAAAAGGTGTGAGATGGCATTTCATAAGCATCTTTCTGTCAGACAAGGGAAGTCCAGTTAAATCGAAGATCCAGGATTAAGCTGTATTCTTGCCTCAAATGAAAGAGCATGATTGTACTTGGGTGGGGTGAGAGATGATGCTTTTGCAATTCTTTGACATATGGCACAGTCTAGCATAACCAGTCATTTGTAGGACACCAAAGATGATTATGTCCTACAGCACGAATGCCAGCACTAATTTATTAGTGTCAGAAAGACAAAGACACTGACTTAAGAACATTTAACTGCTCAGTGCCAGTAGCAAATAACCATGATACAAAATCTTTACTATAAATGTGGTATGATACTTAACCTTTGCAGAGACACAAAGGCAGTCCGCATTCTTTTCTGAAGCTGTGAACACATTCTCTGTCATTTCAAAGCTGTTTTATCTAGATCTCCCTTTTTATCATCTGCCAAACCTGGAAGATTTGGTCTCCCTTTTTCCCCTGCTTTTGAGTTACTGAAGTTATTCCTGTGGCTTCAGACCATTTGTTTCTAATGACCCAATGACTGTCACAGTGCATGTGACCTTCCCTAGGCTAAGTTTTCCTCAGCACCCTGGGTGGCAGGTCTTCAGACTTCCCCTTAGCGCTCACTTTTCTATTTTCATTACTTGATCATGCCCTTTTGCAGTCTGTAAGGAGCCAATTTAATTTTTATTTATGCCTCAACATATGTTATAAATCCATTTTCTGACATGGGGTAAAAAATTACTGTTGGGGCTGTACGTGCGCGGGGAGCCTTAACACGTGCCACGTGAGGGGGCAGCTCCGAGAAAACAGAGGGAGGCTCTGTTCCGGGGAGACTTTGCCTCACAGCCTGTCGGGGCAGAAATTTCCACAGCTGGGCTGCAAGCGACCCCCCTTGGAAGGAGGCAGGCCCCCAAGGCCGGGAAAATTTCGCCCGTCTGACCAATAGTCCTCGTAAAAGAGCTGAGTTATGGGAAGAGTCTTAGCACATAAACGCAGTTAACTGCGCCATAAATTTTGCCCGCCGTTTCTGGTTTCTTGGTGAGGAGGGAGTGCCTGAAGGGTTCATCTCCCTGTAGAACTACCTCTTCCCTGCCTGCCCCCCCCCGGCTCCCTGTCTGTCTGACCCGGTTCACCGAGCAGCCCGTCACCACAGCGAGCTGTTCTCTTCCGGCGGAGGAGCCCACAGCAACCCACACCCCCTGCACGACCCCGCCGCCGGCTTTCTCTTCCAGCCACTCTTCCAGTTTTCTTGTTCAAACATGAAAAGTTTACTCTTGGTGTGGTCAACTTGATGAAAAATCTGTCTTTTTCATGTTCAAAAATGCCTGGGAAAAGGCATGTGCTGTACTTGTAGAAGTGTAAGATCTTGCATTATGAGAGCTTAACAGTTCTAGTTAATCAGGGTGTAGGAATCCTCAGCTTGAGTGGATCTTAGGAGGAAAGTCTGCACCATAACGGGGATCTTGGAACACTTCTAAGGAAAAAAGCGCTCCTTTCGTCTTTACTGTTGCCATGTAAATGCCGCTAGATGTTACTTCAAGTGTCACTTTACTTTATGGGGTGATAACAGCAGGAGTGTTAGAAAATGAAGACTTCTGTACTCTGGAGTGAGCGACTCTTTGTTAGGGAGAAAATGGATGAGGTGAGATGTTTCCTATTTTTTTCCTTTTACTTAATTCCACTTTCTTTTTAAAGGAAGCATCTGAGATGAATATTTAAGAATTCTGCTTCAGCAGAATGGGTATTCTAAGCCCGAGTGAGCAGAGAGAACAGAGCAATATGTAATACTTAAGTTAGTGTTGGAGATTTTTTGTGAAATCTCTGTGAAGGATAGAAGTGATCTTCAGTTCTGAAAGAGCTGGAACAAAAATGAATCCAATACAGAAAGGAACTGGGATCTCACTCCTTTTTGACATCAGAGGCAAGATACAGTTGAGGATCTGTCTCTTTCCTATTGAAATGGCAGTCCCTGGTATGTTGTGGCAAAGTGGCTGTGAACGACAGAAGTCAATGTGACCAAGAAGTTTTATATTTTTTGTGTACAAAGCATTTCTCCTGAGAGAGCTTGAAAGGGGAGTTACTCATTAGTCTAAATAGGCAGTATTAAAATAAGCATGAAGAAAGAATTTCCTCCTTGTTAAGTGTCATATGCTGCCTTTTCATAGTTAAAACACTTTGCATTTTATATCAAAAACATAGGAAATTGTTTAACTAAAATGTCTTTAATTTCTGCTGTATCAGAATTCATGGATTGGATCAGAGGGAACAATACATCCACCAAAGCATAAAGGAAGACGATGGCTCTGAATTAAAGCCTAAGTATCTAACAGTGGTGAGCGGATCTTGGAGACAGGTTGCAAAGATACTTTATGGTGAGAAAGCTTGTTTTCAAACCCTTTTGACTTTTCCCTGTGTGTAGCATACCACTTGCATGACTTCTGGGTAGATTTTTCTCGTGCTGACACACCTCTTTTGAATGCTCAAGTTTTGAGTGGTGGTGCTTTTCTTGTTTCTCCATCTTACATACAGTTTTGTGAATGATTATTTGAAAATTTTTTTGAACATCACTGTTCAGATTTTATAGGAGAGAGGCAGACTAAATATGGTTTCCTTGATGCATGTGTTACTGCAGAGGATTATGATAGATTTAATTCTCTATTGCATCAGGCACTAGAGTGATTCCAGTTAATTACTTTCTGGAATTTGCTTTTAGGGATATCTTTCTGAAAGCGTTTCTGAGCTATTTTTGACCAAGTCTTACAGAAGGTTGATGGTTATCATATGTAAGCAAGATACAGTTAAGCAAATGCACCTTCCTACCACCTTCTTTTTTTTATTGAAATCTTTATCTTACTCTGTATGAAGAAAATATTTTACATACTTCACAATGTACTGCAGGCTCTTGAGAATGATTTTCTTTATTCAGAATTAGTATTAGTTTTGCATCAATTGTTTTGCATATTTTATCTGATAACTTTTCCAATTCAATTCTGTAAAATGAAGAACAATTTGTCCTGTATGCTCCTTGCTAGTAAGAAAGAAGTCTCTTAAATATTTTAAAAAGTGTTTCTGCACTGTTCGTATTTTACAATGATTAGATATGGTTATACTTTAAAAAGTATTTATGACAACTTGAATACAGAGATTGGCGACAATGCATTAAAAAAGCTTAACATAGTTGCTATTAACTAATTTCTACTCCATTAAAATAATGCGAAATTACTAAAAAAAAATTCCAAATATATTCTTTCATTTCAATACAATACAGCACATTATGGTCTTAAATTAACTTCCTTCAATAGTACACCTGAATCACCTTTTAAGAATGCTGTACAACATTGGAGAAACTGGGCAATTACTCTTAATCCACTAACATCAGCATATCCTTTAACTCCTAACAAATTGCAGAGGAAAAAAAAAAGAGTGATTAGCAGTAATAGCGCTTCCAGAGAGTTCCATAAAATTTTGAGTACTAACTCAACCTATTGCAATATAAATGCAGGATGGCAGGTGTATGCAGTTAAAATGGTTCCTGTTTGCTGTTTGTAATAAAGCAGTGTTTTTAAAATAAAATATAATTTTAATAAAATGTCTTGTCTAGGGGGTAACTGGAGCAAGTCATCTTCAAGGACAGACTCAGAAAAATAATCCATCCTCTTTTTTTGTTCTTTCTCTTAAGCTACGCACCCATCTCCTGTGTGCAAGCCCTAGTATGGTAAATATTCAATGTGTAAACAAAAGGATGTGAAGCTGCATGAAGGGTTGTTTGCTGTCTAAGCATACATCTCAAAATGAAGTAAACTACAGATGCTAGAATGGGCTTTGGAGAATGATCCTACCATATATTACTGTCAAAGCTTTTATTTGCAGCACAGGGTTTTTTCCATATATTTTAAATTCCTGTGTAATTTATTTCTGGAAAGAATTATCAAAACTGTATCTGCAGGTGGACAATAAATGTTGAGATCCCAGAAGCTGGATTTGGAACTTCAGCGCATCTCAGTGTGTAAGTCTTGATTCTTCAGTGTTTTAAAAGCATTTTCTTTTTTTTTTCCAGAATGCTTTTGGTGTTTTTTTTTCTTGTTGTTTGGAGGCTTTTTGTTGTTGATGTTGAGGTTTTTTGGTGAGTTTTGGTTTTTTGGTTTTGGGTTGGGTTTTTTTGGTAAGGAAATACATCAGAGTCTGTGCTGCAGACTTAATCGCTTCTTTATTTAAGACTCACAGTCAGATTAAGAAATTAAAAGCCTTGTGTAGCCTGCATTTCATCCATAAAGAGTGTTAATTAACAGAAAAACAAATAGGTTTTGGATAAATGGCTACTGTTTAAGTCAAACACAATGTAAAATGTACAGATACAGGTGCTTTCTTAAGGAGTAGTCCATTCAGATTCCAGAAACTCCCAAAATATTTTCAAGCACACCAGCTCCTGATATGCCGTGCTTACTATACATTTTTATGTTTTTATGAAACTGATTTCTTCAATAGCAATGTAAAAGAATCAATTATCAATTGAATTACCAAAACTATGCAAGTCTTATTAAGATCAGTGTGATTCAGTCTTAAGATTCTAAGCCAGTGGTCATCACTGTCTGGTTTTACATGTCTTAAATTTTGGGGATTTTATGTCATCCAAACAAAAGGGCTGCATACAACACTGAAATTTGCCAGATGCAAGTGTTGGCAAAATCATAATCCTTCTCTATTTGCAGCCATGGCTTTTGTACCACAGGTTCAGTTCAAAACAGCAAATGCAGCTTTTCCCTTTGTGAAAAAAGGCTACAAAACACAGTCTCTCAGACCCAGACATGGGAACATTAATGGGGATAGTATTAACCTGTGTAGTTCAACTTCCAAAAATGGCTCAGCCTGCCTGAAAAATTGTGGTGATAATCTGTATAAAAAAGATTTGCATTCATATAATATAGCAGGCAAGAGTGCTGGGGTATCAGTTAGTTAGATGTGAAGGGCTTTTACATGTTTCTGGAATAGAAATACAGAACTGGAAAATGATTGACTACTTCCAGTTGTCTGTCAGAAAGTACTCTTATCCATCTCAGAGACTTTATTTCTCTTTTGCTCAGTACAAAGAAGTTACCTGCTGTCAAATTTTGGATGTTTCAGTATTCCTTAGTCTGCAGGATAAACTGCTGTACTGACAATAAAACGTGAGTTAAAGGTAATTCAGGGTCAATGCCGGTTATTCAAACAGTATTACCTCACTTATTTTGCAGTGGATTTCATCCAGACTCCTCCTGTTTGTTAAATCTGTGAACACCTTACAATGGTGTTTTGTAAACCTTTGGTTAATTAGTGCCAGCTTGCTGCATTTTCTCAAAGGTGAATAAATTGTATAGATGTATTAACACAATCTTTCAACTAAAATTTAATTTCTTGATTTTTTTCTTTTTGCCAGCTAGATCCAGTGCTTTGTCATTTCAACCCTTATTGATGTTTCTTAATTTTGCCAAATACAAGTTTTCATTTGATTTAAAGTTATTAAATATACTCTTGACAGCCAAGTGAGGTAAGGAAGATACAAACTGAAATCAAATTTTGCTGGATAAATGGAATCAGTGTGATGTTCAACAGAAGTTTGAGGTTTGACATTGCTGAAATCAACTGTGTTTAAGATAGCACATGTTCTTTGACTTGCAGTTCAACTTTGCAGTGCTTTCCTTGAAGTGTTTTATTGACATGTTGCTGACATGCTGTAGACACATACCTGTTAGGCTGCAGAATAACCTGAAGTAGTGAAATGCATTTTTTAAATGCATTCCAGCTTTAATTTGAGCTGGAAGCCATTCTATGGGCACACTTGTAGGAGTTCCTAGTGGGGTTGTAGGGGCACACTTGTAGGGGTTCCTAGTGGGCACAAGGACAAGGGGTGGATGTGGAGTGTCAGGCTGTTTCTGTAGCTAAAGAAAAATATGTTGGTTTGTAGGCCATCACTGTTTCAGGCTCAAGAGTTCAGCATAGAATCACAGAACCGTAGAATGGCCTGGGTTGGAAGGGATTTGAAAGATTATCTAGTCCCAACTGCCCTGACATTGCAGGGACACCCCTTCCACTAGATCAGGTTGCTTAGAGCTACATCCAGCCTGGCCTTGAATTCACTTCATCATGGTGTTAATGTGGACAATACTTGATTTCACAGATTTCACAGAATATTCTGAGTTAGAAAAGACCTACAAGGATCATCAAGTCTAAATCTTAAGTGAATGGCCCATACAGGGATTGAACCTCAATCTTGGTGTTATTAGCACCGTGTTCTGACCAACTGAGCTAATCTCAGTGGATCTCATCAGTTAACTTATCTCATCCTAAGAGATGTTACTTTTATGATATGAACTCTCATAAAACAGTGTGGGCTACAAAACTTTATTCCCACCAAAAAGAAAGCAAGATTTGAATGTTTTAAGCCTCATAGGAGAGAATCAGTCTCAAGATACCCAGAGGAATTAGTTCATACATGTGATCATTTAAGTTTTGAAAATTTTGAAAAATTCTCTATGAAATTAATCTTACTACTGCCAGTAGAGATGAATGTATAAAGATAGCTCATCTTTAGATATGATCTGTTGAAACCAAACAGGGTAGTTACAGTGATTTAAAATAGTGTGTTGGAACAAAAGCTGCTAAAGGAGCCTTGGTGAGCGGAAAACAACAGTCAACAGCAGAGAGATCAAGTGAGGAAATTTTGCCCTCAGACTAGGCCAGCCCACTGATTTCTATCCTAGTGTAGAAATTACTTTTCATCTGTTGTATTTTCAAATGTGTGATTGGTAAGAGATCGTCCCATTCATTTTCCTCACCTTTCTTTCTGCAGCTCTTACAGCTGAAGAACCATGTCTATGGAGGATGTGCATAAATTTTATATACATATACGCACACAAAGCTCCCCCTTTGGTTTTCAGCCATGAGGCTCCCACTGTGTTTGACCCCGTGCTGGAAGTAGAATGGTAGAAAGCTCACACGTATGCAGATGCCCCATCTTGCAAACTCAAGAAAACTTTTGGCTTAGAAAAGAAAGTCTGGAAAATAATTTGGCAGATCAGTTCACTTTATAAGTGCATTTTTTTAATCTCAGGTTCTCCTCTTTTACTAGAACTGCACTACTTTTGTCTAATTTGTAGAGACCTGGGAATTTGTAACCCTGTCAAACTATTCCTAGCAGTTTAAATACAGCATGCTGAAAACGCCAACCTACACAGCATGGCAATGCAACCCAAATAAATTATCAAAATACACATCTCTCTGCATCTATATTTATAATCTGCATGCCTATGAATACATAGGCATTCAGATTAAAAAAAATAAAAATACAA
The DNA here is from genome assembly GCA_013399875.1 of Gymnorhina tibicen. NCBI lineage: Eukaryota > Metazoa > Chordata > Aves > Passeriformes > Artamidae > Gymnorhina > Gymnorhina tibicen. The sequence goes on from VXAZ01003668.1 coordinate 136,031, forward strand.
TGCAAAAATTGAATCATAAAGCTAGTTCACAATGATCTCTAAATGTAATTAAATCAGTGGTTTGTAAAAAGGCTATTTATTTTATACGGTTACATTTTATCACTTTAACTGCAAGATAAACTGCCTTTTAAATTACAATGAAAAAGCTATTATTAAGGAGAATAATAACGTTGATGCAATTTTTAAAACCTTAGCTTCCACGTATTTATTCCTATGGTTAATAGCTTTCTGTTTGTGCTGAGTTCAGCATTGAAATTATTTAAACTAAACAAACTGAGAAGCTATAAGTATGCAAGTACAAGAAACTAATTTAAAAATCTCCTAACTACTATGTGTTTTACTGTAGCTGAGCTATTATAATTTGTTCTTACAGAAAATAAAATGAAAGTATGGAGTACAGTCTATTATACAATCTTTTTCATTTTAGATGCATTTAAAAGGAAAAAGCACTAAATACTACTGGTCAAATTGTAAACACATCGAAATGTATTACTCTAAGCTGTAGGATTGCATTTCTACACCATTTTTTAAGGATCATCATTATTCATTATTTTGGATTTTGCCTTTTTTTGTAAAATATTAATTGGAGAGTACAGAGGTGCACTTAAGCAATGTGAAGGTTTTTTATGACAAATCTGCAAAGGCTGAATACATGAACTTTGACCCTGTCTTTGTGTCATGCTCATAACCAAAAAGATGTGCCATTATTGTGGCATTGTGGTGGTAGAGTGGCTTAGGGTGGAAACAGGATTAAATCTATGTGCAGTCCATTGTGATACATGAAGGGATGAGAGACACCAACAGAGATGCAGGTGAATCTAAGGTTTATTCAGAAGCATCAGTATATATATCTTTAATTCTAAGAGTCTTTTTGGTTACAGTTTACAGATGTGATCACAGTCCTAAAATAAATCTGTCTTCTTCACATTTTCCATTGTTCTCTCCAGGGCCATGGTAAAGGAGCATGAAGAGTGTGTGAAGCGTGTGCATCTTATGTTGACGTAGAAGTAGAAACTCACTCGTTCAGTTCTATCTCAGGAGCACACCGTGTCACAGAGACCTTCCGCTGGGGCTGCTGGCACTGCTGCTGTCCTTCTCTGTTTAACTCTTCCCTTACACTAACACCTGTTAACTCAACAGTCCATTGTGAGGAAAATTGGGAATAGGAGATGAACAAGCTGGTTTCATCTCAAGACATATATTCAGCAGTGTAAAAACTAGTGCAGTGGAGCAATGACACCCCTCTGGCTTCCAAGGCAAAGGGATTGAGGGATTGAGTAAGTGGGCAAGCATAAGTCATAAATCCATGCTGGCAAGAAATATTCAAGACTTCCACACTAGTTTTGGTCATTACAGTGATATCCTGTCAAGGTTTAAGATACCTGGATCATCCTCATGAATGTTTTACAGATCTGTACCTCCTACTAGAGCTGTGTTTTGCCTCAGAAAAGGTTTCAGTTCCAGGAAAAATCAAGCTACTAATGCATAAGTTAGGTAACATTCCTGAGAGGCATGTTGATCATTTTATTGTTTAGTCGGTGCTGGCCCTCTAGCAATCTCAAAAGAATTTGCGAATCCCATCCCATTAGAAGGACAGATAAACTATTACAGATTAATTATTGCAACTAAGCCCCATAAAATAATGTGTGCATCTTGCTTAGGTAGTTGTTAACATTATTAAACATAACAATTAGGGGAAATCAGAAATCTCTGATAGTAATAAACTTCTAATAGGTTTTCTCTTCTTATGCCAGTAGGTATTTGAAGTGGAGTCAAAGTGCAATTCCTACCATCTTCTTTGAGTGTCTTGTGTGAGGAATCCCTTTTAATCGCTTTGTAATGAAAATAGTATGTTTAGAAAAAATAGAAAATAGAAAAGAATGGTAGAGAAATGCTATTCACACTGTATTTGTTTACTCTTTGATTGACAGATATGTAATTACAGTATTACACTCACCTAGGCCTATTTATCTGTCAGTCTACATGAACAGATTGTGAACAGAATGATCCACATCTTTAATAAAGGTTATTCATGTGAGTAATGTTATACCAAACTTGGTGTGCTAGACTGGCATCCTTATTGTTTCATCCTGATTTCCCACTGTTTTCCCACTTTCCAGATGTTTTTCCTAGTGAATTTCTGTACTACAGGGATGACTACTACTCCATATGTCATGACTCAGTGTGGGATACTATCATCTGCTGTTTAATTCATTAGGAGGTATGTTCCATGCTCCCTTCACCCCACCCTCTGCCTGTTATTTCTTGTTTTTTAAATGTCCTAGGAAGATACATGGATTTTTTTCCTCTTGCCAGGGGAAGAGGTTTTTCCCCAAAAATACAGTTTGGGGGGGTGCATTTGTGTTTTGTTGAAAGGGTGAGTAGAGAGCATTATTTTTCAGCATGAGACTAACATAAACTCCGTATTAATTGGGCAGGGGCTGTGGGGAAGGGAGAGGGGAGGAAGCAAAAGGATATAACTGGTCAGCCTTGTGAATACAAACAAAAGTAAACTCCATCCATATCTGGGTCTAGTGCTCCAGCTCCCCGCAAAAGAAAGATTTTCAACATTAAGTTTTTTGAATGACAAAAGAAAGGATGCTCCAGTGCTCAGATCTGACAGTAGCATGTGTCAGCTTCTTGCAGTGCAATCACACTGCTTTGTTGGAACTCCAGCAACACAACAGGGAATTTGAATTGATGTTGTGCTGTTTTATAGGTCTGGTATTTTCTGTTTAAGAATGTAAAAAATACTTGTTCTAAAGATGTTGCTTCTATATACACATCTGTATGTATACATATATATATTGCTTCTATATACATATATATATGTATACAGATAAATATGTATACATTCGCACATTTTTTCAACCAATTGCTAGACAATTTTCTTTAGGAATATTGTTGGGAAAAGCATCTGAATGATTGGGTCAGTCGTGGTGTTTTCAAGACTATTTTGAAATCATGCTTATGTTAAGCTGTATTACTGAATGGAGAAGTTGTTTAGTTAACAGAGTATGACAAACGAAAAAAACAAGACAATAATCCAGTGGTGCAGTAAGAAAAGGATATAAGGACTCAGTGAAATACTGCGCAAAGACACCATCACTGGTCTTTGTTCCTACAAGTATTACCAAGCAGGAGCTATCTTCTCCTAGCAGATGCCTTCAAAGGAAGGAGAGTGGTGTCAGGAATAAAAGATTTTGCATACTCAGAACAGGTGGTCGTGGCATTGTGAGATGGTTGTAGGAAGGAAGAAGATGAAAAAATGTGTTATGCAAAGGTGATAAGATAAAAAGTGACATGGAGGTATGAGGTACCAAGAGTTGATAGAAAGGAGAACTACATCAAAGCTTTCTGAGTGCTTGTCTTACTGCACTGATTTCAAAAAGAGATGCATCATTTTGGATATTCTCTTCTGTTTACTTCCCCTTCTGCACAAGATTTACTTTAAAATTATTTCTGTAAGTCCTCTGGTAGTATTGCGTGACTTCATGGTGAACCTCATTAAATTGTAATATTATCTTAAAATGTGGCAGTAGGTCATGCTCATAGACTCTTTGCTTCATGTACATGTACTCATGCCCATGCTGTGCACAAGGACTTCACTCCTCGTAGGGTGAGTATAGATACAGACTACTCTGCCCTGAATAATTAGCATATCTCCCAGTCACCAGGGTATTCTGTGATGAGACCATATGCGTATTTTTAACTTATCTTTAAAACATTAAGTGAGCACAGAATAGTAGAAAACTAGCTAAAGTGCTGCACAAACTCTCATGCTGTAGCAGAGATTTACAGGTTCAGGGTGTGGTGAACCTTTTCCATGAGCAGTTTTTTGGCTTGCTCAAACTCAGTAAAGCCCTCCCCTGCTTGGCACTAATGCTGTCTGCCACCCACCTTAGAAAGTCACATGCAGGAACAATTCTCATTTTCTGTGCTATTGAAATCAAATGGCTCCCCTCAACACCACCTTTGCTTTGAATGGCGTGATACATGTCTTGTTACACACAATTTCTTCTGTATCATTTCATGTTTTAAGAGATCTAGCTGCTTGGATCTTTCATCATATAGATTTGAACATCAAACCAAATGTTAAACCTCAAATGTGTTCATGGATAATTCAGAAATGAATGGAGATTTGTCTTTAGTTTTCATCCGTGAAAACACTAACACAGAGAGCTCACCAGTCGCACTCCAGAAAAAACATGTAAATAAGCTCAAATCAATTACCTGCTGAATAATGCAATACAAAGAAAAGCTTTTTGAGCTAGACACTGGAAACTGAATACTCTGATTTTATACAGGATCCATGCCAAGGTCTCTGCTGAGATGGGATGAGTTTTTTGGCAACCAGTTAGGAAAAGGAGGAAAAGCTGATTATTTTTATTGAATTTTACTTTTGTATTCATGTGGCTGAGAAGACTTCCACTCCTCCCCTTTGCTGTTGCACTGTGGTGTTAGATGTTAGCTCACATACAGGGTTTTTTTAAAATAAATTGATATGGCTTTGGTAATTACATACTGATTAGTTTATAAATGTCTTAAAAGAGTTTTCATATCTCATGCCAATTTGATTAAAAACCACCCGAGTCTGTACAGAGAGTTTCAGAAAAGCAAAACCTGTTACAAAATACACTTTGCCAAAGTCGGACTGAGTAGTTAAAGGAAGTTGTTTACAGGAAATATTTTGTTGTTTATTAACAATATTTGATCTCTTCCAGAAGGACAAGAAGAGTTTGAGAGGGTTTAGGTCCATTGTGAAGTAGGAACTGCTGCTGGACACCGGGAAAAGATCATGAATTTCAACTGCTTCAAAGGCATGTTTTCCAGATGTATGAAATGAATTCTGGAAAGATACAGTTTAACTAATAATAAGAAAGAACTTGGATGTGATAAAAGTAATACTAGCAAGGAGAGAAGATCTTGTTCTTGAGCATACTTGAGTTTAGCATCTTTCAACATATTTTAAAAACAGCTGCATTTGGCTAACATGATTCATGCAGATGGACCAGCAATAGCAAAACCACTGCTGTGCATAACTGAGAGGTAATTTGGAGATCTGTTCTTGATGGCAAGCCAGGAGTTGGCAACAGATAACACACAGATGTTGGTGTAGGGGAGGCAGCATACCGACAGTGACCACTGATAAATGTGTGTTATAGTGCTTTAGTGGAACCACTTCACTGTCCGTGTGCTTCTGCCCAAGTCCACGTTGAGCCTGTGCCTCACCTGTCCCCCAGCCCCAAAATTATGGCTATGACTGGCATAATTCCAAGCTCCTGTGGGTGAAAACTTTCACCAGAATGGTGTTAATGCTTGATTCTACTGTTGTGTAAACCTCTAGGCTATAATCTGAATATAACAAAATGGATTTAGTTGGATTCAGCTCTGTTCAGCCTGGAGCAGAGGAGCCTGAGGGGAGACCTCATTGCAGTTACAGCTTCCTTGTGAGGGAGAGTAGCAGACAATGATCTCTGCTCTGTGGTGGCCAGTGACAGGACCCAAGGGAATGGCTTGAAGATGTATCAGGGGAGGTTTAGGTTGGATATCAGGAAAAGTTTCTTCACTTACAGGGTCATTTGGCACTGGAACGGGCCCCCCAGGGAAATGGTCCTGGCCTTAAGTCTTCCAGAGCTCACAGAAGCTTTTGGACAACTCTCTCGGGGACATGGTGTAATTGTTGGGGTGTCCTGTGAAGGGCCAGGAGTTGGATTTCAATAATTCCTTTGGGCCCCTTTCAACTCAGGATTATTCTGTGTTTTCATGCCTCTCCATGGAGCTTTCCCTTCTCCAGGCTGAACAGTCCAAACTCTCTCGGCCTGTTCTCATAGGAGAGGTGCTCCAGTCCTCTGATCATTTTTGTGCCCTCTTTTGGACTTACTCAACAAGTTCACATCACTTTTATGTTGAGGACCCCAGAGCTGGACACAAGTACTCCAGGCGGGTTTCACCAGAGCAGAGGAGAGGGGCAGAATCCCCTCCCACCACTGTTGCCCATGGGACTTTAGATGCAGCCCAGGGTAAGTTTGACTTTCCAGGGCTGGCAGTGGGCATAGTCGGGTCATGTTGAGCTTCCAGTCCACCAACGCTGCCAAGTCCTTCTCCTCAGGGCTGCTCTCAATCCATTCTCCATCCAGCCTGTATTTGTGCTTGGCATTGGCCTGACCTGGGTGCAGCACCTTGTGCTTTGCCCTGTTGGACCTCATGAGTTTTGTACAGGCCTATCTCTCCAGTCTGTCCAGCTCCCTTTAGATCCATCCCTTCCCTCCAGAGTGTGGCTGCATCACAGAGCTCAGTGTTATCTGCAAGAATGCTGAGGGCATGCTTGGTCCCACTGCTTTATACTGTTCTGTTTGTGTTAGAGCTTTCATGACTCACCTTGACAAGGTCACTGCTGTGTGCTGGAACATGTAATGAATTCAAGATGTTAGAGAGATTTTGTCCTGTGCTTTTGGACAAATCCTCCAATTAGGACAAATGATAAAACCAAGGTGCAGTTCAAACAGTATGTTTCCATCAGTACCAAAAAAAAACCCCAAACCAAAACCCCAAACTAAAACTGGCAGGCACTATACCTTGAGTTATTATGGCAAGATGAGGATTTTGAGGATTAACAAGCCCTGTTAAGCACTTGGAGTTGAGCAAGTACAAAGGAATGTAATCTCTGAGAACAAAAAAATCTTAGAGGCATATTATAATAATTATTTGTTGATGAAATAAAAAATGGTAGTGGTACAGTTGTTGGAGTAGTATGATATACTTCAGAAAACAAAGTATTTGCTAATTGGGTAGATGATAAACTTGGGCAATATGTTACAGTGGCAAATTGGACTGTGTGTGGGTTGTGTTATCAGATATATTTAATCTATTTAATCAGATACTGGTTGAGCTTTTTACATGACAGGAATTTTGATCAGGTAGTTCTGAGGTGGCTCAATGTGGAAATAAGGTAGATTAATGCTTGCTTTAATAAAGTGTTTCTCAGTGTAGCTACATAAATTATGTAAATGAGAAAAAGATATGTTTGGCATAAACTTTGGGAAAACATTACCCAAGAGAATATCCCACAATATTTGTTAGCTACCTTTTTTTACCAAGACAAGGATATTCTTTAAAAAAGCATCATGAATTTTGGCTTTATAGAAGTTTATTTTTGCCTCTAGTAAATGATTAAATTTGTGTATTAATTTCTTCTTAAGCAAATTTGACTTTTTCTACGACAGATTAAAATCTTCCTGGCCATATAAGATTCCAAAACATAGCAGTAATTAACTGAATTTTCTCTTCCTCCTATTTACCTAATGGTCAGCATGGGAACTGTATTTTTATTGATCATAGTAATGACAGAGTGTAGCCTTTAAATGTGTCCTAACCTGGCTGTTGTAAGGTGGTACATTCATTATGGTATCCACATATCAGCGTGTCCTGCATTATTGCTTTCCTTTCCAGGACATTGTCTAAAGCTCCTTAATAATTAATTTAAACTTGGTAGGTTTTTTCCTAGGCATATACTTTTATTTTTAGATAGCATGCTGGCTCCATTTGTGTTTGTCATTCACGTGTATGTGTTACAATTTGTATAATCCTTAAATATGAAAGACAAATTTTTTGGCTGCTCTACCAATAATTCTCTATGAAAATAATAGTTTTCTAGAGGATGCCACAGCAGGAATTTCCTCCTTCTAGTTATGCAATACCAAAGGGTAAACCTCCTACTGATTAATGTATGTGTAAAAACTGCTTCAGTTTACATGTTAAGTGATGCTGTAGCACTTAAGGCTAAATTAATACTAATAATGTTTGTGTAACTATTGACAATTGTTGTGACCTCTGGCTCAGTCTTTAAAGAAATGCACATGCTTAATTATCAGCAGTAGATTTTACTTATCCATAATTACCATCAAGAATAAATTATAAGCTAGGGGGGAGAAATAACAGGAGAACAGAGCTAATGACGTTTGCCCTCCTTCAGTGGATGGAAGTACAAAGAATAAGGGTTACCTTTAGGTGGTGACCTGGCTACATTTTCAGAGGAATTCAATTTTTAGAGTGTGAGGAAAAAATCAACCCAGAAACTGAAGTTAAAATTTCTCCCTTACTCAAAGTAATCAGTGAAATCCTTAGTGAACTGGATAGCAAAAATTGTTAGCTCATATAGGTCAGTGTTAATTTATACTGCAGTGAGGCCCTGTTTTGATAAATATTTTCTAGGTGACTGTGGGAACCTACTCTAGGTTCATATAGATGAGAGAAAAAAAACTTCTCAGAATTATAGTGAAAGATCAATAAACAAAGTGAAATTTGTCGTGATGGTGGTTACTCTTGGAATACTTTCATATATCAGTGAAATGCATATGAAAATTCAGTAAATTTGATATACACCTTCCTTGGAGGATCATTATGACTGCTTTTTTCCCAGAAGATTATGATTATGGTTTATGGGGAACTTTATCCCTCAAGAAATGTTACAATTTGTGTAAAATTCCTTCTTCCCTCCACCCCTCAGTAACATTCTTAGCAAAAAAAAAAGCTTTCTAATGCTGCATACATCTCATTAAAATATAAAAAATAAATCTTAAAAATCTGTACACAGCATGTAAGACAGATAGTCTTGGAGGTAAAGGAAAATAGTCATGACTCTGATCTTCTGCTATCCACACTCCAAACTCTGGCTTTATCCCACACTGAGGACAGGAAAACCAATGTAGAAGGACCTAAGCTGTCATCACTTTTGAAAAAAGCACGCATTGTGGATGCTGTTGCCTATAATTATCCTGGGGAGCAATTTTCATTCCATCACACTTTGAATTTCTACTAGCCACTTGACCAGGTTTCCTAATTAATCCAGAGGTTTATCCACAAAAAGTGTATTTCTATCCCTATCATTCAGTAATGCAAACACTGGTTATTAAGAAAATAGATCTAACCCAGTGACATAAAATATCTGTAAATCATAAAATGCATGAAAATACAATGGCCTTACAATTGCAACCGTCATATATTTCAAATGAGCATTTTTCTTAAAGCATCACTGTAGTTTTAACAATTTCTTGTAAAGTCATTGATTTCATGTTGCTTCAGGGAAGGTGCAATTTATTACTGTTAGTAATGTTTCCATGATTACATGAAAGGTTTCTTGTTGCCACTAATTAATTAACCCATCAGAAAGTATCCTTCCTTTTAGAATAGATGATGAGGGGTTTTTATAAAGTCTATCTGACCTCTCTAGTTGTCATGTGAAACAAGTTCTGGGATGTGAATATTCTGGAAACTATTTTTGCTTCATTCTCCTGTAAATGAAGTCAGTCAGTTCGAGTCAGTCTCAGCACAGCTGAGTGTTGGGGGAATTCCTTGTTCGGTCTTTTCAGCATCTGCTTCTGCACTGCGGTCTTTTTCCATGGTTGGGTTGGTGTTATTAAACTTGGTTAAGGGTTGAATTTTGTGACGTGTCATTGGAAAAAATTCAAAGATTTTTAAGCTTGTGGCCAGTTGATGAAGCAGGTTTTTTCTGCGTACCTAAGTGACTTTCGCATACACGCAGAGAGAAGCCCACAGTGTTGTCACCCAGCAGTAGCCAAGCACTGGGACAATATTAATTTGGCAGTTAAGTGTTGGTCATGGGCGTGTACAACACTCTTGAAATTCAGTGATGCTGCTGTGAGAAATCAGATCACTGATGAATGTAAGTACGAGGTTTGTTTTCTGATGGCTCTGTGGTGATTGCTGCAGAGGTGGCTCTGAGCAGCAACCATGGGAGGGGGCACATAGCAGTGAGGGAAACAAAACCCTAGTGCTAATCTTTCCAGTTGACATCACCAAGATTTCAGCTGGAAATGCGGGCTCATCTTCTGTATCCATGGTTAGTATCGGAAGCATTGTTGGTCTTTCAAGATACTTCTTGGAATAACTTCTCAGGCTTTTTGTTCTTCCAGTTGATTTCCAACACTTTCATAGGCAGTTCTACTTTTTAAAAATTTGTTCCTGGTCTTCTCCCAATGTTCTCTTTTCTCTTCTCCCCTCTTTCTTTGTGTGCTTGTCTGGTGCTGCTCCACAGCTTTTGCGCTGACACATTATGTGTCACACTATTGTTCAATTATGCACTGAAGAGCATCTCCGCATCCCTAAAGGAGCTTGGAAAGACAGTAGCAAGACCTGAAGCCCAAGTAATGCCCTGCTGGGCTGCTTCCAGGCCATTACAGGGACCACCAGCTCATCAGGACCTGTCTGTAATTCACAGGGACAGGTGGGAACACAAACCTGCAACTCCTAAGAACAGCCAGCTTGTCCAGACCCCTATGAGTGCTATCTCAGCTGAGCCATCAACCTCAGTGTCCAGGCATGAAACCCATGACAGGGTGTCATGGGGAGCAGTTTTGCAAATCATCTTTCATGCTAAGAGGAGTTGCTGCTCTAGGGTGGGACACATTGTAGAATGCAGGGGAAAAGCAGCTTGAGAACACACAGGATTTACAGGGTGTTTAGGGCAGGAATCAATGGTAGGAAAAGGGAGGTGTTCAGGTGATTTTGGGAGGAGCAGGAGTGAGAAAACAAGAAAGGGGTTAAGGGATTGGAAGAGATCATCTCATGTAAATAGTTTGGTCCGTACTCCTTCCTGGCCTTGTCCTGCATGGGATCACCTGTCTGTGCCCTGTTGCAGTGGTTAGGGCCACCGCTGGGATGGCTGGAGAGCCACAAGGCCCAAAAACAGGTTGGGCCCGCTGGTGGGCCGTTGCTAAGATTTGAAGATCTTCTCCTTGTTAGGTGAGTTCCCACAGGCCCTTGCCCCCACATTTTAATATAAGATAATTCCCTTCAGTTGGTTGGCCCGTTGGCATACCGCCCCTTTTACTCCCTATAAGTTCATCCTCCAGAAAGTGCTCCTTGATTGTAACCCCCATTGGCTCCCTTCCCTTAATCCCTCCTTCTCTGTACCCCGATTGGTCCCCTTACCCTGCCCCGTGGCCCTTGTCCTATTGGTTCTGATGCTCTGCCCGCCCCTTCCTTCCCATACATAAGCCTTGTACCCTGCCCTCCATTTTGTCTTTTTTCCCTGGATCCTTCCGTGCCTGGACCCTCTAATAAACCCGATTGCTGAACCCCATACAGAAGACCCTTCCTGCCTGCTTTGTCGCCAGCTGTCACCTCATCTTGTGAGTGTGTGTGTGTGCGCCCCGCACCACCGGGAGTAGGTTTGCTGGCACCTTCGTCTGGCCCTCCGTGCCGAAGCGGCTGCCCCTGGCTGGGGTCCCTTCCGGAAGGCTGCGGCAACTTACCACTGCCACACACCGCAGCAGTCCCCTGACACGTTTCTCACTCGTTTGCACAAGCTCGGGCGTGCCCTCAGTGAGAGGGGACGCAGCGTCACTTCCACAAACGTCCTCACTGGACGTTTTCTGTGGGGATAGCGCAGGTGGACACGCATGCTGGCTCCTCCTCAGAGGAGGCACGTCTGGAAGCAGATGGCGAATGCTAGCATCAGCCCGGAGGCAAAGAAGGCGAGAGGGGCCTTTGGTGTGGGTTCCAGCAAGCTTTATTGCTGAAGGAGCCAGGACCAAAAAGCCAAGGGGGATGGCTGCGCAGAGCCTTTTAAGGGAGAACAAATTAAGGCGGAGCAAAGGGAAACAACCAATGGGGAGTCATCAAAGGGAAGGATACCAAAGTACAACAACCAACAGGAGAACAAGAAAGATGGGAGCAATAGCTGAGAGCCAATGGGCAACCGAATACCAGGGAACTTTCTAGAAGGGGAGGATGTGGTCAAAGCTTGGGTGCCACCCAAGGGGTTGTGGTCTACACCTCTGTACCGCCCATGGATCTGCCCTCAGACTCACTATCTTGGGCAGGGAATTCCACCCATGGGATGGCCTCTATTTGATTAGCAGCTACATGCCACAGCCCAGGGGGCTGGGCCACCACAACATCTCCCCCATTTTTGTTTATGTGAACAGAGGTTAAAATAATTTTCTTGCTTACCACAAAAGCAAGGCATATAAGGAGAATAAGAACACAACTAACAAAAGATCTTTGATGATGGAGGCCCACCACCCTGAAAGTCCAGAGTCTTTGAGTATTTCCCAAAACCATCCTTTTGTGTTCTTGGCAAGGTGATTAAGGCCCTTTTTAATTTAGGAAACTGAGTTGTTAAGAGTCTCTTTCATCCATTGTTCAGTCTCAAATTTTATATCACCGACCATCTTTTTCATTTTGGTGATCAAGGCGTGGACGCTTTGGCTTTTGGAGGACAAATTAAAACAACACATCCCTTCAAAGTCTTCACACCCATGCCCATGTGCAAACAGCAGGAAGTCTATGGCTGCCCTGTTTTGTAGAGTAGCCTGCCTGGTAATTTTCTCATCTTCTAAGAGGTCACTGAGGGCACTAGAAGTAAGATTTGCCTGCTTTGTCACCCAACACTCTAAGCGTCCCAATTCACTTAGAGCTTTTGCCGCTGCTACCCAAGGCAGAAACACAGAAACGGCAATTCTTTTGGATTTTGACCAATGACGAATTTTGGAATCACAGTATTCGTCCAATAGTTTTGCACCCCTTTTATGAACCTTTTGTTTTTTCGAACTGGAATTTAGGGTCATGTTGGGTGAAGCAAGTGATAGCTGCCCTACAGTGCATGGGCCTCCTACAAGTTGAGAGGGGATGCCAGCCCACGCTCGGTCGCCGCAAATTAAGAACACACCTTTATCTAGTTTTAGGGGATTAGGGTAATGCTCATCTCTTGTGGAGGGCATGCTTACTTTTTCAATATGAGTGCACCAATTAGCCACATTGAATTCCTTTTTGTATTGCACAACATGGGAAAACAGATCAACATAGTGATAATAACGATGGGGCTTGAAATCAAAGTGAACACAGAAGTGTGCATGGGTAGCTCCAATCAATTCAAATTCTTGGGGTTCTTTTTCCAATTTTGGAAATTTTTCAATCCCTTCCCTCCACAAGAGTAAGGGGTTAGTTACAGGGAGTTTAATTTTATAGGTGACATGATCTTGAATAAAGGCATGGAATGGGGCTTTTTCTTTATTTACTGTGTTTTTGGAAGGTAATTAAACTTTGTGGGTATTTAGATGGTTCAAACGGGATCCCCACCAGGCAGGTAGATAATGGGTCATCTACTGCAGCCAATGACAAGCATACTTGATCCTGCTGTAGCGCATGTGCAAGGGTGACCCAAACGTTTTTTCTGGGTTGAAGGACGATCCACGCTTGGCTTGGTCGGTCTAAGCACAAAAGGAGTTGGAACAGCAGGTATGGGATGACCAGGTAAGGTGTCATCTTTCCCATCGAGGGTGGTGGCCTTGAACTAGGTTATGGTAAAACACAAGTACAATTATTATAATTTTAAACTTAAACAACAACGGCTCTCATTAATTCCCCCGTTTTTCAAATAAAACCAGGAATTTGGTCTGGGAAAGGGAATGCAACTGGGAGAAAGGGACAGGGAAGGTTTATTTCAGGTGATTAGGAAGGATTTAGTCATTTTAGATGGTCTTAAATCTTCTCTTTTTCCATGCTGTGGCAGCAGCATCTCTTGGTTTTTTCTTTAAAGATGATGTCGGTACGAAAGATTTGATCCACTTTCCAGGGATCCATCTCGGCCCTTCGGGAGTAGATACACAACCATAGCCTCTACCCCAGGTGACCAAGGGGTAGGGACCACATATTTGTAGTGTGTCAGGGTCCCTTATGAGGACTTCAGGTCTTTCAGTCAGTTTGGCTTTAGTGGAGTTTGTAAAGTGCCTGATGATAGGTGGGTTTGGCTCTTCAAAAGAGCAGTTCAGGAAATTTAAAGTGAACAGTGTTTTGGAGAGTCTTAAAACCGGAGCAGCAATTTCGTTTCCACCTTTTTTGTTGTTCCAGAATCCTTTTTAATGTCTGATGCTTGCGTTCAACGACTGATTGTCCTGTAGGGGAGTGGGGGATGCCAGTGATGTATTTCACTCCCCACTCATCAAAGAAAGCCTTTAAGTCAATGGAGATATAAGCTGGTCCACTGTCCATTTTGATTTTTTGTGGTGTCCCCAACACAGCAAAAGCCTGAGTGAGATGGCTAATAACATCTTTGGCCTTTTCCCCACAGTGGGAGGAGGCAAAAGTTGCGCTGGAAAAGGTGTCTACCGATATGTGCATGTATTTCTGACGGCCGAATTGGGGGATGTGTGTGATGTCTGTTTGCCATACCTCACAACTGCCTAGGCCTCGAGGGTTGACCCCTTGGCCAAGTGATGGAAAGTGATGTTTTTGGCAGTTGGGGCATGTGGCCACAATGGCTTTCGCCTGGTCTCTAGTGAGCTGGAACATTCGGACGAGAGGTGGAGCATTTTGATGAAACAAAGCACGGCTCAGCTGGGCTTGTTGGAATCTGTTTGGTAGTTTTGCCAACTCCACTGGCATGGCTAAGGCATCGGCCTTCCTATTTCCCTCGGCGATAAATCCAGGAAGGTTGGTGTGTGATCTTACATGCATGACGTAGAATGGTTGCTTTCAGTGGGAGATCAACTGGATTAGTTTTGAAAGCAAGCTATGAATTTTTGGGTTTGCCACCTCCTTTAATAATGCTCGTTCTGCCCTGGGAACTACTCCAGCAACATATGCTGAATCTGTCACCAGACTGAATGGCTCGTTGAACCGCTCAACTGCTCTGACTACTGCGGCAAGCTCTGCAACTTGTGGTGATCCTTTGACCACCTACACATCAGACTCCCACTTCTGAGTGCAAGGATCCCTCCAAGTAATGACAGACTTGTGGGATGCTCCAGAGCTATCTGTGAAAACTGTCAGGGCATTTAATGGTTCACAGCTTTGGATTTCCTTGGGAATCAATTTGAATGCAGAATTGAACAATTTGTGTTTTGGATAACGGATCGAAATTTGGCCTGGGTAGCTGTCCAGGGCAAATTGCAGGTGCATATTATTTTGGATTAGATGTTCAAGTGAATTTGTTGTTAATGGCAAATAAGTGCATGTAAAATCCCACCCCACGAGGGTGCGGAGGCGAGATCTAGCCTTCATTATCAACTGAGCCGTGAGCTCCCGTGGCGTTGTTATACTCTTGGATGGTTGGTGCGAGAGGAAAACCCACTCGAGGATAAGCAAGGGATCCCTCTGCACCTCATCCCATTGAAACATTAGCCCATGTAGGTATGGTATTTCCCCCAATACGATAAATTAAAAAGGTAGACCTGGGGCACAGCGATGTGCCTGCCGGGACGACAACACCTCTTGGACCTTACAGATGGATTTCCTTGCTTCCTCTGTCAGCTACCTCGGTGACGTGAGATCATCGTTCCCCCATTGGAGATTGGATAGAGGAGCGAGGTCCTCCGTCGTTAGTCCCAGAAGTGGCCTCACCCAGTTGATTGACCCGCAGAGCTGATGGAGTTCCTGCAGGGTTCTGGGGTTGTTGTTAATCTTAAGCTGTTGGGGAGTCACAGTCTGCTCATCAATTTTTAGTCCCAAATATTTGTAAGGGGAGGTTCTCTGAACCTTTTCCGCCTGGATTTCGAATCCGTTGGCCTCCAAGGCTCTGATCACCTTGCTTAGAGTCCAGTCCAAATATGATTGTGTGGGAGCGCACACCAAAATGTCATCCATATAGTGGAGGATTGTCGCCTTTGCTGCTAATCTCTGGACAGGGGACAGGATGCGAGCGACATACCACTGGGAGATGGTGGGTGAGTTCTTCATGCCTTGTCACAAAACTCGCCAGTGGAAGCGCCGCATGGGAGCTTCTCGGTTGATTGATGGCACCGAGAAGGCAAACCGGGGAGCTTCGTCCGGGTACAGGAGGATCTGGAAGAAGCAGTCCTTGATGTCAATGACTGATAACTTCCACTGCCTAGGGAGCATGGAGGGTGATGGCATTCCAGGCTGCAGGGGTCCCATGTCCTCAATGACTTCATTTATTTTATGCAAGTCATGGAGGAGCCGCCACCTATCCTTCCCCGGCTTACGGATCACAAAAACCGGAGAATTCCAGGGGCTGTTAGAAGGCTCGATGTTACCTTTTTGTAGTTGCCCTTTCACGAGTGCGTTGAGCACCTGCAATTTCCGTTTATTAAGAGGGCACTGGTCCACCCAAACAGGTGTATCAGCTGTCATTTAGTTTTTGGGTGGGGTGCTCTGCAGTGGCCCCTACTAAAAATCCCGAGGCTGGGATGGAATTTCAACGTGGGCTCCCCACTGGAACACGAGATCCCTGCCCCACAATGTAAATCCGGAGTCGATAACAAAAGGGCAGACAGATGCAATCTGTCCCTCTGGACCCTCTATCTGGACAATCGTCCTGCTTCTCTGGGCAGCTATAGATCCTCCCACACCTGTGACTATACCCTCTGCCAGCTACAACTCCCAATGTGACGGCCAATGGTTGAAAGAAATGACTGTCACATCTGCCCCTGTGTCCATCATACCTGCCAGGCTGATGTCTGAGCCTTGGCAGTGTAGTCAGCAGTTTAGCATGGATTTATCCCTCCCAACCACCTCAGCCCAGAATACAGAAGGATTGAAATTCCTTGGTGGGCTCCTGGGCATGAGGATGGCCTGGGTGACTACCTGGTCAGCAGCAAGGAAAAAGGGAGGGTTGACACACTTGATGTTCAGTGTGAACAACCCTTGCGACCCCACTTGGACGATTTCAGGTGTTATCTCGAGGTGTGATGGTGTGTTTGCCATTTCTCCCATCACAAACAAAATGCAGTCCTTCATATTTTTACAACTCATGAGGACTCGTCGAGGAGTTGTGGAATCCATCTGAGTTGCATCTGTGGTAATGACACTCAGGTGTGCAGCAGCTTCCTTATTTGTGTCATCGCGCGGGGCTGCTGGTCTGCACTAAGTCTTTAGTTTTCTGGCTGCATCTCCACTGGGGTGGGTGATGTTGCTTGCCATGGGGAGACAGCTTGGAAATTCTTATTAATCGGAGCTGGTGCTTGACAGTTTCTTGCCAAGTGCCCCTTTTTCCCACATCTGTGGCAAGTGAAGGTCTTAAAACTCCCATTATCCCAAGGTGCACTTGCTTCTGCAGTGGCCGCAGTTCCCACTACATTCCCCCTTGTTTTTAAATTTGGGTTGCCAGTTGGAACCAATGTAGTACAGGCCCGAATCATTAAATTAAGTGTGGGTGGAGGATCAAACGGAAGACCCAAAATAACTCTTTTGCAAGCCTCATTTGCATTTGCTTTGACAACATTTGTAAGAATATTCTCTTTTGTTTTGGAGTCTTCAGTTTACTTCTCCACCACAAGCCGAACTTTGTCTACGAAATCAATAAATGGTTCATTGGGTAATTGCCTAATATCAGTATAATTTATTTGTGGTGCCGATTTAGGGGGCATCATTAGGAAGGCTTGTTCTGCTGCATGCTTAACAGCATTCAAGACTGGCTCTGATGTATTCCGGGCTTGATCCAGTGGCTTAGCTAATAACCCTTCACCTGTAAGGTGGTCCATGGTAACCCCTGCATTATTCGGATCTTGTAATAGAATCGGGAGGATTTCTCTTAGTTGCTTCCTCCAATCATCCTCCCACATTCGGAATTCAGATGGGGAAAGCAAGCAAGAGAAAATGTTTTTCAAATCATGTGGGACCATCACATGAAGTGAAGGTTGCCTGCAAGAGAGTCTTAAAATATTGACTCTTTCTCCCGAACTCTTTCTGGGCTTTGCAAAGTTCTTCTAGGCCAGAAGAGTCAAAGGGTTTCCAGGTAGGGTTATTGCCAGCTTGGTTGTAAGTCACCGGAGCAGCAAAAGGATTTGAGGAGGCCTCCGGTTCAGATTTCAAAATGGCGTCGCTTCCGGTTCCCAGAGCGTGGGAACAGGAAGTTGACGTGTGGGAACCAGGAAGTCCCTCCCAGTGGGCGGCACCTGGGGATAAGGAGGAGTGGCCAGAAAACGGCTGGGAACTGCCATCACAGGGGGTGGTACCCGACGCACAGGAGGGGCTTGGGAAAGGCATGTCCGGTGGGGACAGGAAAGAGTTGAAGGGAGGTGGGAGAGGGGGATTATGGTGAGAGGACAACAAAATGGCGGACTGTGCCATGCGGTCCCCTCCATTTTGGGGAAGAACAGGGAAAGAGGGTAAAATGGCGGATGGGGAGAATTCATTTGAGGAACCACATGTATTTTTAACCTGGTGCTGAACAACTGGGGAAGAGGGAGGAGGAGAATGGGTCTGGGTAGCAGTTGAAGTGACCTGGCCAGGATCACTACGACGGAGCAGTTGAAAAGACTCAGGAGGGTCAGGGAGACGGTGGCAACCCTGTGCCTCAGGGCATTTTACACCTTCTGATCTTTTCAACAAAGGGGAAATAGGGTGAGGAGTACGAGGGGAGGAAAGAGGGGTATGGGAAGAACTGGGGTGAACTTTAGACTTTTCTTTTACTTTCCCACTTATTTTATGCAAGTCCCACAGGACCAAAACCAGAGGGAAAAATTTTTTCCCTGAAGTATCCCCATTTTTCTTTAACTCTGAAATTTTCTCACCAACAGACTGCCAAAATGCAGGCGACTTCAAATTTGCAGGGGATACTTGAGGAAAGTAAAAGAAAAGCCAACGAACAAATTTGTTTAACAGCCCTTTAGAGAACTTGCACCCACTAACTTTAAGGGATTCCCCAGCTTGAAGTAAACCTCTCGCTGAGGCTGAGACAGCTTAGAACCCATTATTCTCAGCTTCGAACTTCACCCTCCACCTGCAAAAGGAATGAATAAAATAAAACTCCCAGGGACCGGGGATAACCACAGAAACAGATACTCACATGTTCCCCTGACGGAGCCACAGAAATCCAGTCACTGGAAAAGAAACTCCATGGGTGGGGTCCTCTGGGATGGACTGCTCTCCGGTTCCAGGAGTTGGCAGGCCCCCTTGGAGCACCACTCGTAAAACCGAGTGTGCTGCGACAAGGGGTATGGCACCCTGAAAATTGCTCTCACTTGCTGTCCCCTCGACAGCAAGGTTGTCTGGAGGAACTCACGCATGTGAGTCCCTGTTCGGGTGCCAATCTGACGCATTCCTCACTCATTTGCACGAGCTCAGGCATGCCCTCAGTCAGAGGGGACGCAGCGTCACTTCCACAAATGTCCTTTCTGTGGGGATAGCACAGATGGACGTGCGTGCTGGCTCCTCCTCAGAGGCCAGGGGGCCAGGGGGCTGGGCCACCACAACAGTCCCCCTTATAAAGTGTTTTTCCCAGGTCTTTCCCAAGTAGGAGGTCCCTCTTCTTGGTGTGCAGGGGTATCTGTGTGCAGAAGCTAGAGTCAGAGCATGGGGTGGTGGGCCCATGTGTCCATAGTGCCAGGGACTGGAATGAGTGTTAAGTCTGTGAGCGTGTGTGGGCAATGGTAAGAATCATTAGAGTGAGTAAAATGACCCAGGAGCAAGATGTTGAGCAGGTCTCTAGGTCTGACTCAGGCTGTGAAAGCATCTGGGTGCCTCTAGGGGCAAAAGCATGGAGGGGTTTAGCTGTTGGGACCTGGAAAGTCCTGGCCCGACTGTGTGTGTGGGTGAGTCTCTGACAGCAATGGGTCTAGGACTTCAGCTTCAGGGGCTCAAGGAATGGAATCATAGAATAGCCTGTGTTGGAAGGGACCTTAAACATCATCTCTTAGTCATGGACAGGGGCACCTTTCAGTAGACCAGGCTGCTCCAAGCCCCATCCAGCCTGTCCTCATATATATCCAGATGCCAACAACTGTTGAGCTTGGGATCCATCTGGAAACCTGGAACCACTGCAGCCTGGTGTCAACCCAGCTGTGGTAAGAGTGAAGCCCACCAGATTTGGCAACTTCTAATATTATGTCTAAGTAAATATATTGAAAACATGGTCATTACAACTGGTAACTCCATTTTAATTTTAAATGTCTAGGGCAATATGTTCATGTACTACTCATTCATCTTGCCAGACCAAAATGTGTGGTGGTGGCCCAACCCACCT